>CM061062.1:127553739-128001239 GCA_030762895.1 Sophora flavescens | reverse complement strand
GTGAGGAAGATGAAGAGAATGAAGAAGATGAGTGAAATGGTGAGGGAGGCCACGGTTTGGAGGGTATTTATATGGGTTGGTTGTGCCACTTTAGAAGGATCTAGTAGGAATGAGTTGGCTTGTTCAAAGGATTAAAGTGCAAATAATTCCTAGGGACCATTTTGCAAAGATTCCAAAAGTATAATGACTATTTTGTAAATTGCCAATAAATTGAAATGATGACCATGTACCACATCAAATGTGGTCTCATCTTGACTTATCTTGGCTGATTTTTCATGAGATATTTTGAGAAGAACCTAGAACATTTTGGAACATGTTAGAAAAGTGTAGAACATGGTGGAACATGGTAGAACATTGTAGAACATTGTGGAATTGTGTGGAAACTTCAAGAATCCACTTGACTCTTCCAAACTAAGGCAGCCCCCACTCCTTCTTGGGCTTGCGCATGGGCCTCAAAATTTTGGGCTTGGATTCATTTATGTGGGGCCCACTAAAATGGTTAAGGCTTAACATGACATAGGAAACTTATATGATTTCTAATGGACTTTATGGAATTAATCCATGAACAAGGAATTTGGGCTTCATGACCACGTCCACTCATGGTCTTGGAACAAAGATTTTGGCCCAATTCACTTAGAAAAACATAGAAACTAACTTAGGGACCAAAGTATAATTAATAGAAAGTTCAGGGACTTAAGCGTAAAATTCATAAATTGTCACTTTGACTTGTAGAATCTTATATACTCAAAAGTGTGACTCATCCCCATGAATCCTCATTTATAACTCGTTATCCCGATCTCTTGATGGGTCTCTGTAGTTCCGTTTTTGACTCCGTCGGTTTCCTGATTAGGGTTTTACACCTGCGTTAACAGCGTAATATTTCGATTTTGACTGAAAATTTTCAAACTATCCAAACTCGTTGGAAATATGATTTAAATATAAATCATTTCGTTCACGAGTCAAAATTAGGTTTTCTGCTCAGTAAAATTATATTGTCGGTGAAAATGCAGACCGATTTCCGTCTGAATTTTCAACCCAAAATTTTATCCTAAGCTTTTACCCTAAGATAGAGTATGAATATGATTTTTATTTCATAAAAATCAATCTTCATGAACTCAGATAAAAATATAAATAAATACATTTATATAGGTTAATACAGCGAAAATATTTTTACTGAAAAAAAAATAAAAATTGGAAAATAAAAAGTAGGGTGTTACACATTTCATCCCCACTTAAAGGGAATTTCGTCCCTGAAATTCGCCAACGATACAGTACCTCATACTCCTCCAAAAATCATTATCCCTCACTTAACCTTTCATGCACATCATTCTTTCCTAAACCTCTCATTCGACTCATCTTAAACTCCTAAGAATTTATAGATTAGGATATTACATTAACAACAATCATCACTCGTTACCCATTGTTGTCATAGACTTTATTTTCCTAAGTCAAGATCCAACCTTTAACTTTGTTATGCTTTGAATATCCATTCTTTGATACTTTTCTCAATCTACCTCCCCACTTGGGTTCGACTTACTCCTTCTGTCAATACTTGTATCTTGACACTCCATTGTACCACACTTATCTCTTTTTGACACTTGTATCACTTGCACCCTTACACTTGGCACACATGCACTTGGTGTTGGTGACACCTTTACACTTGGCACACATGCACCCTTATACTTTGCACACGTGCATCTTCACACTTTGCACACATTCACTCTTACACTTGGAACACATGCACCTTCACACTTTGCACTCATGCAACCTATTATCTTTGAACCGGTTTTAACTAAATTCGGACAAGCAAAATGTTCCATCATACGATCTTCACATTGGTATGATAAAACCCTTTTAACCTCTTTATACTTAATTAATTAGTGTCCCCTTAGTGTAGTTTTTGGGGAGTGACATTTCCTTCCCACTTAAAGGGAATTTCGTCCCTGAAATTCGCCAACGATACAGTACCTCATACTCCTCCAAAAATCATTATCCCTCACTTAACCTTTCATGCACATCATTCTTTCCTAAACCTCTCGTTCGACTCATCTTAAACTCCTAAGAATTTATAGATTAGGATATTACATTAACAACAATCATCACTCGTTACCCATTGTTGTCATAGACTTTATTTTCCTAAGTCAAGATCCAACCTTTAACTTTGTTATGCTCGAATATCCATTCTTTAATACTTTTCTCAATCTACCTCCCCACTTGGGTTCGACTTACTCCTTTCGTCAATACTTGTATCATGACACTCCATTGTACCAAATTCGTTACTTTAAGCGTTAATTTCTTCATCTAATTCCCTATAAGATTCCAACTTTGGATCATTTCCTCACTCCTTTCTAAATCAACACTTAATCTCTTACGCATAAAGGTATAATTTAAAACCTAATCTCCTTTTCCTCAACACTAATTCATTAGGAAAATTTCCTTCCAACCTCCTTAACTGTTACCATCTACACCAAGATTTAGACTAAGATTCCCACTTCTCTTATAGCATACTCATCGGTTCCTATCCAAAATTCTATGTCGTATTTTCAGTCGCTCATTCCTCTTATTGCTAACTCCAGAACATAATTCATTCCTATGTCGTCCTTCTTCATTCTCGAAATTTTCTACCATCATATTATTCCCACTATCTTCGGCATTTCATCCTAGTCTATCATACTCGAAGGACATAACCAACAATTTATCTTCTCACTTCTCGTGATCATCTACCACCGCATCATAAATACTATTCTCGACATTCAATGTTAGTTTATTGACACGCGATAGACAAGATTAAAACTTAGTCACCTCGATTTTCATTCTTGGTTTACCAGATAACTTGTTAATACCAAGATGAACCTTAACTTTATCACAACATGTATCAACTCCCTACATTTCAATCCTAAAGAACCGTGACTTTACTTCTTTATACAACTATAACTAAAGTAATCACCTCTTCTCGAATCATCTATAACCATAATTCTTGAATTTCTCTAACGACTTAGTTTCAAGAACTCCTCCTTACTGCTCATGTTCAGCTTTGGTAAACTATTATAGACACTTCTCTATAAAACTTCAAACTCATCAAATAAATCTCAATCATGGACACTGATCATCACCCAACTTCCTTTAATAGTGTTTTGCCCGTTTAACCTCTGATTCATAAAAATTTCCTCACCTACTGTCATTGATCTTAAAGATTCACATCTTACTAGCCACACCTATACCTCAACAATTCTTTCATCATTTTCTATCCATCCGGCTAAAAGATGATCGCAGCCACTTACTACCTTTATTCCCAAACCAACTTCCTGATGGTTCTATTATTTCTATCGCTCGTACACTCGAGCCGAGAGAAGTCCACCGAAAACAATCTCATTTCGGTCCTCAACACTTAGAGCAAATTTTGACAACATTGGTACACTTCAGCTCCCCTTTTGAAACGAACTATGAAGGATATTTCATGGAGTCTGGTCAGTCCCCTGATACCCATATTGGCAAGTTTGTACACCGCACAGGGGATTTTAACGGTTAAGAAGGATGTTAACTTCGTCAGCTTGTCCACAGTCACTTGGAACAAAATGAACCGCTTAGCGGTCTTCCATTAAACTCATAATGAATTCTATTACAACACTAACTCTTGACAAGGAACGTTTCAAGCATCAAGTTATTTCTCTTTCACTGTACTTGAATAACTCTGACATCCTGATGTGAATTAGATACCCATCCTCATGACTTATGAGATAGGGGATATGTCAATAAAATTTGGAAGAATACATAGGGTAAAGTTGATCAGGGATGACAAATCCTTTCGAACTACAATAAGACATGATTCTGGAGATCACATAAAGAAATTCTCAAATTGAAAGATGCAGGAACATTCCTGACAGGCTGTAGCACACGGGTCAAAAAGAACGAGTGGTTTACAAAAACTGTAGTTAGGGCACGACAACTCGAGTATCGTATCACAAGGACTCTTGGATTGTTATTAACCTCAAAATCAGTTTGGGGGAGGGGGTGGGGTGTGGGGGGGTTGCAGTTGAATGATTTAATTGAGAAAAACAATGCAATTAAGTGATTATCAATAAGCTAAAAACGATTAATCTACTGTTCTCGGTTTCCCAACTATCATCGATTCACATAATTCCATGCCCTAAGCGGATTCAAATCCCTTTTCGATTGTAGCAGCAATTAAACAAGCGCAATTGACACTACGAGATATATGTTCCTATTCCGAATTAAGCAAACGGATTAAGGCCATCGTGAATTAAGCAAACACGATCGTACACACGCGAATTAAGCAAACGCGATTAGAGTAAGGAACATATGATCATCGAAATAAATCAATACTTATCTATATAACTTGAATTAAGCAAACAAGACATATAGGGTCATATTGAAAGGGAATAGCAATAAGATTGGGAATTATAGAACCTCAAGTGTCGGCGAAAACCGATTACAGCGGATTAATCTCCGGTGATTAGTTCTCCATAAAAAACGTAATACAAAACCTAGAAAATTAGCAAAACAGTGAATGAAAAGTTCGTCCTCTAATATGCCCTAAAACAACAATTTATAACTTTCAGAATCTGCGCCCGCTCGCGAGGCGAATAGACTCTCGCGAGGCGAATATTAAAAGTGGTGTGAGTTCAAAATTGAGTTCTCGTGAGGCGAGATGGTGATTTACGAGGCGAGGCCGAAAGGGTGACATTCTCTGGCACAGTGACACGCTGTCGCATACGCGTCAAAAAGCGAGTGGTTTGAAAAAGTGCTGTTAGGATGCGACAACTCGAGTATCTTCTCACGCAGACTCTTGTAGTGTTATTTGCAGAAAAATCAGTTTTTGGGGGGGTTGTTTTCAGATTGAAATTCAATTGAAGGCAAACAATGCAAACAAGAAATAAGTGATTATCGATGATTAAAACGATTAATCTACTGTTCTCGGTTTCCCACTATCATTGGTTCATATAAATCCAAGCCCTAAGCGGATTCTAATCCCTTTTCGATCGTAGCAACAATTAACAAGCGAAATTGCTCCTACGAGATATATATTCCTATTCCGAATTAAGCAAACGGATTAATCCCTTCGTGAATTAAGCAAACACGATTTGAACATACGCGAATTAAGCAAACGCGATTCAAGTAAGGAACATATGATCATCAAAATAAATCAAGACTCATCATATATAACTCGAATTAAGCAGACAAGAAATATAGGAAAAGTATTGAAAGGGAAAAGCAAATTAAATTGGGAATCAATAGAACCTCAAGTGCAACGGAAACCAATCACAGCAGATCAATCTATGGAATTAGTTCTCCATGTAAAACACAACAAAACTTCAGAAAATTCGCAAAACAGAGATTAGCCAAAAAGTGTCCCACTAATCTGCCCTAAACAGCAATTATAGCTTTAGAATCTGCGCACGCTCGCGAGGACAGTAGTCCCTCGCGACGCGAATATTAAAATGGCGCCAGTTCAAATTTGGGATCTCGCGAGGCGAGACTTCAAATCCTAGTTTGTCACAGCCGTGATGTCTATCACGGCCAGGCCGTGATGTCTTCTGACTTTGGGTGCTTATCTGTCATGGTCGTGACCTTCATCACGGCTGGGCCGTGATGGTCTATGTCCTCTAGGGTCTCCTCATCACGCCCATGATGGGCATCACGGTCTCGCCGTGATGCTTTCTGACTAACAGGCTCGCGGGGCGAGACATGGTTCGCGAGGCGAGACAGAAACGATGACATTCTACTGTTCAGGCTGGTCTTCAGTCTCGCGAGGCGAGTGTCTTCTCGCGGGGCGAACATTCCCAGGATTGCATTCTCCACTGATTTCTTCGTTCCCTTGGCTCTAGGTGCTTCCCCTCTTAACCTGAAAACATGGAATAGCAGTAAGTGCTTTATTTGACTCAAGATCAGCTAAATTACCCTAAAACTACTCTAGAGACTCAAAATGTTGCTTGAAGACAATCAAGTCTAATTTGGGTGAAAACGAGATTAAACTCGAATAAAACCTATGGTCTTACTAGTTAAAAACTAGTCGAGACAGAGGCTGATCAAAATACCCCAAACTTAAACCTTGCTTGTCCCCAAGCAAACTAAAACTCAAAAAGGACTCAAACCTGGAAAGCTTAAAGGATTTAATCAATTTCGCACAAATTTCATGCAATTACAACAAAACAATTTTCCTTCAATGTTCCCCCCTTTTCAACAATGCAATCCCCACATTCATTTACTTTAAACAATCGAGAATTCCATCATTCATGCAATTATTAATCTAAGTTGAGGATCCAAGTTACACACAAAAGGGAGATCATCAATTTCAAACAATCGCCTTCCTCACAAGGGTATTTAATGTTTCACTCATCCGCTCAATTTGTCTAGGCTATCAACATTTCACTCAATTTTACCTTTAAGAGAACTTCCCATAAATTTGATCTTCATCTCAAACAAAGTTCCCACGAGAATATGCATGCAACATCAAAAGGTCTTTTAAGGTTATAATGGGGCCTGGCTAAGGGTAGGATATTCAAAGGTACTAGGCTTAAGTCCCTAGGAACTAAGAGAGCATGAGCATTTGACACGTTGAACTCCCACTCAAATTCCATTTTCCATTTTTTTTTCTTTTTGCTTTTAGGTGACTACAGCCCTTTTTCTTTCAATACCCTTTGTTGACATTTTTGCACTTTTCTCTCTTTTTTTTCTTTTTTTTTTTCTTCTTTTTGCCCTTGGCTCCAACCTTTATTTTTTTTTTCTTTTTCTCAATCCCAAACAACACATCACACCTTGTAGCCACCCCAAACTTGGTTTCTTGCAAACCTTGTCTTGCTAAGGATCCATGCTCTCCTAATCCTAAGATCGGGTTAACATGGTTTTTCCAGATTTTAGGCTCATAACATAAGGTTATCAAGAAACAAAAGGCTAATTAGGCTCAACGGGGCTAACTAGGGAACATGCATTAGGGACTGGTTCAATTTAGGCCAAGTAGCTAATTCAAAGAAAATTGCCTAAATCATTTGATGCAAACACATAGACATGCAAACCATGAAGAGATTCAAGCAAATCCGGGAAAGTGCAACTTGAAAGTGACTCACACAATTAAAAACATGTTGGAGGCTCAAATCCTCACCCAGACAATTTTGCAAATTGTTTGACCGAGATACAATCCCTAGTGTGTGCACCCTATCACCCCAAAATTATCATAAATCATGCAGTAATAATGGAATATCTCAAAGTTTAATTTTCAATTTTTCACATGGAGGTCAATTTTCAATTCTCAAAACCTAGGGGGGAAACAGTCAACACATGTCATGCAGTCCATCTATGCAAAATTCAACAAAATCCAATCAAGCTTGCCGACACAAGACTCACACACAAACTCTTGATCTTCTTAAATTATTCAAGAGATGAAGGAAAAAACAAAACAAAAACAAACAATTGGTTCCCTCCCCCACACTTAAAACATGCATTGCCTCAATGAAAGAACATAATATAAAATCAGAGTGAGGGAAAAGGAGAGGGTTTAGAAAAAACTCATGGAGGCGGTTTCATCGGAATCCCACTATCTGTGATACAGCAGCCAAGGACTGCCCAAAATGCAATATGATCCTCTCGGATCCCATGGTATGTAGCATAAGCATGAGAGTGAGCGCTTGACAATCATGGTGACTTCGCCGACTGCGGCGGACTTCTCACTCCCTCTTGGGTCAAAGATGACCTCCTTGTCAGCCTTGTCAATAAAATCTTCCCGATAAAAATGGGGTTCAACCTCTTAGACTGGCCAAAGTGCCTTCATATTCAGGTGTGCAAACTCCTGTCTCTCAGGCAGAGGCTTGAACTCCATTGCTAGATGTTCCACAGAGGGTGGTGGCAAACAAGTGGAGAGGATCACTGGTGCTGCTTCCAAATCATCATAAGTTTCATCAACAATTTCAGAGAGCAGCTCTATTTGAAAAACAAAGTTCTCTTCCAAGGGATGCTTCATAGTATCGAAAATGTTGAATTTCGCCACAATGTCACCAAACTCCATGGACATGGTTCCATCGTGAACATCAATCTTTGTCCTTGCTGTCTTCATGAATGGTCTGCCCAGAATGATTGGTGATTTGCTTGAATTTGTTTCCCCTGCCATGTCCAGGATGTAAAAATCAGCAGGGAAAATCAATTCATTAACCTGTACCAACACATCTTCTACCACTCCAATAGGGCGAGCATTGGTCCTGTTTGCCAACGGAATAGTAAGACCTGTATGTTGCAAGGGACCAAGATTAAGGTTGTTGAAGATACAAGTGGGCATGACATTAATAGAAGCTCCCAAATCCAACATGCAGTTGTCGAATTTACTGTCCCCAATGGTGCATGGAATAGCAAAAGTTCCCGGATCCTTGCACTTCTGTGGCATTGCCTGACTGAGGGCTGAAACCGTAACCTTCTCAGGCGCATGTTTAGGTTGAATAAGGGCTGAAACATTTCGCCCCAAGTTGACTCTCTCATTTCCCTTCAACCTCCTCTTGTGTGTGCACAAATCTTTCAAAAACTTTGCGTACTTCGGAACCTGCTTGATCACATCAAGAAGCGGAATGTTTACAGCCACTTTTCTGAACACATCCAAGATCTCTTTCACCTTGTCTTCCTCAACAATATTTCTATTCTTTAGCACTCTCTGTGGGAAGGGGATCGGTGGCACATACACCTTTTCAGCTTCAATAACAGCAGGAGGTTCAGGTGTTACCTCAACAACTTCATTCTTTTCAGGGGCTGCCTCTACAACTTTCCCGGATCTCAAAGAAATCTCACTCACATTAGCACTTGGAACATTAGGATTCACCACTGTTTGTGCAGGTAGTCGGTTCGATCCTTGAGCTTGCTGCATGGCATTCATCGAAGTGGCAAGCTGTCCAATCTGTGTCTGCAAAGAGTGAATACTAGCATTTGTCTGCTGCTGAAACTGGAGATTGCTTTCAGCCATTTGCTTGATCAGGTCCTCTAGTGAAGGTCCAGAAGGTGCAGAGGTGGTCACTTGGGGAGAATTCTGTGGTGGTGCTATCAGCTGTTGTTGTGTGGATGAGTCCCCATACCGAAGGTTTGGATGGTTCCTCCAGGGAAAATCAATTCATTAACCTGTACCAACACATCTTCTACCACTCCAATAGGGCGAGCATTGGTCCTGTTTGCCAACGGAATAGTAAGACCTGTATGTTGCAAGGGACCAAGATTAAGGTTGTTGAAGATACAAGTGGGCATGACATTAATAGAAGCTCCCAAATCCAACATGCAGTTGTCGAATTTACTGTCCCCAATGGTGCATGGAATAGCAAAAGTTCCCGGATCCTTGCACTTCTGTGGCATTGCCTGACTGAGGGCTGAAACCGTAACCTTCTCAGGCGCATGTTTAGGTTGAATAAGGGCTGAAACATTTCGCCCCAAGTTGACTCTCTCATTTCCCTTCAACCTCCTCTTGTGTGTGCACAAATCTTTCAAAAACTTTACGTACTTCGGAACCTGCTTGATCACATCAAGAAGCGGAATGTTTACCGCCACTTTTCTGAACACATCCAAGATCTCTTTCTCCTTGTCTTCCTCAACAATATTTCTATTCTTTAGCACTCTCTGTGGGAAGGGGATCGGTGGCACATACACCTTTTCAGCTTCAATAACAGCAGGAGGTTCAGGTGTTACCTCAACAACTTCATTCTTTTCAGGGGCTGCCTCTACAACTTTCCCGGATCTCAAAGAAATCTCACTCACATTAGCACTTGGAACATTAGGATTCACCACTGTTTGTTCAGGTAGTCGGTTCGATCCTTGAGCTTGCTGCATGGCATTCATCGAAGTGGCAAGCTGTCCAATCTGTGTCTGCAAAGAGTGAATACTAGCATTTGTCTGCTGCTGAAACTGGAGATTGCTTTCAGCCATTTGCTTGATCAGGTCCTCTAGTGAAGGTCCAGAAGGTGCAGAGGTGGTCACTTGGGGAGAATTCTGTGGTGGTGCTATCAGCTGTTGTTGTGTGGATGAGTCCCCATACCGAAGGTTTGGATGGTTCCTCCAGTTGGGGTGGTACTTATTTGTAGAGAGGTCAGGAATGTTATTGTACCTGTTCTGATTGTTGCCTTGATTGTAAAGATTGGCTGCATAAGCTTGAGGCAAATCAGTGACGGACTCATCCCTCAGAATGGGGCATGCATCAGTCAGGTGCTCAGGAGAGGTGCAAATGCCACACAACCTTGCTGGTCGAACCTTATCCATTACCAACTGCTTCACCAAAGAGGTGATCTCATCAATTCTGGTTTCGAGGGCCTTGTTGGAAGAGGAACCATGGATCTCGTTTACACCCCTTGCTTCGACAGAATTGCTTCTAGTTGTGAACTGCTGGGAGTTGAGTGACATGTTCTCAATCAACTGCTTGGCAGCGACTGGGGTCTTATCAACAAGTGCTCCCCCACTAGCAGCATTTAAAATGTTTCTGTTTATCGGAAGCAACCCTTCATAAAAGTACTGAATAAGGAGCTGCTCGGAAATCTGGTGTTGAGGGCGACTAGATACCAACTTCTTGAATCTCTCCCAATACTCAGCCAATGATTCATTGCCCTATCTAATGCCACATATCTCCTTCCTGATTGATGCAGCTCTGGAGGCAGGAAAGTACCTCTCTAAGAAGAATTTCTTCAGATCGTTCCAGGTTGTAACAGAGTTTGACTCAAGGTAGTATAACCAGTCCTTCGCAGCACCATGAAGCGAGAATGGGAAGGCTCTGAGCTTGATATGGTCTTCAGTTATTCCTTCCGGTCTCAGAGGCGTAGAGCAAACAACCTGGAACTCCTTCAGATGCTTATGTGGATCCTCACCTGCAAGACCACTAAACCTTGGCAACAAGTGTATTAAACCAGATTTTAGTTCAAAAGGAGCAACCACATCAGCATACTCAATACACAAACCATTATAATTAACATCAGGGGCAGCAAGCTGTCTTAATGTTCTTTGGTCATCCATGTTATTAGAAACAGGTGCATAATTAGAATTACTACTAGTGCTAGCCCGAATTGCTCTACGATGTGTGTGCAAAGTTCTTTCAATTTCAGGATCAAAATCACACAAGTCAGAACAAGTAGACCTAGTAGCCAGACTAAATCAGCAGAAAAACAGAAAAACGAAAAATGCGAAAACAACAAACAAGAGTCCCCGGCAACGGCGCCAATTTTGACACGTTGTCGCACGCGTGTCAAAAAGCGAGTGGTTTGAAAAAGTGCAGTTAGGATGCGACAACTCGAGTATCGTCTCACGCGGACTCTTGTAGTGTTATTTGCAGAAAAATCAGTTTTTTTTTGGGGGGGGGGGGGGGGGGGGGGTGTTTTCATATTGAAATTCAATTGAAGGAAAACAATGCAAACAAGAAATAAGTGATTATCGATGATTAAAACGATTAATCTACTGTTCTCGGTTTCCCACTATCATTGGTTCATATAAATCCAAGTCCTAAGCGGATTCTAATCCCTTTTTGATCGAAGAAACAATTAACAAGCGAAATTGCTCCTACGAGATATATATTCCTATTCCGAATTAAGCAAACGGATTAAGCCCTTCGTGAATTAAGCAAACACGATTTGAACATACGCAAATTAAGCAAACGCGATTCAAGTAAGGAACATATGATCATCGAAATAAATCAAGACTCATCCTATATAACTCGAATTAAGCAGACAAGAAATATAGGAAAAGTATTGAAAGGGAAAAGCAAATTAAATTGGGAATCAATAGAACCTCTAGTGCAACGGAAACCAATCACAGCAGATCAATCTATGGAATTAGTTCTCCATGTAAAACACAACAAAACTTCAGAAAATTCGCAAAACAGAGATTAGCCAAAAAGTGTCCCACTAATCTGCCCTAAACAGCAATTATAGCTTCAGAATCTGCGCACGCTCGCGAGGCCAGTAGTCCCTCGCGACGCGAATATTAAAATGGTGCCAGTTCAAATTTGGGATCTCGCGAGGCGAGATGATGCCTCACGAGGCGAGACTTCAAATCCTAGTTTGTCACAGCCGTGATGTCTATCACGGCCAGGCCGTGATGTCTTCTGACTTTGGGTGCTTATCTGTCATGGTCGTGACCTTCATCACGGCTGGGCCGTGATGGTCTATGTCCTCTAGGGTCTCCTCATCACGCCCATGATGGGCATCACGGCCTCGCCGTGATGCTTTCTGACTTCCAGGCTCGCGGGGCGAGACATGGTTCGCGAGGCGAGACAGAAATGATGACATTCTGCTGTTCAGACTGGTCTTCAGTATCGCGAGGCGAGTGTCTTCTCGCGGGGCGAACATTCCCAGGATTGCATTCTCCACTGATTTCTTCGTTCCCTTGGCTCTAGCTGCTTCCCCTCTTAACCTGAAAACATGGAATAGCAGTAAGTGCTTTATTTGACTCAAGATCAGCTAAATTACCCTAAAACTACTCTAGAGACTCAAAATGTTGCTTGAAGACAATCAAGTCTAATTTGGGTGAAAACGAGATTAAACTCGAATAAAACCTATAGTCTTACTAGTTAAAAACTAGTCGAGCCAGAGGCTGATCACACAGTCAGGCCTTCAGGCTCGCATGGCGAGATAGTAATTCGCGAGGCGAGACTGAAAGGGTGATTGTTGCTATTTAGGCTGGTCTTCAGGCTCGCGAAGTGAGTAGCTTCTCGCGAGGCAAAACTTCCAGAATTGCATTTTCCACTGTTTTCTTCATTCCCTTGACTCTAAGTGCTTCCCTTTTAACCTGAAAATATGAAATAGCAGTAAATGCTTTATTTGACTCAAAATTAACTAAAATTTCCTAAACTACTTAAGAAACTCAAAATGTTGCTTGAGGACAATTAAATTCAAATTTGGGCGAAAACGAGATTAAACTCGAGTAATTGGTGCAAAAACCATGGTCTTACTAGTTATAAAACTAGTCGAGCCAGAGGCTTATCAAAATACCCCAAACTTAAACTTTGCTTGTCCCCGAGAAAACTAAAACTCAAAAAAACTGAAACCTGGCAAGCTTAAAGGATTCAACCAATTTCGCACAAATTTCATGCAATCTTAACAAAACATTTTTTCTTCAATGCCTTCCCCCCTTGCAACAATGTAATCCCCACATTCATTTACTTTAAACAATTGAGAATTCCATCATTCATGCAATCAGTAATCTGAGTTGAGGATCCAAGTCACACACAAAAGGGAGATCACCAATTTCAAACAATTGCCTTCCTCACAAGGACATTTAATATTTCACTCATTCGCTCAATTTGTCTAAGCTATCAACTTTTCACTCAATTTCACATTTCAAGAGCACTTCCCATGAATTTGATTTTCATCTCAAACAAGGTTCCCACGAAAACATGCATGCAACATCAAAAGGTCTTTTAAAGGTTGTAATGGGGCCTAGCTAAAGGTAGGATATTCAAAGGTACTAGGCTTAAGTCCCTAGGAACTAAGAGAGCATGAGCATTTTGACACATCAAACTTCCACTCAAATTCTTTTTTCCATTTTTCTTTTTGCTTTGGGTGACTACAGACTTTTTTCTTCTAATACCCTTTTTTGACATTTTGTTCTTTTCTTCTCTCTTTTTTCTTTTTTTTTTCTTTTGCCTTTGGCTCCAACCTTCATTTTTTTTCTTTTTCTCAACCAAGAATGACATATAAAACCTTGCAGTCACCCCAAACTTAGTTTCTTGCAACCCTTCTCTTGCTAAGCTTCCATGCTCTCCTAATCTTAAGATTGGGTTAACATGTTTTTTCCAGATTTTTGGCTTATAGCATAAGGTCATTAAGAAACAATAGGCTTATTGGGCTCAATGAGGCTAACTAGGGAACATGCATTAGAGATGGTTCTTTTAGGCCAAGTAGTTATTTCAAAGAAAATTGCCTAAATCATTTGATGCAACCACATAAGCATGCAAACCATGAAGAGATTCAAGCAAATCCGGGAAAGTGCAACTTAAAAGTGGTTCAGACAATTAAAAACATGTTGGAGGCTCAAATCCTCACCTGGACATTTTTCGCAAATTATTTGACCGAGATTCAATCCCTAGTGTGTGCATCCCTTCACCCCAAACTTATCATAAATCATGCAATCATAATAGAATATCTCAAAGTTTAATTTTCAATTTCTCACATGGGGATCAATTTTCAATTTTCAAAACCTAGGGGGGGATCATCAATAGTCAACACATATCATGTAATCCATCAAGCTCACCGACACAAGACTCGACACACATATGACTCAAAGCAGCACAAACAAGGAAAACAAAACAAAAACAAACAATTGGTTCCCTCCCCCACACTTAAGTCATACATTGTCCTCAATTAAAGAACACAAATATAAAATAAGAGTGAGGGAAAGGAGAAGGTGCTCCCTGATCAAGTTGTAGTGTAGGTGGGCTCTCCCAAGGAGAGCTCTTCAACGGTTGCATCTTCAGGCACTGAGCTCTCATGGAATAGCTTCAAGCGCTGCCCATTAACCTTAAAGACCTTGTTGCTACCTGCACTTTTTATTTCTACTGCACCATGAGGGAAAACATTAGTGACAACAAATGGGCCAATCCACTTGGATCGAAGTTTCCCAGTCATCACTTTCAGGCGGGAGTTAAACAATAAAACCTGTTGGCCCACAAAGAATTCCTTCCTAGAAATCATCTTATCATGGAAGTGCTTGGTTTTCTCTTTGTAAATTCGAGAGCTTTCATAGGCTTCCAACCTAAGCTCTTCAAGCTGCTGTAATTGGAGTTTCCTTTCAATGCCTGCTTTTTGCATTTCCAAATTACAGCTTTTGACCGCCCAATAAGCTCGGTGCTCAATCTATACAGGAAGATGGCATGCCTTACTAAACACAAGTCTATAGGGAGACATCCCTATTGGTGTATTGAAAGCTGTTCTTTGAGCCCAAAGTGCGTCTTCCAGACGGCGGCTCCAGTCCTTCCTATTTGGCTGCACCACTTTCTCTAAGATCTGTTTGATTTCTCTGTTTGAGATCTCAGCTTGCCCATTAGTTTGGGGATGATATGCAGTGGAGACCCTGTGCACAACCCCATACTTTCGGAGTAAAGCTTCCATGGTGCGGTTGCAGAAATGAGTGCCTTGGTCACTTATGATAGCCCGAGGTATTCCGAACCTGCAGAAGATATTGGACCTGACAAAATTTGCAACAACTCTAGAATCATTAGTCCTAGTGGGGATAGCTTCCACCCACTTTGAAACATAATCAATAGCAAGCAAAATATAGAGAAAACCAAAAGATGCAGGGAAAGGACCCATAAAGTCAATTCCCCACACATCAAACACCTCACAGAAAGGCATAGGTTGCTGAGGCATTTCACTCTTACGAGTGATGGCTGTACCTGCTGTCTGACACTCTCTACAAGTGAGATAAACCTCATAAGCATCTTTAAAAATGGTGGGCCAGTAAAAACCTGAATCTAGGATTTTTCTTGCAGTCCTCTGTGGCCCAAAGTGTCCCCCTACTTGAGAAGCATGAGAAAAATGCAAAATAGACTCAATCTCATAGTCGGGGACATATATCCTAATTACCTGATCAATGCCAAATTTCCAAAGATATGGATCATCCCAAACATAATATTTGGCATCACTCTTGAGTTTGTGAATTTGTGCCCTAGTTGCACCTGTTGGAAAAACACCAACAACAAGATAGTTAACAATATCAGTAAACCAAGGAGTTACCCCATGTAACTGAAAAAGCTGCTCATCAGGAAAGTCATCCTGAATGGGGGAAGGATCCTCATTCCTCTCTATTCTGCTCAAGTGATCAGCTACTAAATTCTCAGCTCCAGTCTTATCTTTAATCTCTACACTAAACTCTTGGAGCAACAACATCCACCGAATCAATCTCGGTTTTGCTTCTGGTTTCTTCAACAAGTACTTCAGAGTTGCATGGTCAGTAAAAACAACAACCTTGGAACCTAGCAAATATGATCTGAATTTATCAAGAGCAAAAACAATAGCTAGAAGTTCATTTTCAGTAGTAGTGTAATTAGCCTGTGCAGCATCTAAAGTCCTAGAAGCATAATAAATCACATGGGCAGCCTTGCCCACCCTTTGTGCAAGGACCGCCCCCACAACATAGTTAGAGGCATCGCACATAATCTCAAAAGGGAGGGTCCATTCAGGAGGCTGGATGATGGGGGTAGAGGTCAATGCTTTCTTCAAGAAATCAAATGCCTTTTTGCAGTTGTCATCAAAGTTGAAAATGGCGTCATTCTTCAACAAGTTTGACAGAGGGAGAGCTATCTTGCTGAAGTCCTTTATGAAGTGCTTGTAAAAACCTGGATGACCAAGAAAAGAGCGAATCTCGCGAACGCAAGATGGGTAAGGCAGTGTATAAATCACCTCAATCTTAGCAGGATCTACTGAAATACCCCTTTCAGAAATAATATGCCCCAAAACAATCCCCTGTTCAACCATAAAATGGCATTTTTCATAATTTAAAACAAGGTCAGTTTCAATGCATCTTTCCAAAACCAGATTCAAACTATGCAATCATGCATCAAATGAGGAACCATAAACAATGAAATCATCCATAAACACTTCCATGCAATTCTCAATATATTCAGTGAAAATACTAATCATGCATCTCTGGAATGTGTCAGGAGCATTGCAAAGACCAAATGGCATCCTCCTGTAAGCAAAAGTGTCAAAAGGGCACGTGAAGGTTGTCTTTTCCTGATCCTCTGGTGCAATGTGGCTCTGGAAGTAACCTGAAAAACCATCAAGAAAGCAATAGTGTGACTTACCGGCCAGTCGTTCAAGTATCTGATCGATGAACGGCAAAGGAAAGTGATCCTTTCTTGTAGCCTGGTTCAATCTCCGGTAATCAATGCAGACTCTCCAGCTGTTCTGAACTCTAGTGGGGACAAGTTCATTGCTTTCATTCTTTACCACTGTGAGTCCAGATTTATTAGGTACAACTTGCACTGGGCTCACCCAATTACTGTCAGAGATAGGGTATATGATACCCGCATGCAAGAGTTTTGTTACCTCCTTCTTCACAACATCCAGAATCAACGGGTTAAGCCGCCTTTGGGGCTGCCTAACTGTTTTAGCCCCATCCTCCAACAAAATCCTATGCATACACCTGGAGGGGCTAATACCTGGTATGTCAGTCAAGGTCCACCCAATTGCCTTCTTATGCTTCTTCAAAACCTCCAAGAGCTTAGTTTCCTGGTCAAAATCAAGGTTAGAGGAAATTATAACCGGAAGTTTTTCATTCCTCTCTAAATAAGCATATTTCAGATTCTCAGGGAGTGGCTTAAGCTCTAAGGAGGGTGGCTAATCAATGGATGGTATGTTTGGGGCAGTCGTGCTATCAAGAACTTCAGCTGAACAAATAGCTTCACTTACACTGTCACCCTGCAAGGCAGCATCAATCTCAGCACAAACAGCACAAAGGTCAGTGTTAGTACAATCAGCACATGAATAAACATCATGAAAACCAGAAATAGATGGAAAATCAGCAACCAAATCATCATAAGTGTCATCAACAATTTCGGTGAGCAACTCTATTTGAAAAACAGAGTGCTCTTCCAAGGGATGCCTCATAGCATCGAAAATGTTGAATTTTGCAACAATGTCACCAAATTCCATGGACATGGTTCCATCATCAACATCAATCTTTGTCTTCGTCGTTTTCATGAATGGTTTGCCCAGAATGATTGGTGATCTTCTTGAATTTGTTTCCCTTGCCATGTCCAGGATGTAAAAATCAGCAGGGAAAATCAGGTCATTGACTTGAACAAGCACATCTTCCACTACTCCAATGGGGCGAGCATTGGTCCTGTTTGCCAACTGAATAGTAAGACTTGTTGCTCCAAAGGACCAAGATCAAGGTTGTTGAAGACAGAAGTGGGCATGACATTAATAGAAGCTCTTAAATCCAACATGCAATTGTCGAATTTAGTATCCCCAATGGTGCATGGAATAGAAAAAGTTCCCGGATCCTTGCATTTCTGTGGCATTGCCTGAGTGAGGGCCGAAACAGTAACCTTTTCAGGCGCAGGCTTAGGTTGAATGAGGGCTGAAACATTTCGCCCCAAATTGACTCTCTCATTACCCTTCAACCTCCTCTTATGTGTGCACAAATCCTTCAGAAACTTTGCATATTTCGGAACCTGCTTAATCGCATCAAGGAGCAGAATGTTCACTACCACCTTTCTGAATACATCCAGAATCTCTCTCTCTTTGTCTTCCTCATCAATCTTTTTATTTTTCATCACTCTTTGTGGGAAGGGAATTGGTGGCACATACTCTTTTTAAGTCTCAACAACAACAGAAGGCTCAGGTGCTACCTCAACAATTTTTTTATTTTCAGGGGCTGGTTCTGCAACTTTTCCAGATCTCAAAGTCATTGTACTCACATTAATATTTGGGACATTAGGATTCACCACTGGTTGTGCAGGTAGTTGGTTCGATCCTTGAGCTTGCTACATGGCATTCATCGAAGTGGCAAGCTGTCCAATCTGTGTCTGCAAGGCATGAATACTAGAATCCGTTCGCTGCTGAAACTGGAGATTGTTTGCAACCATTTGCTTGACAAGGTCCTCTAGTGAAGGTCCATAAGGTGTAGAGGTAGTCACTTGTGGAGAATTCTGTGGTGGTAACATCGGCTGTTGTTGTGTGGATGAGTTTCCATACCGAAGGTTCGGATGGTTTCTCCAGTTGGGGTGGTACCTATTAGTGGAAAGGTCAGGAATGTTGTACCTGTTCTGATTGTTGCCTTGATTGTAAAGATTAGATGCATATGCTTGAGGAAAATCAGTGACCGACTCATCTTTCAGAATGGGACATGTATCGGTCAGGTGTTCAGAAGAAGTACAGATACCACACAACCTTGCTGTTTGAACTTTATCCACTGCCAACAGTTTCACTAAAGAAGTAAGCTCATCAAGTCTGGTTTCAAGGGCTTTATGGGAAGAGGAAACATGGACCTCATTCACACCCCTTGTCTCGACAGAATTGTTCCTGGTTGTGAACTGCTGGGAGTTTAGTGACATGTTCTCAATCAATGACTTGGCAGCAGCTGGAGTCTTATCAACAAGTGCTACCCCACTAGCAGCATCCAAAATGTTTCTATCCATCGGTAGCAATCCCTCATAGAAGTACTGAATAAGCAGCTGCTCAGAAATCTGGTGTTGAGGACAACTGGACACTGGCTTCTTAAATCTCTCCCAGTATTCGGCCAATGATTCATTGCCTTGTCTAATGCCGCATATTTCTTTTCTGATTGATGCAGCTCTGGAGGCAGGGAAGTATCTCTCTAGGAAGACCTTCTTCAAATCATTCCAGGTTGTAACAGAATTTGGTTCAAGGTAATATAACCAATCCTTCGCAGCACCTTGAAGTGAGAACGGGAAGGCTCTCAGCTTGATATGGTCTTCAGTTATTCCATCCGGTCTCAAGGGTGTAGAGCAAACAACCTGGAATTCTTTCAGATGCTTATGCGGATCCTCACCAGCAAGACCACTAAACCTTGGCAACAAGTGTATTAAACCAGATTTCAATTCAAAAGGAGCAACAACATCAGCATATTCAATACACAAGCCATTATAATTAACATCAGGAGTAGCAAGCTGTCGTAATGTTCTTTGATCAGCCATGTTATCAAAAGCAAGTACAGAATCAGAATCACTATTGGTTGGTGAACTAGTGCTAGCCTAAATTGCTCTACGGCGTGTGTGCAAAGTTCTTTCAATTTCAAGATCGAAATCAAACAAGTCAGAACAACCAGACCTAGTAGCCAAAACTAATTCAGAAATTAATCAGCAAATCCGTTAATAACAACAAGAGTCCCCGGCAACGGCGCCAATTTTGACACGTTGTCGCACACGGGTCAAAAAGAACGAGTGGTTTACCAAAACTGTAGTTAGGGCGCGACAACTCGAGTATCGTATCACAAGGACTCTTGGATTGTAACCTCAAAATCAGTTTTGGGGGGGAGGGGGCGGTTGAAGTTGAATGATTCAATTGAGAAAAACAATGCAATTAAGTGATTATCAATAAGCTAAAAACTCGGTTTCCCAACTATCATCGATTCACATAATTCCATGCCCTAAGTGGATTCTAATCCCTTTTCGATTGTAGCAGCAATTAAACAAGCGCAATTGACACTACGAGATATATGTTCCTATTCCGAATTAAGCAAACGTATTAAGGCCATCGTGAATTAAGCAAACACGGTCGTACACACGCGAATTAAGCAAACGTGATTAGAGTAAGGAACATATGATCATCGAAATAAATCAATACTTATCTATATAACTTGAATTAAGCAAACAAGACATATAGGGTCATATTGAAAGGGAATAGCAATAAGATTGGGAATTATAGAACCTCAAGTGTCGGCGGAAACCGATTACGGCAGATTAATCTCCGGTGATTAGTTCTCCATCAAAAACGTAATACAAAACCTAGAAAATTCCCAAAACAATGAATGAAAAGTTCCTCCTCTAATCTGCCCAAAAACAACAATCTATAACTTTCAGAATCTGCGTCCGCTCGTGAGGCGAGTAGCCTCTCGCGAGGCGAATATTAAAAGTGTCGCGAGTTCAAAATTGAGTTCTCGCGAGGGGAGATGGTGATTCGCGAGGCGAGGCCGAAAGGGTGACATTCTCTGGCACAGTCATCAGGCCCGCGTGGCGAGATAGTAATTCGCGAGGTGAGATAGAAAGGGTGACTGTTGCTGTTCAGGCTGGTCTTCAGGCTCGCGAGGCGAGTAGCTTCTCGCGAGGCGAAACTTCCAGAATTGCATTTTCCACTGTTTTCTTCATTCCCTTGACTCTAAGTGCTTCCCTTTTAACCTGAAAATATGAAATAGCAGTAAATGCTTTATTTGACTCAAAATTAACTAAAATGTCCTAAACTACTTAAGAAACTCAAAATGTTGCTTGAGGACAATTAAATCCAAATTCGGGCGAAAACGAGATTAAACTCGAGTAATTGGTGCAAAAACCATGGTCTTACTAGTTATAAAACTAGTCGAGCCAGAGGCTTATCAATTCCTTATGAAAAAAAAAGATCCTTCAATTAGGTTCGTGGATGTAAAAGTGCATAGCTAATACATGTTTACAACCATGACTCTAATAAAGTTCCTTCTCTCCTAAGAACTTCCAACGGATTAGGAAGTCAAGGATGAAGAACTCTTATCATCGAAAGAAATCGCTTTGAATAACAATTTTAGAAGAGAATAGTGGTATGCATCAAACCCAATGAGCCTTTGTTCCCGAACATCATAAATTTCATACACCAACTGAAAATGACAATGACATAAAAGACTCCATAGAGGCAAGTACTCAAGGACATCACGCGATAAACTGATTGCAGAACATAAAGTTTTAAATTGTCGATCTACGTTTTGGTGCATTACAATTATTTGCTAGGTGTCCCTGTCACTCGCAAGTAAAACATTTAGCTCCTTTTGCTGGGCAGGTACCAACCATATGGTTTCGGCTTCCACATTTGTAACATCTTATGACTTGGCCTTGACTTTGATTCTTTTGGCCTCCACTTTCTAATGCAGAGTCTTTTGAACGACAGGGTTGTTGATTTCGGTTATTTCCTGGGGGTCGAAAGTAAGGTTTCTTCCGAGCTTGTTCCCTCCTTTGCTTTCGATTTTTGTATAGGGATTGAGATGGTTCCTTGATATCATCCCTATTCCCTCTACTTTTCCTCTCCTGTTTTACCTTCCGACATTTTTCCACTGAAGCGTGAAAGTTGCGAATTTCAAGTGGTAGCACAGACTCTTTAATCTCGGGTTGCAGACCTCCTTCGAATCTCTCACATTCCCAACCCTCATCAGGTCGAGCTTGGAAGAAACGGAAATATTTGGCGACAGATTCAAACTTCGCCGCATATTCTTCAACAGACAGCTCATTCTGTCGTAACCGTAAGAACTCTTGTCCTTTCTCAATTCTGGCGTTCTAAGGGAAGAACATGTCTAGAAAAGTAATATGAAACACATTTGAAGCTATTTCTTGGTTTCTTGCCTCCAGCAGTTGTCTAATATCATCCCACCAGTATCCTGCATCCACCAACGGAATAAGAGTCGCATAGGTTACCTTCACTTCTTCATGGCTATTAAGAAGTTCAAAAATCCTTTCTAGTTCTTGTATCCACAAGTAAGCCGTCTCAGGGTCTACATTTATATGAAACTGGGGAAGTCCTTGACGCCTTAAACTAGTTGTGCCTTTAGCCTTGGCGATCTGCTCAGCCTGAACCTGGTTCTGTTGATTGAGTGCAGCTATGGTAACTGTATGTTGTGTCATAGCAGCAGCAACACTAGTCATAGCCTGAACTATCTAATCCATCTGCTCAATCACATCCTGGTTGCTGATATACTCCCGATCACTGCCACAACCGCGTTCATCTCTAATTCCTGGTTCCATTCTAACCTACAAGACAACATCAACTAGACCGCACCTAGAAATCGAAATGTATACTTACGTGTTTTAGAACACGTTTACTTCTAGGAAGTAATTCAATCAATATACCATCTATTATCAAGGAATCCTCCACAAGGTTTTAACTAATTAAAATCTACCAAACCACACATACTTGTGGGTCAACACACATGGTCTCGACAAGGAAATAATTTCAAACGATGATCAATCAGAGATCACACAACAAAAACATAACAGACCAATTCCCTAAGGTTCCCGAAAGACTCTACCAGCTCTGATACCAACAATGTAACACCCCCCTTGGGCATTACCTCTTAATCACATTTGGAAATAAATTAAAAGGGGAGTTTACTGGTTGCTTTTAGAAAAACTTTTATTATTTTCATAAGTCTAAAAATATGGGGGAATTTTTTTATTTTTTTTCAGCGGAATACATCACACAACACAAGAACATCCAAGGGATAGACTTGTTTATAAATCAACATACTTCATCATACAATTTTTCACAAAATGATCTTTATATCAAACCATATAAGATTGTTACAAAGTTCTTCAAAACTTCCTATAATAATTATCAACGAAAGCATCCTAAGCTGGTCGTTCTAAAAGACATCTACTGGAAAGAACTTCGTAGTTCTCATCATAGAATTTTCACCAACCTCGTCAAGGATTTGGAGTACTATCCTAAATGAGGTTAGGAACTTCTCGACACCACTTGCCCTCGTGTAACAACGCATCCCAACAAAGGGTCAGAACACCTGATATATTGTAAGGGTGAGATACCAACATATGGATAATTATGATAAACTACATACTTGTAACACAAACAGCATACACAACAGATATCATCATATTTACATCATGTGAAATAATAAACTGAATATAATATCACACCAATTCATCAATCAACTTTGAAAAACAATGATGTTCATGAAAAATTCAACTTTGATGCAAGACTCTAGAGTTTTCAACTTTCTTTAAAAATGAGCTGATCAGGCTCGGTTGCCATAAAGGCACAACGTGAATTTCCACTACACTGTCCAAGCTCTTGGTATAGTGTGCAACGTGCGTGGAATGTTCATAGCATACTGTCCAACACAAGGCACATTAGTTCCGGCTAATGGACTTCATTGTCCATCAAGGCACAATGAAACACCGTAGCATGAAATACCTGGCCCTTCCAGATATTCACAAATTAAATACCCGATCTTTATAGATATTCATACAAAAAACAGCGTGGGCACGTCTACCAAAATAAATACATGAGAAAATCATTTTATTTTCATCTTTTCTTTGTGCTTGATATTTTCCTTTCACAGAGGCTCAAAGCTCACGATTTTCAACATTTTTAATGTCTTGCAACTTTTATTATCAACACATGACTTTACGTCCGAGTGTCTAATCACAATAGTCTCAGACTTATGCATCAATCCTTGGACTTTGTGGTCGTACAAAACAATTTTCACCTTTTTATTACTTTCACCATGTTTCAACTCAACGTATATGGAGCAACAGTCCATAGCAACATACATTGGAAACTTAGTGTAATATATGATAACTAAAATCTTTTTGGCAAAGAACCAAGAATTTAATTTGTTTTTAAATAATTTCTTTACCATAAATAGTCTAAAATATTTTAGACTTTTCTAGAAAATATCCTTCAAATCTTCTAAAATGATCTCTTAAAATTTTTTTCACCTAAGTAAAAAAAATTTGCCTTCTCTAAAAATACATTTCAACTTAAAAACATTTATTTTTCAACTTGTGTAAAGTTTCATTAAGGCTTTTATCTTTCCTTAAGGGTTGGGCTCTAACCAATGGTTAGGCTACTATGCAACAATCAACACAACTTCAAGCACTTACAACACAAATAATATAACTCATTTAAGCACATAGTTAAATTCAACATGTCATCATATAAATTCATCTAATTCTAAAACATCCATATTAACAACAACTTCATAAACTAGCACATAAACATATATCTATATATAGCAAACCAATCTTTCACATATTAAACAACAACATCAAATAAAATCAAACAATCCAAACATACAAGTACATAGTTACCATAATTTTAATATCCCTCGGGCTTTCCCCCCTTAACTTAATTCCAATGATTAAAAGCTTCGGTCGGGTATATAACATAAGTTAAGAATTTTATAAAATCACCCTAATTCTCCATGCATGCATTCGGCCATGCTTCATAACATAAATTAAAAAAATTTAAATCTTTTGGATTTAAACTCCTTAAGTATCAAAAGACCAAATATAAGCTCAAAACTTGAAAATTAAAATTTTACAGTCTTAGCCTCATTAACCATACGTTTCGGCCTTCACACAATTTAGTAGAAAATAGTATTGTTCAACAATCTAATTTCTTGCATGTACTAATAAAATGTTTTTAAGCATCATTCAACTAAAAAAAATTGAAAAAGACTTCATCAACTTCTCATGTGAGTTTCGGCCTTGTTAAAATAAAAAGACTAGGGATTCTAAAATTTTCAAAACTTCATATTAAATCATTCTTGCAAAGGAATTAAATTATCATACATGCATTCTTCCTAAAGATTCAAGGTTAGGCTTCACTAACTCCAAAAATTTAGAGTTCTAGCCATAGAATCACAACAAGGAAAGAAGACATATTTTCAACAAAATACATTAGTTAAAAAAAAAAGTACAAGTAGAATATCCAAAGCCATGCATGTGTGATTTGAAACCAAAGTTAATCATCCTTTTTCCTCTTGGTGTTTTCGGCTAACACAATGATCTTAGGGAGGATAACTTTTCAAACACATGCAAGACATCAAAACAAAGACAAAGAAGAGTAGGATTGTGTTAAGAATTTATTTATTTATGAAAAAGATTTTCTTAAGAAATACAAGTTGAAATCATGAACACATAAAAGAATCAACATGCATGATAAAAATTTTGCAAAACCATCAACCTTTCCTCTATCAGGGTTTCGGCCTACCCCTTAAAATAGGTCATGGGAAAGTTTTTTTCAACATGCAAGTGAAGAAATAGATAGTAAAGATGATGATAAGTAAAAAGAAATTAGTTTGAATAACATGCATTAGAAGATAATCATCTTACAACTTAATAGCATGCATGTTGATAGTAGAAAATTAAAATAAAAGAGCAAGGGATTTTGATTTATACCCTCTAAATGATGATGATGATGAGCTTAAGATGAAGTTGTAGTTGATTCTTAGCTTCTAAACCTCAGCATTAAAGGTTGAAGACAATGAGCTAAAATTCTTGCCATATCTGGAAAAAATCAAAGTTAATCAAATGTGGTTCATTCCGGTACCGATTATTACGTAACGGTAAAAACCGATCGTATTTTTATTTGTAAATTTTCACCCAAAAATAATTTCATAAAAATAAATAATTTCTAAAATCATAAAAATAAATAAAACTGGGTTAGAAAAATAAAATTTTAAATTTTCGTATTTTTAAAAATATTTTTCAGGTCAGTAGAGCTTAACTGACAACGAAAACTCAAACCATAAACGTCTGAAATTTTCTACCGAAAATTCAACTGCACTTTTATTAAAATAAATAATGAGCATGAAATTTGGTTTATTAAAATAATTCTTCACAAATTATAATAATAAACACTCAATTATTCACATAAACACTTATCTCTTTATGACACTTGTATCACTTGCACCCTTACACTTGGCACACATGCACTTGGTGTTGGTGACACCTTTACACGTGGCACACATGCTCCCTTATACTTTGCACACGTGCACTCTTACACTTGGCACACATGCACCTTCACACTTTGCACCCATGCACCCTATTATCTTTGAACCGGTTTTAACTAAATTCGGACAAGCAAAATGTTCCATCATACGATCTTCACATTGGGATGATAAAACCCTTTTAACCTCTTTATACTTAATTAATTAGTTAATTAATTACAGTGTCCCCTTACTGTAATTTTTGGGGCGTGACATTTCCTCCCCACTTAAAGGGAATTTCGTCCCTGAAATTCGCCAACGATACAGTACCTCATACTGCTCCAAAAATCATTATCCCTCACTTAACCTTTCATGCACATCATTCTTTCCTAAACCTCTCGTTCGACTCATCTTAAACTCCTAAGAATTTATAGATTAGGATATTACATTAACAACAATCATCACTCGTTACCCATTGTTGTCATAGACTTTATTTTCCTAAGTCAAGATCCAACCTTTAACTTTGTTATGCTTGAATATCCATTCTTTAATACTTTTCTCAATCTACCTCCCCACTTGGGTTCGACTTACTCCTTCCGTCAATACTTGTATCTTGACACTCCATTGTACCAAATTCGTTACTTTAAGCGTTAATTTCTTCATCTACCCTGTAAGATTCCAACTTTGGATCATTTCCTCACTCCTTTCTAAATCAACACTTAATCTCTTACGCATAAAGGTATAATTTAAAACCTAATCTTCTTTTCCTCAACACTAATTCATTAGGAAAATTTCCTTCCAACCTCCTTAACTGTTACCATCTACACCAAGATTTAGACTAAGATTCCCACTTCTCTTAGAGCATACTCATCGGTTCCTATCCAAAATTATATGTCGTATTTTCAGTCGCTCATTCCTCTTATTGCTAACTCCAGAACATAATTCATTCCTATGTCGTCCTTCTTCATTCTTGAAATTTTCTACCATCAGATTATTCCCACTATCTTCGGCATTTCATCCTAGTCTATCATACTCGAAGGACAAAATCAACACTTTATCTTCTCACTTCTCGTGATCATCTACCACTGCATCATAAATACTATTCTCGACATTCAATGTTAGTTTATTGACACGCGACAGATAAGATTAAAACTTAGTCACCTCGATTTTCATTCTTGGTTTACCAGATAACTTGATTCAACATCTAACTCTCATCGTTAATACCAAGATGACCCTTAACTTTATCACAACATGTATCAACTCGCTATATGTATCACGATTTTCAACGTTTTTAATGTCTTGACAAGTACTGCCACGCTCCAAGAAGCCCGGCCGTGCTCAACAGGGAGCTCGCCCGTGCTCTCCTAATTAGAACAGTGACATGAATTAGAGGATTAAAGGGTAGTTATATCCAAATGTCCCCAAATTATGAAATAATACACCGATTGAATGATAACAAGTTAGATAACTTCATTAAAGATTAATTAAGATAATCAAGAACAATAAGTTGATCAAGCCGGTGCCCAATTGGTTCCCGCATGTTGATATGCTTTGTTGCTTTCTGGCCAAAGTGGCCTCGATGCTTTTTGGTCGAGGTGTTGTTGAAGTTGAACCTTGGTGTTTTTTGGCCAATGGGGAATCCATAAGGGTCGGGGTGTTGATGTTAATGATGTTGAGACTTGGGTACTTATTGGCCCAAGCAAAGGAGGGGGTTGCCCTTATTTGTTGTTGTGCTCATGCATTCACGCATTTGAGTTGTTAGTGGGGGAAGATCAACATAGGGGAGGTCATCCTAGAGTACGGCGATCTGGCCGTCCGCAAGTGGTTCCCCCAAGGTTTGGTGGACCGTGCGCCCCCATGGTGGCGCATCCAAGGTATGGTGTGTCGGCTATCCAAGGGGTTCACCCATGGTTTTGTGGACTACCGGAATTGGTGTTTTTTGGCCAATGTGGATATGTAACTTCGAAGTTGCCTTCCTGAGATAGTTTGGATCCACATGCATAATGGAGTAGCGGAGTAGTGTTGCACCGCATAACATACATTGGTTGATTTAATATGTTGATATAATTATATATTGATTCTAAATGATGAAAATACTATGTATAAGATGTATGTTCATCTTGCTTACTATCTCCATATGTTTTCTTACTCCCCGTTTTCTCTATTTCTGTTGTTGGCATGTATCTCTTTATGCAGAGGACAGTGATTAGCCAGTGGAGGAGTGACTCTGAAGTCGCGACTATAGTTAGGATTTATTAGTAATTATAGTTGTTTTTAGTTTCAGTTTCAGTTGTATTGAGGATTTTATTCCGGAACGGTTATACCAGCTCTGTATGTGACATCGGGGTTGTGTTATATTTTATGCTTTTTGATGTTCATGTTTACGTTTTATCTTTTTACAACTTGTTATGTTTTTCCGCATTGAGACGTTACAATGTGGTGCTTTTTATCGGTTTTTATTTTATTAAATAAATGCATGTTTTACTTTTATATCTTTATCTTTTAACGCTTTGTATAACACGTGGGGTAGAGGGTATCACAATAACCATGCCAAAACCCTTTACATTCTGCTGAATCATATATAGAAGTTAGAACCAAAACCCAAAAGAGTAATGATATTTGGACACATAATTTGAACACATTGTATAGACACCATAGAGCTTATAAGTGCCTTGAGAGAGATGAAATACATGATGAGAGAGAAGAAAACAATAAATAAATTGGACAGAATACTTTTATACGATGTTTGACACCATTTTTATATCCAAATATCATTACTCAACCCAAAAAAACAACCATGACACAAAAACAGACAAGATCAAAAAAGATATTGAGAGCAGATAAATGAGTTACCACGAAAATACTAATAATAAGACTACTGATCTTCATCAAACCGTTGATACTTATACCACATATGTATTAATTCTTTTTTTTCTCTCTTATTTGTCCTTCTTTTTTCTTTCTCTCTTTTTTTTTTTCTTTCATTTATTTTTTCTTCTATTATTTTGTTTTTCTTTTTTCTTTCAACCAGAACCCGCTGCAATTATACCAATAAAGCCCTAATCACCATAAGTCAATTCCTTAGTTATCCATTTCCCCAATTAATCTCAAAACTGATGATAAAAATTCAAGAATCACATTAATACATTATTCCATCTTGATACTCCTATTCCCACTTACCCATATTCCATATTACATGCCCCTTGAATCGAATTTCCATACGCATGTATGGACAGGCCTGGCCCAAGGGGGAAGCAGCCCAAGTAAGGACTTTTAGGCGTCACAAAAAAAAATTTTACTACCTATTTTTTTTTTTTAAGTCATACCTGGGGCTGAGTCCTGACTCTCCATCTTCCCCTCCCATAAGGCCTCAATCACGTTCAGTTAGAGAGGAGTAAATGAGTAAGCTGGTTTTTTTGGTAATGGACGAAAATTAATAAGTAATGAATGTTTTTAAAATCAGAAAATCAATAATAATAAACCTTCAGATTTCAGTGGATCACTATCGCTGTCTCCCTCAATCACTCACGTCTCTGCATCTCCCAGTCTCTTCTTCACTTCTTCTCTTTGCTCTCAACTTGCGTGACTGTGTCGTCCCTGTCAATGTTCACTGTCTCCCTCACGTCTCTCAACTCTGCACGAGCGTGACTCATTCACCGCCTTAGTCTCACTGAGTCACTGTCTCAGACCCGACAGAGCGTCGACGGGTGACTTTTTGTCCCATGATTTGGTGGGGATAAAATATTGGGTTTTTGTCCTATCTCTTACCACCTTTTTTCTCCTGCCCTTGATCACCTTTCAAATCAAATAACACAAAAAAAAAATTTTGCTGTCCAATCCCCTGAATTTTTGTAAATCAAACACACCCTTTACGTTGGAACTATTTTGTATACAATATAGTGTAGGCAGGCACTATTGTATCCTTCTGTTTGTCTATTTTGTTACTTTGTGTAGGATCTTTAATTTTTTATATAAAACAATAATAAATAATTAATTGATTAATTAACAAATTATTTTCTCCCTTATTGTAGAAATTTTGTGCTTGTTGCAATTAGTCTAACAAGCATCCAGAATTTTTATGTGAAATAATCCTTTTGCAATCAAGTTCTATTGTTCTAACATTTTCTCTTTTAGTTTTTTTATCGTTGTTTAATTTATTTTGTAAAAGGTTCATTGCTTTTATTTTAAAATATATAAATATCAACTAAAAAATTTGAATAAGAAAAATCGAAGTTTTAATTGAATCACAAAAAGCGACTATAGAATTGTTAAATGAAATCGATTACAAAAGTTTAATAAATGATTTTGCATCCAAAAAGTACGAAAAATAAACTTTGAATAATAATATAATAATTTTAATAATATATATATATATATATATATATATATATATATTAAAAGGCCTCACTTTGAGAGTTCGCTTTAGGCCTCCAAAAATGTTGGATCGGTCGTGTGTATGGACTCGAAACAAATTGCAATTTGAATTTAATACGAAAATTCTTAAAAAATATATACATATACACAGTGTTTGTTATATAAAATATTGACTAAATTTGAGCAACCAAACAAAATACGGAGTAAATTTGGAGTTTCACTTAGCAACAATTTACTCCAAATTTAATTCAGAATTACACTCTACCCCAATAGACCATTTGACAGTTAAAATTTTTAATAAAAATTTAACCTTATTAAGTCTGAAATAACTAGATAGAGTGATTAACAAAATTTAAATTGACAATAAAATTATGTAATCTTTTTATTAATAAGTCAAGATAGTCATTGTAGTGACTACTCAGTCATTTCTGAAATAATTTATATAAGGAGATTAAAAAAATATTATTATTATCGAAAATGTTAAACTTGATCCTTTTTTAAAATACAAATGAAATGAAAATTTATAAAACATTTAAAATAATAACTACAATCCTTGAAGTTTCTTGTAATATTTTATTTCATTTGTATTTTAAAAATAAATGATTAATTTTAACCTTCTTGTTGATATAATAGTAATGATGATGATGGTAGTATTTTTTAATCCACTTATATAAAAAGAATAACTATATGTTATTTCATGAGTATTTTTATGTTAAGATAATTTGTTATCCTGCTAGACTACTAATAGGATTGGTACCCTGCTTCTTTCTATTTATCTAGACTGGTCAAAATGTGGGAATTAAGCTTGAAGGAAAAGCATGCAAGAATTCTTCTACAGTTGGATGAAATGCATAAAAGTAAGTCTGAGCGTAGAAATCAATCTATAGAAGTTCAACGACGTGTCTCCTCCTATGGTGACGATTTTGTCGGGGGATCCAGCGGGCATGGCGTCGGTACAGCAGGTTAGAGGTTACCTAAGGTTAGAGTCGTGATGGTAAAGTTGCCGTTTTTTTTTAAAAATGCCAAAGACTTATTATTAAAGAAACACCACAATAGCACAAGAAGTGCCTCTGCAGCAAAAGTCAATGAATACAGGGCAGCACCATAACTAAGCAATTCAACAAAACAGCCAGCCTTTACCAAAACAATAAACCATCAAAGAACCAAAAAGAAAGAGATAAACTGGCAAAAAGCCTAAAAGAACTCCTACTGGCCGAAAGAGAACAAAAAGACTAAATTTCCAATATAGAACCGCCACCAAGTCAGAGCACAAGAACACAGTCCGGATCTGACAGCAACAGTCAACAAAACCTCCACCAAAATGACTAGGGGTGGCCATGGGTGGGGTTGGGTTACAATTAATGGGTTTCAAAACCCAACCCAGTCAACAACGAGTGGATTGGGTTGGGTCAAAAAAAAAATTATGACACCCGAACCAACCCAACCCGACCACTAATGGGTTGGGCTGTCGGGTCTGGCGTGGATACACGGTGATTTCACCTTTTGGTCGGGTTTGTGGGCCAATCAAGGGAAAAAACGTGAACTGGGCAAAAATCACAAATAAAAATATTCTCCAAATGGAACCAAGTTAAAACATTACACTGAAGTAATCAAAGTTTACCAAACAACATTCAACAACCATCAATTAAGTCTAAATTATCAACAACCATCAATTAAAAGTCTAAATTATTACAATGAAAGAGTGAAAGTTATCATCAACACAAAACTAAGTCTATGGGTTGGGTTGGAATCAGTAGGTCTGGAATTATGAAACCCAATATCCAACCCATAGTCTATGGGTTCTATGTGCTTTTACTCAATCCAACCCAACCATCGGAACCAAACCACAAAATCTAGGTTGGTTTGGATCGGATTGATCGTGTTTGTGGGTCTATCCAGACCAATGACTACCCCTAAAAATGACGCTACAACTGCACACCAATACCTAAACTACCTAAACTACTTGAGAGATAAAGTACCCGAAACAGAAAACCAGACAATAAGAAGAAATACCACTTGTCACACCAGATTTAAGCAAGCTTTTGGATTTAAAATCCAACTTGATAATGGATATTTGAATTTTGAAATTCGCTAGCTTTCCTTGCAACCGAAACCAGGCTCTAAATTTTGCTGCTTCCACAGTTTCAGACACCTCCATATAATTGCCTTTAAAAAATTTATTGTTCCTGCTCAACCAAATAGACCAAACAATTGCATACCATAATGTTTGACAAGATTTCCTGTCTTTTAGAGAGCCCCTGATATCCCCCATAAACTGTTTGAAATGGATAATACAATCTTTATGAAAAACTGATGTATACGCCACCCACAACAAGCACTCATACCAGATTTTAGCAGCAAATGAACAATCAAAAAACAGATGTTTTGTAGTTTCTTTATGTAATTGACATCCTGGACAAAGAGCCCCTATCACCTGTCCAATAGCTCTCCTTTCCAAATTTACCATAGAAAGGATGCGATCCAGAGACACTCTCCAAGTAAACGTAGTAACCTTAGAAGGACATAAATTACTCCACACCCGTCTGAAAAATATGTCTGCTGATATATTACCCACCTGAACTACTGCTTTGTACACTGGTTTTACAGAGTACATTCCAGAACTTTCCAACCTCCAAAACCATCTATCAATACCACTTTCTTTCTTTTGAACCTGTTGTAACATTGTCCATAATTCATACAAAAGATGTTCTTCCCATTGAAACAAAGTTCTCCTCCAACACCCTCTCCAAACCCAACTACCATTCTCCTAATTTCCCATATCTGCCATTGTAGCCTCTTTATTAACGACTATATTATGAAGTCTTCTAAACTTATGTCCAAGTCAGGGTTTTAAACTGCGGTTGCGGTCGCGATTGCGGTCACTGTGGTTTACGGTCATTGCGGTCACTGCGATGCGTAATACGGCCGCTGTGGTGTGAAACGATTTGAAAAATTCACAAAATGAAAAAAACAGTTTTTTTTTTGTAATTTTTTATATATCTTTTACTAATGATGTTGTATAAATTTCTATTAATTTTTAAGACATTGTATTATGTTTATGAATAATTTAAACTTAATTTAATGAAAATAAATTATTAATACAACTTTTAAGCACATATAAGTACAAAATTACAAAGAAGTAAGAAGGTCAGAAACTTAATAGTGCATAAATATATATGAATCACAAATAAAAAGATATTAGTGTCACATATAGGAATACACCCAGCTGCAGTTGTGATTCTAAAATAACATCACATTGTCACCACTTAGAGATACGTCTTCACTACAAAAAAGAAGAAGATAAAAGTAAACAAATTAATAAATATAAAATAATAATAATAATAATAATAATAATAATAATAATAATTAACAAACACTACTAGAAATCCATCATTTTCGGACAGAATTTCAGACGGATTTCGGACGAAAATTGGACAAATTTCGGACGGATTTTGAACGGATAATTCATTTCGGACGGATTTCGGACGGAATGACACCCGTCTGAAAAAGCCTCGTGGGAAATTATAAAATCCGTCACAAATTCTGTTCGAAAATATTTACGGACGAATTGCGGACGGAATATGGACAACGTGGACATCCGAATTTTGGTTATTGTTCGGACGGATTTCGGACAGATTTATTTTTGTTTTCGGATGGATTTGGGACGGATGTTGTGATTTTGTTGGTTATTGTTCGGACGGATTTCGGACAGATTTATTTTTGTTTTCCAACGGATTTGGGACGGATTTCCCACGGAAGAATGAAAAGTCAGAATCTGTCACTGCCAGGCCTTGATGCCCATCACGGCCGTGACATGTCAACTGAGCCAGACCCCTTCTAGACAGAATCTGTCACGGCCAGGCCGTGATACCCATCACGGCCGTGACCGACCATTTAGTGAAGCGTTCAAGGCGTAAGTCGTCACGGCTAGGCCGTGATGCCCATCACTGGCCGTGACATGTCAATCGAGCGGAGACCCCTTCTAGGCGAGAATCTGTCACGGCCAGGCCGTGATGCCCATCATGGCCGTGATGTACCATTTAGTGAAGCAACATTCAAGGCGAATTGTCATGGCGGTAGTGATGCCCATCACGATCGCAGCCGTGATGCCCATCATGGCCGTGACAGATCACTTCAATTACATTACAGTTTCACTATCTATGCGAATTATATGGCACCGATCACTAACATTTGCAGTTTCACATTCAATCACAAAATCATGAATTTGACTATTGTTACAAAATACAGCCTTGGTACCATACAACTTCTAAAAATCAAATATCAATTGCTGCATGCAATCCAAAAGTCATGACTTAAAAACTATCAGAAGATCAAGACACTGTGAACTGTGAAGGTCATGTAATGAACCAAACAAAATAAATAAATAAAGTTGCCAGAAGAACTATGTGACCCACTTGAGTACTGCCTTGTCAAGTTCTCTCGGTTTGAAAGTTCAAGAGTTTGCTCTTGCGGCCCATGCTTGCAAGTTGCAGATTCTGCAGTGACCCTGCCTGCAGAGGCAACATCTTTGAATTCCATGTTCCTATTCTGCTTTCCATCATTATCTCCAAACGACTTGGGTTCCCATTTGATATTGTGCTCCTCAGCAATAGCAGACAGTATTTTTATCTTGGTGGGACCATCCGGTGCTTTGGCAGACAATTTCTCGACCAACTAAAATGACAACATTAAATTAGAATAAATCTGAAAAGAAATGAGCTTTAACATGATCCTATCCAACTTCAAGAAGCTAGAGAAACTTGCCAAGCGATTTACACCACAGTCAGGACGTAATTCAACATTCTTTGAGACAAATTCTTTTCCATACTTAGCTGTAATATGCTTCCGCACATCCATGAGCTCAGGTATGTCTGAACATCTTGGAGAAGCAAATACTACACTTGAAATTGCTTCCATCAAATCGATGGGGCAGTTTCTAAAACAGGGGGGGGCAAGAAAGAAAAGATAACATGGTCAATTCAATGAGAATGACAATCATAATGAACAAAGTTGTATACTGCAAATCAATAGTTCCAGAAAGAAAAACCCTCATGCAAAAATCGCTTCAGACACAGTGACATACAAGTGAAGTGAAAGCATGTGATAAAATATAGAGACAAGCATGTGCATCCAGCATATTTACATAAATGACATACATAGAATACCAATTTAGACATGATGTCAACAATAAAACAGATACAATTCTGCAAGTCAGTACCTAAAATCATTAGGAATGCAAGGTGCCACTAGCAAGCTACATGATCAGTTGAGGTTCTTAATGAGGGTCTTTGCTAGTGTATCAAGTGCACCGGTTAAAATTGCGAAAAATAAAGAACCTTTTGTAATAGCATAAAATATAAAAAATCATTGATCAATGCTATATCCTAGATATAAAGCCTATTGTTTTCATATGAGAACAGAATTACCAAGACTGAGATAGTGACAAGTTATTTTGGCCCAAGGGTCTTAATATTACACTGGGATGCCGTATCCCCTTGTTTAGTTACTTTCACTTGCTACATCTCTAGTCAAGCCCTAGTGTGACAAGAACCACCTTAGTTATACAGTAATCTTTTACTCTTTATAGTGTAAATAGAATTAGATTCTCCTAAAGTGATAACACATTTCCTTGATAAAGTCTAACAAAATCATGACAAAGGCAAATTCAATGATATTGCCCAAATTGCAGAATAACTGAATAAATATAAACTTCCAGGCAGATCAATCTAAAAAGTGAAAAAAGAAAAGATGACACTCCCTCTAAAATAGACAAGAATACATTTGTAAACACATTTTGAAACAATAAAGACATGTTTAGTGGGGTAAACTTCACAGTGTAGATAAGATAGAATGTACTAAAGAATAATGAAATTGGTTTAGGGAAACACTAATTCACAGTCCCAAATTCATAAAACAAGGTTTAATTTTAAGAGTAAAATCTGAAATCAAAGGGTTAGGGTTAGGGTTTCAAAATCAATTTGGGGATTTCTTGAAATCCAACAAGGTAAGGTGAGGAATCACTCACCCACAAGTAAGGGAGAAGAGATGGTGGCGGTCTGGCTGTCCGGCGCGGCGGCAGTGGCAGCGGAGGACGGCGATGCGCTTCTGGACAGCACCAAGATCTAAATGAAAACAATAATCAAGCTTTAGGGGAGAAGGAAAGGAGGTGTAACAACCCATAGAGGTTGAAAACCACCATTAATGGTCGCAACCGGAGCTTACCGCAGTGGAGATGCTGTTTCACGACGGCGGAGGGCGAAGCAGCAACCAGGCGCGCGCAGGAAAGGGCTGGGTCGTATAGCCATCTTCTCCGTGTTGAGCAGTGGCTGAACGACGTCCCTAGGAGGTGCGACGCGCGGCCGGACGGTGGCTGCGGTGGAGGGACGACGCCGACTGGGAGTGAAGGAAGAGGGTGAAGTTGGAGGGAGGAAGAAGAAGAAGAGAGAAAGAAGGAGAAAGAAGAAGAAAAAGAAAGAGAGAGAGAGGGGGGAGGGGTTACGGGTGGGTCTGATGAGGGAAGGAGAGAGTTTTTATGTTTTAAACTTAACATTTAGTGATAGGTACAAAAATGAGTGATAAAATATTAAGCCTGAAAATAAACATGTTTTTAGTTTTTGAATCTAAAAATAAAGATTGATAAATATATGATTTCAAAATTCAAATTAGAATAAAGATTTATAGTTGAACTGATCAACTACGAAAATACTCGGTTGTTGAGTCACCGGCAAGTGTACCGGGTCGTCGCAAGTAATAAAAGAAACACGGTAAGTAATTACCGAGGTCGAACTCAGGGATTGGGCTACCAATTCGACTAATCCGTGGGAAATCCGATGCGTTTGGTCAAGTAACAGAAGGTGGTTGAGAATGGAGAGAAAATAAGATCAAAATTCAATTAAAAAATCTAATAAGATAATTAACTAAAAATCTGAAATTAAAATGTCCAAGGTCACAAATCCACCTACCCAATATGCATACCCAAGTGATGATGAATTCCTCCCTAAGTTCAATTACAATGTCAACCGGGACCCCCAAATTCTCCTAAATCCACTGTCGTGCTCATTAGGACGTATTCGAAGATTGGACTAATTACTTACTAGGTTTCATAATCCTAATCATCAAATTCTGTTAATTCTTGTTCCCTATAAGGTTGCACCGATCTCCTACTCACTGTCGTACAATATTCGAGCGATGATCCCAATTCAAGTTCTAAAACGCGAATCGCCGATCAGCCTCAACATGTTTAACAAGTCAATCACGCGCGCATGTGATCAACGCAATCAAATCAGAATTGGAAAACATAAACTGAGGCAAGGGAGAAAGACATACATCACATCGAATCTACACTGCCATGGGTGGCTTCATTGTTCCCTCAGACGAGGGGATTAGTTCCTCATGCTCATAGACAAACAATCGGACATAACCTCCATAATAAAATAAGAAAAGAAAAGAGAAGGGAGACACAGCTCCAAAGAGACAAGAAACTAGCCTAAACGCTACTCTATACAGTGGCTAAAACTAGGATTCGGATCTGGATCCTTCCCCCCTTTAATCTGATCTGAAACAGCAATATATAGGGATTCTATTTCTCGCCCGCTCGTGGGGCGAGAATACTCTCGCGAGGCGAATATTAGTTTTGGCTCCATCCTGAGTTTGAATTCTCGCGAGGCGAGAGTGTGTTCGCGGGGCGAGTCTTCGAACCTTAATCTGTCACAATCGTGACCTTCATCACGGCTAGGCCGTGATGGTCTCTGTCTTCCAGGGTCTTCAGGATCTCGCGAGGCGAGAAGCCTCTCGCGTGGCGAGCCAGAATTGATGACTGTTGCTGTTTTGCTGATCTTCAGGCTCGCGAGGCGAGCATCCACTCGCGGGGCGAGTCTCTCCGGAATGACAATTTCCACTGTTTCTTGACTTTCCTTGACTCTCGGAGCTTCACTTATAACCTGAAACAATAACAAGAAACAAAAAGCGTAATTTTATTCAAAATAGACTAAAAACTATAAAAATTGCCTAGAACGAGTCAAAGTCCAACTTAGGAACAAAACAAGGCAAATTTGAGCGAAAACGAGAGTGAACTCGAATAATTTGCACAAAAACCACAGTCCATCTAGTTATAAAACTAGATAAGCCAAAGGCTTATCAAAACTCCAAAATTTAATCTCCGATAAATGTCAAACCAGTTTATTTTCAACTCTAAAATTAAATAGAATGAAAATATGAAAATGCTTTTCTCTTAATCTTATTATTTCAAATATTTTTTTGTATTGGTAATAATAGTGACAATAATGTAACTTATTGTCTAGTAAGCGTGCATTCACTGAAATAAGTCAGTGCTAACGCACCCAATAAAATAATTTGCAGAGAGTAATTTAATTACTCAAACTAAACCACATAACAAAATTAACATAAACATCCATTCTAATTTGATCTAAACACTTAATCTTATTACCAAACAAGGTTATTTTCAAAGAAAATCATGTTTGGAGCTTACGCTTAGGTCCTAACAAGTCGATTTGGGCTCTATTAGGATCAAACAAGTCCCTTTAGGCTTCATTAGGACCATAGAAGTTCAATTGGACCGATCGGGGCAATTGGCCCAATTAGGTCCTAACAAGTCAATTTGGGCTCTATTAGGATCAAACCAGTCCATTTGGGCTCCATTAGGACCAAAGAAGTAGAAATTGGCTTAGTTAGGTACTAAATGATCTAAAAAGTCCATTTGGGCTCTATTAGGATCAGACAAGTCCATTTAGGCTCCATTAGGACCAAAGAAGTACAATTGGGCCGATCGGGGCAATTGTCCCAATTAGGTCCTAACAATTTGATTTGGGCTCTATTAGGATCAAACAAGTCCGTTTGGGATCCATTATGCCCGAAAAAGTAAAAATTGGCCTAGTTAGGTCCTATATGACCTAAACAGTCCATTTGGGCTCTATTAGGATCAAACAAGTCCATTTGGGCTCCATTAGGACGAAAGAAGTACAAATTGGCCCAGTTAGGTCGTATATGACCTAAAAAGTCCATTTGGGCACTATTAGGATCAAACAAGTCCATTTGGGATCCATTAGGACCAAAGAAGTACAATTGGGCCGTACGGGGCAATTGGTCCAATTAGGTCCTACCAAGTCGATTTGACCTCTATTAGGATCGAACAAGTCCATTGGGGCTCCTTTATGCCCGAAAAAGTACAAATTGGCCTAGTTAGGTCGTATATGACCTAAACAGTCCATTTGGGTTCTATTAGGATCAAACAAGTCCATTTGGGCTGCTTTAGGACCAAATAAGTACAAATTACTTGATTAGGTCCTATATGACCTAAAAAGTCCATTTGGGCTCTATTTGGATCAAACAAGTCCATTTGGGCTCCATTAGGACCAAAAAAGTACAATTGGGCCGTACGGGGCAATTGGCCCAATTAGGACTTAACAAGTCGATTTGGGCTCTATTACGATCAAACAAGTCCATTGGGGCTCCATTATGCCCGAAAAAGTACAAATTGACCTAGTTAGGTGATATGATCCAAAAAAAGACGGTTTTGTGGTGTTGTTTTGCAGAAATTAAGGTAAAATGCTCAAGATTGACCATGATGGAGCTTGGATGAAGATAAGGCTTGAAAAGTGAAGAAAATGAGCCAAACAGAGCCCATCACGGCCTAGCCATGATGAACATCACGGCCATGGTCAAGCAGAGCAGAAGGCAAAAGTCAGAAGCTGTCACGGCCTAGCCGTGATGCGCCATCACGCGGATGGACAAAGTTAGCTGATCCAGACAGAATCGATCACGGCCTAGCCGTGATGAGTGTCACGGCCGTGACATACCAAAATTTGAAAGCAAGCCCAAGGAAAATATAAAAAATAACAAATTCCGTCTGAAATCCGTCCGAAATTTTCGGACGGATTTCAGACGGATGTAAGAAATATAAAAAATAAAAAATTCGTCCGAAATCCGTCCGAAATTTTCGGACGGATTTCAGACGGATTTAAGATAAATCAAGGAAAATATAAAAAATAACACAATCCGTGTGAAATCCGTCCGAAAATTTCGGACGGATTTCAGACGGATCAAGGAAAATATAAAAAATAACACATCCGTCTGAAATCCGTCCGAAATTTCGGACAGATTTCAGACGGATCAAGAGAAATATAAAAAAATAACACAATCCGTCTGAAATCCGTCCGAAATTTCGGACGGATTTCAGATGGATGTAATAAATATAAAAAAATAACACAATCCGTCTGAAATTTTCGGACGGATTTCAGACGGATAAAGGAAAATATAAAAAATAACACAATCCGTCTGAAATCCGTCTGAAATTTCGGACGGATCAAGGAAAATATAAAAAATAACACAATCCGTCTGAAATCCGTCCGAAATTTTCGGACGGATCAAGGAAAATATAAAAAATAACACAATCCGTTTGAAATCCGTCCGAAAATTTCGGAAAATTTCGGACGGAAACATTTCCATCCCAAAATTCCGTCCGAAAATCCAAGTTTTCTAGTAGTGAAATATATGAATCAAAGATAATAAAAATTGAACTTACATGATACTTGCTACCACATGGTGGAATGACGTGGTGGTTCATAACCTTTATTCTCACTTTGGCTATCATCTTGTGTAGCTCCTTGTCCAAAGACATAATCAAAAAATTCACCACTTGATTGTTGATGATAAGGATCTTGATAATTCATTGATGGTTGGTAGTATGAGGGAGCTTGATCACTTGCGTATGTGTTATATGTGTTGAAATAAGGATATTGATAATAAGGTGGATGAGATTGTTGACTACTCTGAAAATAATCATCAATACCAAAGTCACTAAAACTTTGTGCAATACTAGAAGAGGAAGAATCTTCAAGTGGAACATTCTGTTTTCTTTATCCTCTACTAGAATGTGACCCACCTCTGCAAATCTTGGGTAATGAACTACCAGAAGGAGGCATATCAGTCAAGCTCCTATAACGCCTGCTATATGGTGAATCTTGAGATGGATCATTTTGAAATTTCCCATCATCATCACCATCATCATTATCATCACCGCCACCTTCTTCAACTTCTACATTACCACCCCCGTCACCACTATTATTACTTGGTGGACTTAAACCACCACCATCTTCATTAGAATCATCATTTTCATCAACAACTTCCACATCTTCATCATCTGTATCCACTAGAGGCAACCATTCTGCATTTTGTACTCCATCTAATAGTGGATCTTCTCTCTCTTCAATCCATGGAGATAATGCATCTTCTTGAAATATATAGTCAAGATTGATAGGATTAAAACTTGCTTCAATTTCATCTTGACTTTTTCTCATTTGATGCCTCATTTTCAATTTCATATTGTAGTGCGTGAAGACAAGCTTTTGCAGCTTTTTATACTTCAATCTATTCCTTGTATTCGTGTGGATATAACTAAATGTGCTCCAATTTCTCTCACAATTTGTGGCTGAAGTTGTTTGGCTAAGAACATTTATAGCCACATGTTTAAGCTCAGGAGCACATACACCAAAAAAGGACCACCATTCAGCTTTTTAAAGGAGCAACAAAAGGTAAACAAATTATTAGTTATTATATTAAAAAATAAAGTTAAAGTTCAATGATTTATAAAAAAATATTATTTTACCTGGATTCATCTTAGACCAAGCTGCTTGAGCTTGAGGAGTATCAAATGTTTCAACCTTATCTCTAAAAAGTACTAACTATGAAATATAACATAATATATCAATACGCAAATATCTTCATTTGATAAATAATGAATTATAAGTTTAAAAATATAAATATTCATTACTAACCTGGTTCAGAGCTTTAATCTGATCATCGATGTTTCTTTCTATTCTGAAGATGACTCTATTTGTTCCTTCAAACGTTTCTTTATAGACATCATCCCCATGTTCAACTCCGTATTGAAATTGCGGATTAAGAAAATAACCTAAAATAGGATAATATATTATTATGGATGAAAGTATAAATATAAAATTACATGATAAAAATAAATTTATAAATTATATCAACATACCGGCAGAATGAAGATCGGAATGCATGTATCTCCATCGCTTGTCTATTAAATCATTATATCTGGAATGATAACGAGAATTTTGTCTAATTGCTTGTTTAACTCTATCAATGGCTTCATATATGAAACCCATGGTTGGTTTCTCGTCACCATCACACATTATTGTCACCCCTTTTTCTTTCCATGTACCTCTCAATACGTTCAACCACTTCTTCATTTCCCTATATTCATTCTCTAAATATACATCTGAGATTTCATAAGGGGTCGGACATTTAACCCCTTTACCTACCTCAGCAGCTGTAACAATCAAATTATGCAACCAAGGAGAGTTAGATAAATTCATAGGTAAGCGCTCATAAATAAAAAACTTGCTTACTGCCTCTCCTAGCTTCCTCCTCAATGTCTTCATGACACCCCTACCGATTTTTGGTTGCTTCATGCTTTTGCTCCTCATAAGATCAATATTTGTAGATCTCAACTCAAGAGTGATATCTTCAGGCCTTTCACCCCCACCAACACTCGCATGAGAGCTTCCACCTTGTTCATATGTATTTCCATGCCCTCCTGTATGTTGTCTAAATTGTTTCCTGTCTTCACATTCACGTTGTGATCTAAGGCTTTCCTGTGTTGCAAACCTCATTCGTTCATCAATAAGGTGATCCACATCTTCATCTTCTCCTCTCAAGCGTGCTTCAAATTCTTCTTTTCTTTTTTTGGAGTCATTTTTTTTTTTGCTTTTCCTTCAAGAAGAAGCTTCATCATACCTTCTCTAGCCAATTTGCTCACTCTAGCACAGTCAGACACTTGTCCTTTCATATGTGTTATATGTTGTTTCAATCTTGTAATGCCACCTCTTACTATTTTGTGACAAAATTTGCATTCGATTTTGTTCCGACTTCTGGCTACCGGGTTTCCAAAATGCCATCCAATATCGTCACTTGGAGCACCATCTAATCTTTGTGTAGGAAATTCTTCTCTTTGTGACATTGTGTATATTTTAGACAACATGTTCAATATTTATAAATAAACATCAATCAATAATTCAACCAAACTTACAATTTTAATATAAACTAGTAATTAGGCAAACAAAAATAATTTAGTTATTAACATTTAATTTGAATAAATACTAGCAAAACATATATTTGCGTAAAAAAACTAAACTAAACATATATCACTTACAATTTTAATATAAACTAGTAATCACTAATCAGGCAAACACAAATAATTTAGTTACTAACAATTTAACATTTAATTTGAATAAATACTAACTAAACATTTATTTGCATAAAAAAAAACTAAACATATATCACTTACAATTTTAATATAAACTAGTAATCACTAATCAGGCAAACACAAATAATTTAGTTATTAACAATTTAACATTTAATTTGAATAAATACTAGCTAAACATATATTTGCGTAAAAAAAACTAAACATATATCACTTACAATTTTAATATAAACTAGTAATCAAGCAAACACAAATAATTTAGTTATTAACAATTTAACATTTAATTTGAGTAAATACTAGCTAAACATATATTTGCGTAAAAAAAATGCTAAACATATATTAAAAAAAAATTCTATTTTTTTCCTCTTCTCTTGACTAACTTCCTTCCCCTCCTAAATTTTCTCAAAATTTCCCTCTAATAATTCCTAAATCTAACCATATTTCCACCCAAAAATTCCCCTCACTAATCAAAAATTCCCAATTTCCCATCCACTCAGGCACTCACGTCTCAGTGTCTCACTCACATCACACTCACTATTTCGGTCTTTCACTCTTTTCCCCTCCTGACCCCCTCTGTTTTCTCCCACCCACACGCAACGCAAGAGGCAAGAGTGCAAGACACACAGAGTCACACACACGCCCCCTGCTTCTCCCCTTTTTTTCTCTCTGCAATCTGCTTCTGCATCGCCGCACCGGAGTCGCAGACACACGGAGTCTCCGCTCTCAACCCCACATCCTTGACCCTGCCCCTTCCCCTCCTTCCTTTCTCTTCAAAACCACCAACCCTTACCCTAACCCGACCCCCAAATCTCCACCGACCAGGCGAGATCGCGAGAGGCGACCACCAGTCCACCACCCCCAAAATCGTCACTCTTCCTCCCTCCCCCACCACCTAATCGCCACACACAACCCCCATTGAACCTCGACAGATGAGTGAGCGACTGAGCAGTGACTCAGTGTTCGCTGCCATAGCAGAGCAGAGGAGGAAAATAAGATCTTACCCTGGGGTGACTAGGTGAGACCGTGAGGCTGGTAGATCGGACGTGAGGAGGCACCGAGGCCGGCGAGGCACACAACCGCGTGAGGCACCAAATGGAGATCTTGATTCTTGAGCAGATTCAGAGCAAACTCAGACTCAGCAAACTCAGACTCAGTCACTCAGCATATGGCAAAGTCATTCGGCAGACTTGGAGAAAAGAGATAAAGACTTGGAGAAAAGAGATAAAGCCAAAAGCAAAAAGGTGCAAGAATCTAATCTTTTCTGATGTACTTTGATTCTCTGAATTTTGTTTTTTAAGAAGATTGAACGGATTGCGGTATGATGCGGTCGACGTGGCCCGTTGCTGACGAAACGGCGTTACGTTGCGAACGAAACGGTGTTACGTTGCGGCCTTTACGGTGTGATTTGGAATAACACCACAATTGCGGCCTGATGCCGTTGCGGTGAGTCCCGCAACCGCAATATTGCGGCCGCATTAGCGGTTGCGGATCGCAATTTAGAACCCTGGTCCTAGTAACTCAACTCCAATCCAAGGATCCATCCAAAAAGAAGTCTCCTTCCCTCCTTCCACTCTCACACCTAAATTCTGATCTAACCATTCCTCCTGATTACTCCTCCCAACAAGATCAAGAAAACAAAGGTCACACCACCATCTAGACCCTCTATCCCCTCTCCCTCTCCTCACCCTCACCAAATACAGAGTCCCATACCTAGCCTCCACAACATTGCACCACAAGGAATTCTTTTCCACTCTCAACCTCCCCACCTCCATTTTTCTAGCAAGGCTGGATTAAAAGCATGTAAATTCTTAAGCCCTAAGCCTCCATCATCCTTTTGTCTACACACCTTTTCCCAAGATACCCGATTTATTTTCCTCTCATTTTCTCTCCCACCCCATAAAATTTCTCAAGTTTTAAATGATTCCTTTCGGAGACTTAAAAAAAGACAGGAAATAGGTCGGAAAATTGAAAGAACAGACTTAATAAGCACCATCTGACCAGCAAAAGACATTTGTTTACTACTCCAAGAGGAAAGCCTCTTTGTCACCTTCTCAACCACTGGATTCCAAGTTGCAAGCTTCCTGGAATCTTCTCCAATTGGGAGGTCAAGATATTTAAAAGGTACTATCTTAGTTTTACAATTCAAAACATGGGCAGCAGCACAAAACAAGTAATCTTCGACATTTAAACCCACCAAACTACTATTATGGAAATTAACTTTGAGACCAGAGGCTGCCTCAAACAGTTGTAAAATAGCTTTTATAGACCACACATTTTGCCAAGAAGCCTCCTCTATTATCAAAGTATCATTTGCATACTGCAAATGAGAAATCTCCATGCCATGATCACTAATTTTAAATCCTATAAACCTCCTCAAAACTGCCACCTTTTTTTATGACAATACTTAATCCTTCGGCCACCATTAAGTATAAGAAAGGTGAAAGAGGATCACGTTGTCTGAGCCCTCTTCCCATTACAAACTCCTTCGTGGGACTACCATTTATTAGAACAGACACAGATGCCGAAGAAAGACATTCTTTGATCCACCTTATCCAAGTTTCAGAGAAACCCATTTTTTCCATCATAAAGCTCAAGAACCCCCAACTAATAGAATCGTACGCCTTTTTGAAATCCATTTTAAACATTACCCCCTTTTGGCTTGTTGTCTTTGCCTCCTCTACTGTCTCGTTGGAAATAAGAGCCCCATCCAATAGATGTCTACCTTTAATAAATGCAGACCGGTTTTTAGAAATAATAGAATGCATTACCATCCTGAGTCTCTTAGCCAATACTTTAGCCAACAACTTATACAAACAACCAATAAGAGAGATTGAATGATAATCTGCCAACCTTTGGGGGATTCTCTTTCTTCAGGATAAGAACAATAAAAGAGTTGTTTAGACCTCTAACAAGCTTACCATTCTGTTGAAATTCTTGGATAAAAACCATCACATCTGATTTAAGCAAACCCCAGAAATCTTTCAGAAAGAAGAAAGAAACACCATCTGGTCCTGGAGACTTGTAACTATCACAATACCATACTGCCTCCCTTATTTCCTCCTCTGAAAACTGTAACACCCTGTTTTTACGGTTTTTACCGTTTTGTTGTTTTTACTGTTTTTCAATTATCGCTAGAATTTTAATTGTTTGTAATTTTTATATTAGATCTAGAAAATGAATTTTAATAAAATAAAATCATAATTATACTCTACCTTACGGTAAAATCTTACGGTAAAAATTTGGTTTTAAAACTCAGACGAAACCCGGTATGCGCTTTCACTAACAGTAAGATTTTACTGGTCAGAAAACCTAATTTTGACCCGTGAACGAAACCGGTTAGGTTTATATTTTATTTTCAACCATAGTGGTTATTTGGAAAATTTTCAAAATAAATAGGTTATTATACGATATTCGAGCAAATACCCGACGATCGGGGATCGACGGAATCGAGAACGGATGTGCAGAGACAAAACCCGACGCCAGATGCATAAGACCAATGAGTCATTTGTGATGACTCAAGGGGGTGAGTCATAGGGGTTAGTCACCATGCATTAAATGCATGTAATGATGACTAAAATGTGAAAAACCCAAATTACCCTAAATCCTTCATTTTAACTACAAATTTGTCATGACAACAATTTACTCTTTGGACCCATTTATCCCTAGCAACTAGGGGTGTTCATCAACCGATCCAAACCGATTCAAACCGCAAAAACCGAACCGAAAAACCAAAAACCGAACAAACCGAAAACCGAAAAAACCGCAATTTTTTTATTGGATTGGATTGGATTTTAGATCCGTAAGTGAAATCCAATCCAATCCAATCCAAACCGATCTACTATAAGCATATACTATTATTTTTGAAATAATAGTATTACTTATACTTAAGCATTGTTTTTTATACTTTTATATCCCTCATTCTCTTCAATATTTTTGTTGGAATGACATATATGAGACTATTAGAATAAATATTAATGTCTTGAAGTTATATTTTGCTAAAAGTTTTGATGCATAACATATATATACTTGATTGAGTAAACATGAAAAATAGGAAATTAATTAAGTAAATTTGAAAAATAAATTAGCTACAATTTATTTGTAGTCAATTCAAGGAAAAAAAACTAGGATAACTGAGAGTAGATATAGAGAATTAACATAAAAGAATATTTAACATAAAATAATGTGTTAAAAAAATATCAATAATTATTATTTCTCAAACTCTCAAATTAAAAATTTGTCAAGAATTAGAATTTTCCTCACTCGTCATCAAATTAAATAATGGTTAATATAAGGAATAAATAGTTGTTACCTTTCATAAAGGTTCTAATGTTCTAATCTAAAGGGCGGTTAAAATAAGTATTCGACACTCTAAATTAACTCACTTAAATGAATATTATCTTTTGTCCACTATTAAATAAGTAGAAAGAACACTTGACATAAGAAAAAAAATAAAGTATGACAAAAACCGAATTATCCAATCCAATCCAAACCGCATTTGATTGGATTGGATTGGATCGGATTTTTTTAAGAAAGCAAACCGATCCAATCCAAACCGCATGTTGTTTTCATCATTGGATCGGATTACTTTTTAACTCAAAACCGATCCAATCCAATCCGCGAACACCCCTACTAGCATCTCATGGCCACACTCTTCAAAACCACACTTGGCCATTCATTTTGCTCATTTGGTTCATGTTCTTCAACTTTCATACAAAAACTCCTAAGTTACTTACACTTGATTTGCAAAGGAAGTCCAAGTTGTTGTTGGTTTCTTCAAATTCTAAAGGTAGATTCTTGTGATTCATGATCATACCTTCCTTTCCTTTCACAAATTTTCTTCATATTTCAAGTTTTCACAAATTTCAAATTCTTAGATCTAGAACTTCAAAAATCTCTAGAAAATCATAGAAAAATCCTTTTAATGTGATTCAAATTTCTGTGATCTTCATATGACTTCTACTTTCATTATCTAAGAGCTTGAAAAATTTAGATATCTCTAGCCTATTTTCCTTGACAAGGCAGAACCTAGCTCTTAAGTGAGTTAGATGGTTTTCTTTCATTTTTAACTTGTTTTCTTGTTGATGATTCATGGCTTGGTTTTGTTGGTTCAAACCTTGAGCTCTAGGTGAACATCATCCTCTTCTTGCTTTAGTATCAAGTGGTCACCAAAGGTATGAGGGAGATTACCATCATCCTACCTTAGGGTAGATATGTCGGTGGTTTATTAGTGTATAAAGTCTTGTAAATTATAAGTATGTAAGTTGTGTAATTTATTGATTTATATGTGTGCGATCCACTTGGAGGATTTGGTTGATGTTTGATTTTTATATGTGTTTATATTGGTGTGATTAATCTCTAGTTGGAACCTTGGTTAATGATTGTTTGTTTTGTGAAACAAAAATGGTTAAAATGAAAAAGTAAGGTCATTCGGCCATGTTAAATTAAATGGGTTCGATGAGGTTATAAATGGTTTGAATAATTTTTATGAGGATTGCATGATCACATAAGAATATAGAATTTGGTTTGGATTGATTTGGATGTATATGTTGAAAGTTATGGATTTATGAGTCCTTAGGGACTAAATTGTAATTTCTGAGAATTTCAGTGGCTGCAATGAAATTCATGTACTTGTATCTTAAGATTGTAGTTCTTTATGAGACAAAACCATAGAAATTGGTTTGGTGTTAATTGGATTAATACATAAAAAGTTATAAGCTTTTTGTAAAAAAAGGACCTTTTGCAATTATTGAAAAATATTTGGGGCAGAAATGTGATTTCTGGAAAATTTGAGGGCAACTGAAAAATATTTCTAAAGAAGTTGGTTTGGTGTGATTTAAAGTTATAAATAAAAAGCTATAAGGTTTTAAGTGAATAAGGGCCTTTTTGTAATTAATGAAATATTAGGGACTAAACTGTAATTTTTGAAAATAACTGTTATTGGACAGTTAGAAATTATTTTTCATGCTTATCAAACTGTTCTAAAACTCCAAAATGAGTTTTGGACTATTAGAGTGTGAAATCGTTGAAAAATGATTTACGCGATTTACAAAATTAACGACCTTTGGTCAAATTCTTAGAAATTTTGCATAAATGGAGATTTTGTTGGAATATCAGTGATTCAACATTTTCATGAGTAATAACCTAGGAGAGTAATACATTTTAGTTGAAGAACCATGTTTTTAAAACTAGGGCTTTTAGGCCTAAATTCAGTAAAAAGCGGCGAAACCATTGTTACGATTTTAAGGATTTTTAAATAAATGTTTTGAAGAAATTGATACCTACGTATCTTTGAGGGAAATTACTCTTGAAAATGGATTTTATTTTATCTAAAGGTTTTGGTTTTAAGTCAAACGGATTTTAGTCTTCAAAGACGAGATTTTACTGTAAAATATAAAAAACCTAAGTCAAGAATGACTTAGTGAAAATACGAACGTAATAATTTATAATATAGGGTGGAACACGACCTTATGTCATAAGGTATGGATAAATCATTATCCATATTCCATAAAATTTAATGGACTCAGAATGATTTGTTTTATTGAAAGCCAAAGAAAAAGGCTCAACTAGAAAAGTATAAAGAAATAAATAAATTGGACCTATGTTCCAATCTCATAATGTGCTAGGTTTTGTAATCAAGTATTTTAAGAAATCTTTACATAAAGATGAAAGGTTGCTTGAGAAATTTAGCTTGATGATTAAGTACCGGTGATTCAGACTTAAGAACATCTAGCATCTGTTACAATACGCTGAAAGAATTCCGAAGGAATCACGCTGTCATCCGATGGATGGACGAGAAGAACGCATTTCCGACACAGTTTACCTAAAGACATAGTGAAACTATGTTCTGTAGGGCCGTTGTGCCTAGGAGATCGAGCTAACACTTTAATGCGGGTGCGAATTTCGTAGTGACGATCTATTGATGCTTGGGAGTGTCGGGGTATGAAATACTCATATAGGCCCAGTTGGTTGCTCTTCTGTGGCATGGTGATCTTGCAATACACCGACATACTCTACTAGACACAATGTATTTTCTGGTAGTGAAGGATGTTCCCAAAAAACCTATGTGCACCATGATGACTGTTGACTCATTTTATAACCCAAAGGCTGGTGGACTCCGGAACAATCCTCCGAACCACTCTCTCCGATTGTTTGTTAAAACCATGGCATAGGTTATCAGAGGTCATTCCTCGAGTCTTAGATGTCTCTTATCTACGAAAAATGGTGTCTTGTGATTATGTTGTTGTGAAACATTATTATTTCTGTTGTGATGGATGATATAACTGTTTATTGATATTTGTATGTACCTGTGTGTCATACCACCGCATGTCTGCATTAAGTGTAAGCTGAACGGAAATCTCACATCATTTCTGTATTTTCTGATTTGTTGTTTTCTATCTTACGTTGGACGAAGATGATGACAACACTGTTTCTCCATCACACACCGCTGGAGTTTGAGCGTACATGGAGACATGGACACAGTCTGGTTAGTCTCGTGTCTATGTTATATTTTGTGGAGTTGTGTCTCTAAAGATATTATTATTATAAACATATTTCGAGTCTATTGTTATTTACTGGCGTTGGCGTTGGTATTTCTGCCATTTTCTGAATATGTATGGCTGTTAGTACTTGGGAATGTTTGTAAAATATTTATATGAGTGGATGTTATATGTTAAAAAGTATGTATGGTATTATTTGAGAAAGAAAAAAAGTAAAAAGTAAACCCGTATTTTTGGTAAAAGATTTATTTTCCGTTTTACGTGGTCTTATAAAATAAAAATGTTACAGACAATATAGCGTCAAAGAAGAATGTTAAAAAAACGGGGCTGTGAGCATCTTTTCATCTGAACCCGTTATCCTGTTAAAGTTCTCCAATGTAGGTCTCTCCGAATCCTTATTAGCAAACTTATCTCTAAAGCGTTCTTTAATTGTACTCCTCAGAACCTCCGCTTCCACTATGCTCCTATCATTTTCAATCAAGAAAATAATTTCATTTCCTTTTCTTCTTTTATTTATATACCCACGAAAAAACTTTGAATTTGCATCACCATCATACAACCACTTGTTCCTTGATTTTGCCACAACATACTGCATTTTAATTTTGACAAACGTTGTACTGTAATCATACATTCCCTACGCTTGCCCAAATCTGGTTTCGTTAAAACATTGCACCCCCTTCAAATCCCACTCTTTAACTCATCCTTTGCTGCATTAAGTTGCTTCTCCCAAGACTCCACCTGATCCTTACTCCACCTTTTAAGGTTATTTTTAATCATTTTTAATTTTTCCTTAGCCACATAAGCCACCCTACCCTCAACAGACAAAGATCGCCACTGGTTAACGACAAAATATGAATACCCTGGAATATGTTTCCAACAATTAAACATTATGAACGGTTTTGGACCCCAATTTGCCTCCTTTTCCTTTAAAACTAACGGACAATGATCTGAAGAGGCCGTTTATTCAACCAACCTTCTGATAAAAGAAAATGGTTTAACCTGCTCATCGATGAACCATCTGGTCTATACCATGCGAATCTTCTCCCGATTAGAGGCAGATCAAACAGAGGAGTACCTGAGGTGAAATCTTGAAAATTCAAAATATCTTCATTATAGTCGCTACCTGCTAGACCCTTTCTCTCATTGATCGAAAGCAATGTATTAAAATCACCCATCACACACCACATACCTCCTCCCTTCAGTCTCACAACATCACTGATCTCACTCCACAACTCCAACTTTCTCAATCTATCACAAGGTGCATAAACATTGATAAAAGATACCTTTGTTCTGTCAGCTCCCCACCAACCTGTGACACCCAGAAAAAAAAAAACTCACAGTGAAACTTTCTTCCAGGTTGAATTTGTCACTTCTCCAAATCATTAACAAACCACCAGCTCTGCCCACAGATGGTTTAAAACACCATCCAAAGTCATCAAAGCCCCACATCACCTTACACATTTCTATATCAATAAGCTCTGCCTTGGTCTCTTATAAACAAACTAGATCCAGCTTGTTATCTTTCACCAGGATGGTAAAGTTGTAAACAATGTTACCCAAGGTTCTTTGTGATTATCATTATATTATAGTTCTAATTAAGATTGTGCTTATGTTAATTTTTGAATAGTACTCTCAAAGTGTAGAGATTAGAGATGGACTGTCTTTCTCTCCGCTGGTGTGTTTGATTTGATCCAGTGATAACCGAATGAGAAATGTTTTTTTTAACACCCACTTGGGACCCCTCTAGCGATACATTGGTTAATCACGTGTAAATATTTGGTTAATTCATGATGAGCTATTAATCATATAAATAATTGAATTAACCAAATATTTATATGTGATTAACCAAATATTTACATGATTAAGAAAAATAAGCTGGTACAACTTCCAATGTAGCTTACTAACTTTTAACATGCCTAAATCTAATTCATAAATATGCTTTTTATTGTGGTGCAGAATACGCATATACTCTCCGAGTGAACGGAATAAGTGATATTTATAACTTTGACGTGGTCCGTGGAAACCCGCCATTGATCTAGAGTATGGGGAAAATAATATGGTAAAATGGGTTTCCTCTACATTGGAATAGAACTACTGAATAAAAGACACAATAAGAAAATTGACAATTAACCCCACTTGTTTTTTTTTTTTTTTTTTATATTCCAAGAATTGTATTGAATGAGTACAAGGGTACTCAAACCCAAATACAACTTGTGATAAGGCTAGAAAGGCTTTGAATAGAGGTGTTGTTGAAGCTGCTTCTACATATGTTCCTCATGTATTTTAAGACAAGCTTGCAATGGTGTGGTTGTGTTGGGAATGCATTTTTTTAATTCTTTCACGAAGACGATATAGTGTGATGTTTACTTTTTTGTTGTGATTTGTACTTGATTATTTTGATCATGTATTTTGTCTCTATATATACCATGTCTCCTTGATAATTTAATTCGCCTGGGGTAATTGCAAGTGCAACTGATAATTAGATGTACTATTTTCAGCCTCTGATAATTTTCAAGTAACATTACTATAACTATTTAGGCAGGATTAATTGCAAATATATATTTATTAATATGTTTTACTTTTTTGTTTCTCAATGTTATCATCCTGCTTGCGGTTAACTCCTGCACCTTCCTACTTTGACATTCTCTTAGGTTGAACTTCCTTGCACCTTAATTCAGAATATTGGCTAATATTATTTCTGTGAGATATAAATTTTAATCATAAATTTAAAATAATCAATATTCTAATTAAGGATTGACTTTGATATGGTATAGACCGTAGAATGCATGAAGCTTGCAGAATGTATCAGCAATTCCTCTTGCATATTTACTTAGTGTTGAAAATGCTTTCAGAGTTTGTACAACATGGATCTTCGGGTTGTTTTGCCAGAGTCCAAGGAGTTGAGGAAAGACATTTAACATTAGTTTTAATAAATTAATAATTTGTGGTTTGTGGATCCTCTTGTTCTTAGCAAAAAAAAAAAAAGGTCTTCATAAATCTACTCATTCGGTAGCTGTATGGCATTTACAATTATTATTTTAACATTATTATTAGTATAGATGTCATCAACATAACAGTCGATTTACACCATTCTTTCAACCTCATGAATAATAGAAAATGAAAAAAAAAAAATTAACAACCCAGAAAACTCATAGAATCGTAGAACAAATTTAGACGGAAAAAAGTGATACTATCATAAGTCATGCATGCATTTTTTTTTAATAAGCAAAATATATATATATATATATATATATATATATAAAGAAAAGAGTACGAGGGATACTCAAACCCATATACAGATAGGTATGTAGGTAAAGATAAAAACCAAGATACAAGATCAACCAAGTGAAGAAGTTAACCACAAGGTTGATCAACTAACTTGAGATCCAAACATACCAAAATAAATAAAAACCCCCAAAAGCAGCTATACAAGAAAAGAGGGAACAAACTGGTAGAATAATATACCACTCTAAAGTAACTAATAGCCAAAAAAAAATAATACTAGTAGGAGTAGCCCAACCTTAGGGGGTTTTGTCTAAGTTGCACCAGCACTTTTGCTGGTACAACCTTGCTCCTTGTTGACCATCAATGGGATGTTTTCACTTGACACATTAGTATAAGTGGTCAACTTAGTATAATACTTATATTTCCATGTATTTTTTTTATGAGCAATATTTCCCTATATTTGAACCATGTGTATTTTACCAAAATGAGAAAGTGTTTATGTTTTTCTTTTTCTCATTATCACAATTTTAGTTATAGAAATTAAAATGTAAATGATATATCTTTATATCTCAACCCTTCTCCCTACTGCCTCCACCCCCACCACACCTCCATTCCAACCACTGCCCGTAAGGAACTATGGCTTCGACGTCATACTCGAAAGCATGAGATCCGGAATGGCATCGCCGCTGTTCGAGGTGGATATGCGGTGGAGGTCCGAACCGGATGGCGGTGCATGACGGATGGGCTGTCTGTCTGCATGGAGGTGATCTGGTGGCGATGAGACGGATAGGAGGAAACAAAACCAGATCTGGAAAAAAAACAGAACTATTTAAGAGGCGGCGAGGCATTGGCGCTGGAAAGGAATGCGCCGGCAAGATGGAGTTCCAGGGATCCTCCTTTTCGCGAGCATAGACCAAGGTGCAATCGAAGGTGGAGAAGAGGCCGCCCACTGTCTAAGAAAGTGGAAGGCGGAGTCGCCGCCGCCAATGTCGAACACAGATCTGTAACCATTGTTGAAGTTGCTGGAAATATGAGAAGGGGTTACGGACTTGCGAAGAAGATAAAAAATTATGAGTTGAATTTGTTGGTTTTGTATAAACAAATGTGTATATAACAGTACAAATCAAGTAGCAATACATTTTCACCAGGTTAAAAAATAAAGCTAGAATAGAATCCAGGCTGCCACTTTTACTGGTGTAGAATGGTTGGTCAAAGTGGTGCATCATTGCACTTGTTTGTTTGCTGGTGTCAGGGTTTCAAAATGCGGTCCGCAACCGCTAATGCGGCCGCAATATTGCGGTTGCGGGACTCACCGCAACGGCATCGGGCCGCAATTGCGGTGTGATTTAAAATCACCCGTTACGGCCGCAACGGCCACATCAACCGCAACGGAGTTTCAAACACCCAAAACAGTTCCGTTCAACTCAATCATAAGTGCAAAAAAACAAATTATCATATCAGACAAACAGATTTCAAAATGTATCAGAAAAAGAGATTCTCCTAACCTGCTTTTCAGATCAAAATTTGCTTTTGCCTTTATCTCTTTTTCGCTTTATGCTTTAGTGCTTCACTCAATGTCTTATTCTCATATAACCTCATTCCTCAGTCTCACTTATTTGCTTAGGATCAGTGGATCTGCTCAAGTGGTCAAGCCTCATGTGCTTCGAATCCCAAATCATCTGATCTACTAGCCTCACCCCAAGGTAAGATCTTCCTTTCCTCCTTTGCACTGGTGCTTTGCTCTGCTATGCTCACTGCTGTGTCGCCGTCCTCCGGGTGTGGGATTGAGTCTCCATGGGTGAGGGCTTGAGGCCGTGACTGAGGAGGGCCGTGAGGTGGAGGCCGTGGGTCGTGAGGCGGGGGGCCGGAGGCCATGGGTTGTGACTCACTGACTCGTGAGGCGTTGAAGAAAAGAGAGGCTGAGCCTGAGAGAGAGGGGAGGGGGGCTGCGATCTGTGTTTTGGGGCAAAGTGACGAACCACGAGCCCATGGGTCGTCTAGTGGGTGGCCGCCGAGCCGTACGAGTGACGGAGGAGGAGGGTTACCGGTTGAGACTTGAGGGAGAAAAATGAAGAAAAAAAGAAATAGAGGAGGGGAAGGAGAAGCTTGTAGAAACAGAGGAGAGGAGGGAGGTGAGGGACGAGAGAGGGATGGGTATCAGGAAAAAACAAAAGTGTGTGCCATGTATGTGTGGGTGGGGGGGGGGGATTTTTTAGAGGGAAACCGAATTGGGTGGGGGGAATTTTTTAGGGGGGAATTTTTTTTTTAATCAAAAATTTTAGGTGGGAAATTAATTGAGATTTGGGAATAATATAGGGAAAATTTGAGAGGGAAATAAAATATATATTGATATATTAATCTAATTAGTAGTTTAGTATATGTTTAGCTAGTATTTATTGTTCAAATTATATGTTAATAATTGATTTGTTGTATTAAATAATTTACTGTAATTATTAATTAGATTATCTGTGTTTTGCTAATTATTAGTTTATATTAAAGTTTTTTTTTTTTGAAGGCTAGTTTAGATTAAAGTTGTAAGTTTGGTTGAATTATTGATTGATGTTTATTTATAAATATTGAACAAGTTGTATAAAATATACACAATGCCTCCAAGAGAAGAATTTCCTATACAAAGATTAGATGGTGCTCCAAGTGATGATATTGGATGGCATTTTGGAAACCCAGTAGCTGGAAGTTGTAACAATATCGAATGCAAACTTTGTCACAAGATAATAAAAGGTGGCATTACAAGAGTGAAGCAACATATAACACATATGAAAGGAGAAGTGTCTGGTTGTGGTAGAATGAGCAAATTGGCTAGAGAAGGTATGATGAAGCTTCTTCTTGAAGGAAAACCAAAGAAAAATGACTCCAAAAAAAGAAAAGAAGAATTTGAAGCATGCCTGAGAGGAGAAGATGAAGATGAAGATGTGGATCACCTTATTGATGAACGAATGAGGTTTACTACACAGGAAAGCCTTAGATCACATCGTGAATGGGAAGACAGGCAACAATTTAGACAACAAACAGGAGGGCGTGGATATATATATGAACAAGGTGGGAACTCTCATGCGAGTGTTGGTGGGGGTGAAAGGCCTGAAGATGTTACTCTGGAGTTGAGATCTACAAATATTGATCTTATGAGGAGCAAAAGCATGAAGCAACCGAAAATCAGTAAGGGTATCATGAAGACATTGAGGAGGAAGCTAGGAGAGGCAGTAAGCAAGTTTTTTTATTTATGATCGCTTACCTATGAATTTAGCTAACTCTCCCTGGTTGCATAATTTGATTGTTACAGCTGCTGAGGTAGGTGAAGGGGTTAAATGTCCGCTCCCTTATGAAATCTCAGATGTATGTTTAGAGAATGAATATAGGGAAATGAAGAAGTGGTTGAACGTATTGAGAGGTACATGGAAAGAAAAAGGGGTGTCAATAATGTGTGATGGTTGGACGGACGATATCAACCATACTCATATTATGAATTTTTTGGTGCATAGTAGTAAGGGGACAATTTTCTTGAAATCTATTGATGCTTTTGATGTTGTTAGCAGAAACACAGATTACTACTTTCAATTATTAGATAAAGTTGTTGAAGAAGTGGGAGAAGAGTTTGTTGTTCAAGTGGTTACAGATAATGAAGCAGCACTGAAAGTAGCTGGTCAGAAACTGATGGAGAAGCGGCCTCATTTGTATTGGTCTTCTTGTGCGGCTCATTGTTTAGATCTTTGCTTGGAGGATATAGGAAAAAAGAAAAATGTACAGAAGTTATTAACTAATGCAAAGACTGTGACAAATTTTCTCTATAACCATATATGGACTGTCGACCTCATGAAAAAATATACTGGAGGTAGAGAAATTGTTCGTCCTGGTGTTACCCGATTTGCAACACAGTTCCTACAACTTCAAGCAATTGTACAACAAAAGCAAGGTCTAAGAAACATGCTCAACTCCGAAGAGTTTAGACGATCTAAGTTTGGTAAAGCGAAAAATGGATCGTCATATGAAGCAAGAACAATTGTTAATGACAGTGAATTCTGGAGTAAGTCCCAAGACATATTGAAGGTGTTTGAGCCTTTAGTAAAAGTTTTGAGACTTGTTGATGATGACGAGAAACCAACCATGGGTTTCATATATGAAGCCATTGATAGAGCTAAACAAGCAATGAGACAAAATTCTCGTTATCATTCCAGATATAATGATTTAATAGACAAGCAATGGAGATACATGCATTCCGATCTTCATTCTGCCGGTATGTTGATATAATTTATAAATTTATTTTTATCATGTAATTTTATATTTATACTTTCATCCATAATAATATATTATCCTTTTTTAGGTTATTTTCTTAATCCACAATTTCAATACGGAGTTGAACATGGGGATGATGTCTATAAAGAAACGTTTGAAGGAACAAATAGAGCCATCTTCAGAATAGAAAGAAACATCGATGATCAGATTAAAGCTCTGAACCAGGTTAGTAATGAATATTTATATTTTTAAACTTATAATTCATTATTTATCAAATGAAGATATTTACGTATTGATATATTATGCTATATTTCACAGTTAGTACTTTTTAGAGAATAAGGTTGAAACATTTGATACTCCTCAAGCTCAAGCAGCTTGGTCTAAGATGAATCCAGGTAAAATAATATCTTTTTTATAAATCAATGAACTTTAACTTTATTTTTTAATATAATAACTAATAATTTGTTTACCTTTTGTTGCTCCTTTAAAAAGCTGAATGGTGGTCCTTTTTTGTGTATGTGCTCCTGAGCTTAAACATATGGCTATAAAAGTTCTTAGCCAAACAACTTCAGCCACAAATTGTGAGAGAATTTGGAGCACATTTAGTTATATCCACACGAAGACAAGGAATAGATTGAAGTATAAAAAGCTGCAAAAGCTTGTCTTCACGCACTACAATATGAAATTGAAAATGAGACATCAAATGAGAAAAAGTCAAGATGAAATTGAAGCAAGTTTTAATCCTATCAATCTTGATTATATATTTCAAGAAGATGCATTATCTCCATGGATTGAAGAGAGAGAAGATCCACTATTAGATGGAGTACAAAATGCAGAATGGTTGCCACTAGTGGATACAGATGATGAAGATGTGGAAGTTGTTGATGATAATGATGATTCTAATGAAGATGGTGGTGGTTTAAGTCCACCAAGTAATAATAGTGGTGATGGGGTTGGTAATGTAGAACCTGAAGAAGGTGGCGGTGATGATAATGATGATGGTGATGATGATGGACAATTTCAAAATGATACATCTCAAGATTCACCATATAATAGGCGTTATAGGAGCTTGACTAATATGGCTCCTTCTGGTAGTTCATTACCCGAGAACAGCAGAGGTGGGTCACATTCTAGGAGAGGAAAAAGAAAACAGAATGTTCCACTTGAAGATTCTTCCTTTTCTAGTATTGCACAAAGTTTTAGTGACTTTGGTATTGATGATTCTTCTCAGAGTAGTCAACAATCTCATCCACCTTATTATCAATATCCTTATTTCAATACAGATAACACATATGCAAGTGATCAAGCTCCCTCATACTACCAACCATCAATGAATTATCAAGATCCTTATCATCAACAATCAAGTGGTGGATTTTTTGATTATGTCTTTGGACAAGGAGCTACACAAGATGATAGCCAAAGTGAGAATAGAGGTTATGAACCACCACGTCATTCCACCATGTGGTAGCAAGTATCATGTAAGTTCAATTTTTATTATCTTTGATTCATATATTTGTTAATTATTATTATTATTATTTTAAATTTATTAATTTGTTTACTTTTATCTTCTTCTTTTTTTTGTAGTGAAGACGTATCTCTAAGTGGTGACAATGTGACGTTATTTTAGAATCACAATTACAGTTGGGTGTATTCCTATATGTGACACTAATATCTTTTTATTTGTGATTCATATATATTTATGCACTATTAAGTTTTTGACCTTCTTACTTTCTTTGTAATTTTGTACTTATATGTGCTTAAAAGTTTTATTTATAATTTATTTTCACTAAATTAAGTTTAAATTATTCATAAACATAATACAATGTCTTAAAAATGAATAGAAATTTATACAACATCATTAGTAAAAGATATATAAAGAATTACAAAAAAAAATAATTTTTTTTTCATTTTATGAATTTTTCAAATCATTTCACACCGCAGTGGCCGTATTATGCATCACAGCGACCATAATGACCGCATCCGTAGTGACCGCAATCGTAATTTAAAATCATAGAAGGTGGAAGGTAGAAGCCACCAATTTTACGACCACAAAGATGGAAGGGGACCACCACTAACAAACAAAATAGAACCCACCAAGATAGAGAAGACCGACTGCAGTAGTAATGACAGATTCTTCAAAGACAGTCCTGCAAGGCATCTCAATGACCGATTGAAGCTAAATCCTTTGAGAAATCCTCAGCAAGTCCATATAACCATATGTCCATCTTTTTTTAATGATCATAGACCAGCACCAAAAGATACTCCAAGTAGCTTGTCTCAATAGCCAAGTAAATCTAAAACAAGACTGAGGATGGATTTTCCAGACCAAAGAGGACGCCAATTATCAGAGTAACCAGAATGACAAAAAAACCCTCACAAAGTTCACTCTCAGCCTCACTTTGTTTTCACTCACAAAGCTCTCAAGAGATAACTCACTTTAAAACTTTCCAAAACTCTCTGCTCTCTGTGTAACAGTCAGACAACTCACATGAAAAAAAGCCTCACTTGTTGCACACTCCAAGCTCGTAGTTTTTGACTCACAAGGCTCACTCTTATGTCGCACTTTAGTCACACAGTTTTTCTCTCGTTAAAAGCTCTCAGATTAAAACTCTCCATTCTCTCTGTGTTTCACTCAGACAACACACAAGAAAAATTTCCTCACTTGTTGCACCCTCCAAACTCACTGTTTTGACTCTCAAGGTTCACACTTATTTCACACATCAGTCACACAGCTTTTCCTCTCAAAGCTCACAAAAAAGTCCAGCTCACAATTGAAATTTGAGAAGATCCACAATCCAGCACCAACCTGCAAAACCATTAAAAGAAAGCACAAAAAAAGAGAGCTAAAACCAGCTCATCCACATTAGAGTGCACAGGCCAGCGATTCGCAGCCTCACCTAGACATTCCTTCAAATATTTAGTGTTTCCCACCCTCACGAGATCCCTACCTAGTCATGCATGCATTATAGAGATTTGAACATCTTTTTTTCTCTTTTCTTTTCTTTTAGACAAAATTTTAAAATATTTTTTTATAAATTGATTAATAGTGATTTGAGAAGTTAGCATTTGGGACTTTTCTTAATATTTTTTCTAAATTGATTATGATAATGAATATTCCATATTTTAAGATGTGTGAGTTAATTTGTAGTTTTTCAAATGCCAACAATATATTGATAATGAAATATACAAAGAATTAAGAAGATTCCTTGCAAGGTAAATAACTATTGGAAGTTATTTTTGTTTTATTTTATTGGTATGCTTTATTTTTTTTAACCAAAAAATTAACACTAAAATTTTATTTTGATTGTGATGCAGGGAAATGTAAAAAACTCCTGAAATTCCATCAGTACTTGATCTCCCAATTAAGTCAGATTTGAAGATGTCAATACCAAATAATAGTTGTAACTGTTAAAAACACTTTGATTTAGTGGATGACTATATGATATTATCTTTTATCCTATCTTATCTTCTCTTATAGGAAATTAACTATGATTAGGAGTCTACTATTATTCTAAAAATAGTAGTAGTCAGATTGTATTTGGAAGACTTCATCATAATATGAATAACAAATATGACAACTAGTTCCTGAAGAACTAGCCTTTGAATCCTAGTTCCGGAAGAACTAGCATTTGAATCCATCTCTCTATTCTCCTCATATGTCTATTCTTCTTTTATTTTTAACAGTAACTATGCATTTTATTTATGTTTACATTTATTTACAACATAATATTATTCATGTAATAATATTTATGTGTTTACATTAACCATTCGCGATATAAAATCGCAAAATTACCTACCAAAGGTATCTTACACAAGTGGCAAAAATATATTATATATGTAACATCCTAAAATTTCAATATAGTCTTTTAAATAAAAGATTAAGCTATGATGAGATTTAGTGTAAATAAATAAGTAAATTAATAATATAAAAATTTAGTAGAATTGTTTAGTTTAGTAATTATATATATATATATATATATATATATATATATATATATATATATATATAAGGAGAACATGAAGTGGAGAGTTTATACACAGGAGTTTGGTTTGTTTAGTGTCCTTCCTATCAATAAAGATTAAAAGTGTTGGGACCCATGAGGGATGAAATTGTTTTTCATAATTGAATTACAATATTGGTTTTGGCTAAGCACAATGCTCCAGGAGCATTTCACCCAAAAAACATGTCTAGAAGTTTTGTGCTTTACATCTTTATTATAATAGAAATAAGTGGGAGCAATTTAAATTGAATAGCTCACGAAACATGGGATTGGGCTTTAACAAAAATAAATATGACCCAAATGAAAATTGGTTTTCTAGTGAATAAATAACAAACTCACGAAGAACTAGAGTAATTTATTTAGGATACATCAAACAACCTTGTGTTTTGGGAATAGAAAAAAAAACCCTGCCCGAGAGGTCCTTGCACCGCGGAACAGTAGAAAAAGGGGAAGGGTGCTGATTATAGTTCTGAACAGGAGCTGCAAAAATTCAAGAACTTTAGCAAGTAGTGATCAAGGATTTTGTTGTTGTTACTTTCAGAGTTATCTTAGATAATTTTTAGAGTTTTTGGAGGTCTTCAAGAGGTGAGTAAAAATATTTTTTCTTATCCTTTCATGGTACAATTAATTTGGGATTTAGTACTACTTTTAGTCTGTCATGAAAAATTAGGATTTTTGGATTCCTAATTTGGGACTCTAAAAACATTTTGATGTTGTTTGAGGAATTGATCTAATAAGTATATTTCCCTGGATTTAATAATTAGTGTGATATTTGTTTTGTCCTAATGTGTTACATCTCTTGTTTTTAATTGTTAATGGCAAAACAAATTTCAAAGCCAATCTCATTGAGTTGTACTGTATGTTCCAATTTCCTTCTTAGCGTGAAGTGTATATCTCATTGATCAAGAAATATGTTTGATTATATATCAGTTGTGGTTGTTTGGCATGTTAGCTGAAGTTATAGTGTTGACTTGGCATGACATGATATTATTGTTGTTGACTCATAGAGTTTGAAAACCTTGATCGTTATCTGGGATGACATATTGTATTATGCATGAGTTAGTCATCACCTTCCGGAAGGGATGACGGTATACATTCTATTCCGGGAATAGGATGAGAGATATCACCATCTGGGATGGGATGTCAGATTATTGAAAATATCCACATCTAGGATGAGATATGAGATACCTCCATAGAAGACAGTGGGACGTCATTGCATGGATATGAGCTCATAGACCTTAATTAGTGGATCTGGGATTCACACCGGTTCTGGGAACCAAAGAGTCAAGTCAAGTGATTCTGGGAATCACCGAGTCATGTTCATGGAGTTATATTGCATAGAGTTTGCATGGTGAATGTGATTAAATGTAATGAGATGTGACCGTGGTTGGTTTTAAGAGCTTGTGACTTAAACATTTGACATTAATTAATTTATACATTATTATTTTGGAGATTTATTATATTTATTATTTTGAAAATTAGCGGGTACCATGGATGTTTTTCCGGTTACCGCGTCGGCTGAGAACAACACTATTTACGAACCCTTTTATTAAATGATTTTTATTCACTGTGATTATATCTCATTAAGAGTGTTGTTTTCAGAGCACGAGGACAACGTCGCTGAGACTGAAGAGACTTGAAGACTTAGTGAATTTTTATTATTTATTAACTAGCTTGGTTAGTACTTTTTTTAAATAAAGAGTCGTTTGTGGCTAGACATGTATATTTTGTTTATTTTACATTGGGTTAATTTTAGTAGACGTCCGGGTTTTGAGGTAATTCGTTTTTATTTATGTAAGGATTTATTATCATTATTTTACTTTAACAATTGTTGAGGTATTTTTAGAATATTATATTTAATGAAAATTTTTATTTAGCCATTTTTTCGTGTGAATCTATTTTGAGTTACTATTGTATCGAAAGACGTTACAATATATCAATAACAAAATGTACACAAGCAAAAGAAATAGAAATACGGATAAATAGGCACATTCTTTCTGCTAGTTTAAATAAAGGGATTAAAAAATATTATAATTATAAAAAATGTCACACTTAATCATTTTTAAAATAAAAAAATAAAAAAGAAAAGAAATTTCATAAAAAAAATTAAAATAATCATAACTACAATAGCCCTGAAACTTTTTATAATATTTCATTTCGTTTGTATTTTAAAATAATTAATTAATTTTAACCTTCTCGATAAATAATAATGATACTTATTAATTCACTTATATTAATTATTCTACGAGCGATCGAGGAGCTACCAAAGTGGCTAGCTTAATTTTTGATTTAAAAATTATATAATTTTTATTGTAAATTTAATTTTTGTTGATAGGCTTATCTAGCTATTTCAGACTGAGTAAGGTTAAATGAAATATTTAGAATCTTTTATCTTAGTTAATAGTCAACATGTCAATTGGGATAGAGTGTATTTTTGAAATAAGTATGGGGTTAGAATAAAATAACCCTTTTAAAAAAAACTTCAACGAGTGGAAAGTAATTTAGTCTAAAATATGTTAGAACAGTAGAGTAGAGAAGACACATCTAAAAGCAATCAAAATTTAACAGACGGATAGAATTTATACTAAATTATTCTACTATTATTTTACATCGCGAAGGCTACATAAATGGACATAGTGGACCAACCATTCTCTAAATTCAACGTTCATCATATTTTATTTGTTGGATTTTAATCCGAAACTTATATCGGGACTAGGGTTATTAAATTTTAATCCGAAAAATTCATACGGTCCACAGTTAATTTATACGTTCTTCTATCGTCATTATCAATCTCCTTGTTGGTGGCATTTTTCGGAAGTTGACGCATGGAGTTTTTAAATAGCGAATGCAGACTGGCCTCCATTAGAGAATCCATCTTCCCTGTAATTGTGGAAATAAATTGTTTGTTGTAATCCACTGTCATCTTCATAGGGGCTTCCACCTCAACATTCAAACCAACCCTTTTGGTATTTGTCATTTTTATTGACACACTGTAAGTCGATTCAGCATCAATGAGAAAGGCATGTGCGACCTTAACCTTCTCCACACTTCCCATTTCGTCCTTCTTCTTTGCTATAGTGAGCCAACTTCCAAAACCAGTCTCACGACAAACATAACCTATCAATTCTGTGTCTGGCAAAGGTGGCACGCAATAATTCTTCTTAATAGAACCATATAAACCCGCAAGTTCAGTATTTAGGTTATATAAAACTCCATACCTTTCATCTCTTATAAACCGCAGGTCCAAGTTGGTATAAGAACCCTTACCGTTCTCTTCTAAAAGGTTGAGCAATACAACGTTAACACGACCAGCACAACCCATCTCAGTTATGGTTATTGTAAGAATTCTCTTACCAAGTGTGTATGTAATGCACCTTAAAACAGTGAAGATGCCCGTTTGACTGTCTGTGGCTCTCTGTATGGTATTGTTAACTTCCAAAGGAGGACCACCAGAGTTAAGCCTGACAACACTCTTACTCCCTTGCATGGTTTGTTGAAACGATTTCTCTCTATATGAGTATTATGTTTTTATTCAATGTACTCACAAGTAATCCTAGCTTCTGCACCATCACTAATTTATAGGTGAAGGAACTAGCTGATTGATCATTATGTATTGAGATTAGCGTTAAAATAAAACAAGGCATATGTATTTGGGCCCATCTAGATAAGAAAGTGACCCGGCCCGAAAGGTAGATCACAAATAAAATCTATCCATCCAAGGGTTACGAGGTTTGATAAAGTCTAATTACGTGGTAAAATTATTCTTTTGTTAAAAAAATGAGTCATTTTTGCAAGTACACGTGTCTTCCCTTAATTTAAACCTTTTGTTATAAAAAAAAATTAGAGTTATTCTTTTCATTATTGGGAGGGATTTCTATTTATATTTTTGATATTTTAGTTGATGTATTATATATTTAGTGGTACAGTGTAATGGATTTTCTTAGTCTGAGATCACGTAAGAATTTTTCCAATGTGGAACATAATGACCATTTTTTGTCATATTTTATTGAAATGTCTAACATTAGAAAAGGAATTTATGTCAAAAAGAAAAACAAATATCAATTCTATCAAATCATTTTTATACTTTTATTATTCTTTCATGTATCATAGGAATGATGTTCCTTTTGGATTATATTAATATTCTTCTCTATCAATTAAAGAATCAAATATTTTTGAGTTGTACTCATGTCTAAAAAAAATATTATTCGATTTCCATTAGTCTTTATGTTGTCCATATTAAAAGTAAAAAAGTTGATTGATATACATGCGGCAATGAAATTAATAATTTTTCCACTTTCCAGTCTCTATCTATCTATCTATATATATATATATATATATATATATATATATATATATATATATATATATATATATGACATATCAAATGAGAGAGCTCTTCTTTTTATGTGTGAGTAAGAGGGGTGAATCATAGGCATTAGATCAAACATTGAATGATCAAGATTAAGACATAAAGTCATGTGACTTTTTAAGTGGTCATGTGACCATTAAATAAATTTCAATCTTGACCATCCATTTATGGTCCATGTATGGTTGTATGGCCAAGATTCAGCCCTTTCACTCTCATATAAGAAGTGCCCTCTTACTAGATATGGCCCATATATATATATATATATATATATATATAACAATGAGTTATATACTCACCACAAAAAAAAAGGGATATTAAATTTTTATAGTTTTTTGTGTAGTCCATATATAACAGCAAATTTGGTTTAAAAATAAAATTTCAAGTCACATTTTGTATCAGCAAGTTTAAAGACCTCTTTACAGAAACATACCCCAGATAACCGATTGAAAATTTTATATAACATTAAGGATCTAATTAAAATCTTTTTTAGTTTAGGTAAATAATTATTCTTCTTTATCAATTAAAGAATCAAATATTTATGAGTTATACTCTGGTCTAAAAAAAAAAAGTCGCATTCTGTTATTCTTTAATTGTCCATATTAAAAGTAAAAAGTTGATTGATATACATGTGGCCATGAAATTAATAATTTTTCCACATTATATCATCAAGCTTAACGACTTTTTCATGGAATCCTATCTAAGGATACAATTGAAATTTTTATATAAGTTTAAATATCTGATTAGAAACTTTTTTTTAGTTCAGGTAGATAAATGTTATTTTTTATCAATTAAAGAATCAAATATTTATGAGTTATACTCATGTCTAAAAAATATATTCGAATTTTATTTTTGTCAAATTTTATTGAAATGTCTAACATTAGAAAAGGAATTTATGTCAAAAAGAAAAAAAATAACAATTCTATCATATCATTTTTATACTTTTATTATTCTTTCATGATATCATAGGAATGATGTTCTTTTTGGATTAGATAAATATTCTTCTTTATCAATTAAAGAATCAAATATTTATGAGTTATACTCATGTCTAAAAAAAATATTCGAATTATGTTATTCTTTATGTTGTCCATATTAAAATTAAAAGGTTGATTGATATACATGCGGCCATGAAATTATTATTTTAATAAATTTTCCACTTTCCAGAATTATTATTTTATTTTGATACCAGATCGATGATGGGGTCAAGGAAGGAAAGGGGAAAAGAAGAGCAGGATGAAAGAAGTAGGAAAGCAGGCGGAAATTACATTAAGTAAAACAAAATAAAAATATGGAAATAAAAACATGAAAACAGTAAAAACAGATATTGTAGAAATTAAAACAGTAAAACAGTAAAAACAAGTAGTGTAGAGATTAAAACATGAAATAAAGCATAAACCCAGAAAGGTGGTAGAAGAACTGGGAAAATAAAAAGAAAAAGAAACCGAAGCGGAGGCAGAGCCTCACCAGAACCGGTGGAGGGAGAAGAGATGTGATTAAACCATGCAAGTTTTGATTGAAAACAGCTTGAAAACTACAAGCTTTAACACTACAAGATTGAAAAGATTGAAGAAGAAAGAAAAAGAATCGAGGAACTCACAAAATGAAAGCCCAGAAGGCTCTCAGAGTTTTTCACTCTAAACTCTCTCTAAAAATTTCGGATGTCTAACAACTGAGCCTAACATCCTTTAAATAGAAGATTGAAAATTTACTATTACAATAGTATCGGTAAAAATGACCTATATCATTGCAACTATTACAGAATAGTGCCGGTGTCATGACTGGGACTGTGTTGTCGATAAGTGAATAGTGTCGGTGATGAACAAAGTGCTCAGAATTTGACCGAATCGGATCGTCGGCAAGGAACAAAGATCATCGGATGACTGGAACTATTCAACCCAGAATTTTGATTGACTTTGTTGACTGAGAGATAGGGATTACTCATCATCACTCAGGTTGACTGTGGTACCAATACCGTAGCAGTCGTCTTCATTTTGATAGAAGGGATTTGAGCATTGGCTTAAATCCTCTTCGTCTTCTTCTTCATCAGTTTGGGGAAGCTTCTGCTTGGAGGATTTTGATGAAGAGGCTTCTTCCTCCTTAGCTAGCTTCAAGATTGCTTCCATATTTCGGAGGAAGCTTTCCTTTGAATTGGATCCTGCTAATACTAAAACAATTCGAGACCTTTGATTCAAGAACTCGCAAGTTTCTGGATTAGCTGCCTTCATCCATTTAGGATTCTGCTGGAACCAGATTTTAACATTGTCACTTGTGGCTGCTGCATAATTAAACTGTGCCCACCACTTGACAAAGGTTGCTCTTTGTAAGATTGGCAATAAACCAGGGTATTGATCTTGCTTCTGGTATTTATACTGCCAACTGAAAACCCATGAAAGGGAAAATTTGGAGAAAAATATTAGATTGACAGGGAAAGGGGTTTCCTTGTTGTCAAAATATTTTTCAAAAGTTTGATATCCTTCAAGAACTTCTTCTTGAGAAGGATCTCGCTTTATTGGGACAAATATTCTCCACCAAGTGGACGAACCAATGAGGGAATTTGTACTTAACATTCTTCTTGAAATATATCAACCAAGAATGTTTATTTTGAATATTTTGGTACCAAAAAATGTTGTACCAAGCTTCTTTGATAATCCCTTAATTAAAACCAATGGGATCAAAAGTTTGAGAATTTTTTTTGAAAACATTTAAATTCTTTCCGAATTGTTCAGGTGTTAAAACCTTCAAAATTTGGAAAGTTGAGTGAGTGTATATTGATTGATCTTTAGGATCACGATAATGTTTGATCGTGACTGAATCTGTATCAATCAAAATAAACTCGTAAAAATTTCTAGTTTTGTTTGGTTGGGATTGTTGGAAATGAGAACCATTTTTAAAGATTTTGGAGGGAACTTTGTTAGGGTTGTTATCCCAAAATCCTGGTTCCATTTGAACAACAAATTGAAATATGTTTTTTGCAACATAATTAGTTGCGGCCGTTTGAGTTTGGGTTTGGATGCTGTCTTTTGATAAACGTGTATCAGGTTTGACAACATTTATGGGAATAGCTGTTTGGGCTAATTCTCTGATTAGGTCTTTTAGAGGGGGTGGAGAACCTGATTCGTTTTCCACTCTATCTCCCCATGTTCCCTTAGGGAGTTTGGTCAGGCCTTGATCTTGAAAGGCTTGAAGAGTTTGGATTGGGATGCCCTAGTCTTCTTTAGACTGCTTGGCTTGCTGGGTTGAAGACCCAGGTTGGGTTGAAGACCCAAGTTTGATTACGGGTTGTTGGGTCGATGACCTAGATTGCTTTTGGGCTGAAGGCCCAGATTTGGATGCACCTCGGCGTTTGGGTCCTTTAAGGACAATTCCTTTACCCTTCCCCTTTGCAGAGGAAGTCTCAGTCTTTGGCATTGCTGCCAATCTCTCTCTCTTACCTACCTTGTAAATATTCACGAGTAAGAAAGTCAGGAAGAGAATTTGAAGAACCTTTGATAAATTCAATTTGAAAATCAAAAGCAAAGTCATAGTCAAAGATCATTTTGACTTTAAACAAATTCTGAAGCGGCTGGAAGCCACTCAGACAAAAAAGCCAGTTACGATTCAGGATCTCCAGCAAGAGATTAAGAATCTGAAACAAGAGATCAAAGAGATCAAACAAGAACAAGCAGTTCAGAAACTGATTTTGTCTCAGATAGCAGAGGCTCAATCAGATGAGTCTGGTGATGAAGATAAGCCAGAATCAAATGCCATCAAGGAAAATGAGCAAGACAAGCCTACTAAAGATCAGGAAGATCATGAGGATGAAGCATTCCTGAATTTAGTAAATCAATTAAAAATTCAAAAGTTTCATATCAAGATCAAAATTATTATCGGAGAATTTGTTCTTGATTCTACAGCACTCTTTGATACACGTGTTGATTCCAATTGCATCCAAGAAGGATTAATTCCTACAAAATACTTCGAGAAGACTTCGGAGAAGTTAAGAGCAGCTAATGGTTCTAAACTTAGGATCAATTATAAGCAGCCCAAAGCCCTAATAGAAAACCAAGGTCTTAAGGTTGAATCCTCTTTTCTATTAGTCAGAGACTTGAAAAATGAGGTGATCCTTGGATCTCCGTTCATCATGTCTCTTTTCCCCCTTTCCATTTCCCACAATGGAATTAAAACTCAACATCTGGGTAAAGACATAGTCTTCCCATTCATTAGAAAACCTATCATTCGAGATTTAAATCTTCTCGATTGTAAGATCAACCAAATCAATTTCTTGAAAGAAGAAATTTCTTTTAAGAATATAGAGTTGCAATTACAGCAACCGAAAATCAAAGAAAAGGTCCAAATCCTTTTCAATGAAATCCAGAATACTATCTGTTCTGATTTGCCCACAGCATTTTGGAATAGAAAGAAGTACTTTGTAGATTTGCCTTATGAACAAGATTTCAATGAAAGGCAAATTCCAACCAAATCCAGACCAATCCAAATGAATCATGATCTCCTTAAGTATTGTCAAAAGGAAATTGATGATTTCTTAAGCAAAGGTTTAATCAGGGAGAGCAAATCTCCTTGGTATTGTTATGCTTTTTATGGCAATAAGCAAGCTGAGATTGAGCGTGGAACACCTCGCTTAGTCATCAATTATAAACCTTTAAATCAAGCTCTTAGGTGGATTAGATATCCAATTCCTAACAAAAGGGATTTGCTTAACCGCCTAAGTACGGCAAAAATATTTTCAAAATTTGACATGAAATCTAGCTACTACCAGATAGAAGTCAAAGAAAGTGACCGTTACAAAACAGCGTTCACTGTTCCCTTTGGGCATTACGAGTGGAATGTCATGCCCTTTGGTCTAAAAAATGCTCCTTCAGAATTCCAGAGAATTATGAATGAGATCTTCAATCCCTATACAGACTTTACAATTGTCTACCTTGATGATGTCTTAGTCTTTTCTCAATCTATTGATCAACACTTCAAACATGTGAAAATCTTCATAAGTGTGATCAAGAGAAATGGTTTAGCTGTGTCTAAAACCAAAATCGATCTTTTCCAAACTAAGATTATATTTCTTGGTCATAACATTTTCCAAGGAACTATCATTCCTATCAGCAGAGCTATCGAATTTGCTGATAAATTCCCTGATAAAATCATTGATAAAACCCAGCTTCTGAGATTCTTAGGATATGTCAATTACATTGCTGACTTTGTCCCCAATCTTAGTAACATCATCAAACCCCTGCACAATCGTCTAAAGAAGGAACCCCCTCCTTGGACTGATGAGCATACAAAAGTTGTCCAACTTATCAAATATAAGATAAAGAATATTTTATGTCTTTATCTTCCAAACACTTCTGCTTTCAAAATTTTTGAAACCGATGCCTCTGACATTGGTTATGGCGGTATTTTAAAGCAAAGAATTTCAAATAAAGAGCATATCATTGCATATACTTCTAAGCATTGGAATTCTGCTCAACAAAATTATTCTACTGTCAAGAAAGAGATTTTGGCAATAGTTTTATGTATCTCAAAATTTCAATCAGATTTACTTAATCAAAAATTTTTGGTCAGAGTAGATTGCAAATCTGCCAAAGATATTTTACAAAAAGATGTTAACAATTTAGCATCAAAACAGATTTTTGCCAGATGGCAAGCAATTTTAAGTGCTTTTGATTTTCAAATTGAATTTATCAAAGGTTCTTCAAATTCTCTTCCTGACTTTCTTACTCGTGAATATTTACAGGGTAGGTAAGAGAGAGAGATTGGCAGCAATGCCAAAGACTGAGACTTCCTCTGCAAAGGGGAAGGGTAAAGGAATTGTCCTTAAAGGACCCAAACGCCAAGGTGCATCCAAATATGGGCCTTCAGCCCAAAAGCAATCTGGGTCATCGACCCAACAACCCGCAATCAAACTTGGGTCTTCAACCCAACCTGGGCCTTCAACCCAGCAGGCCAAGCAGTCTAAAGAAGACTATGACATCCCAATCCAAACTCTTCAAGCCTTTCAAGATCAAGGCCTGACCAAACTCCCTAAGGGAACATGGGGAGATAGAGTGGAAAACGAATCAGGTTCTCCACCCCCTCTCAAAGACCTAATCAGAGAATTAGCCCAAACAGCTATTCCCATAAATGTTGTCAAACCTGATACATTTATCAAAAGACAGCACCCAAACCCAAACTCAAACGGCCGCAACTAATTATGTTGCAAAAAACATATTTCAATTTGTTGTTCAAATGGAACCAGGATTTTGGGATAACAACCCTAACAAAGTTCTCTCCAAAATCTTTAAAAATGGTTCTCATTTCCAACAATCCCAACCAAACAAAACTAGAAATTTTTACGAGTTTATTTTGATTGATACAGATTCAGTCACGATCAAACATTATCGTGATCCTAAAGATCAATCAATATACACTCACTCAACTTTCCAAATTTTGAAGGTTTTAACACCTGAACAATTCGGAAAGAATTTAAATGTTTTCAAAAAAAATTCTCAAACTTTTGATCCCATTGGTTTTAATTACCGGGATTATCAGCAAGCTTGGTACAACATTTTTTGGTACCAAAATATTCAAAATAAACATTCTTGGTTGATATATTTCAAGAAGAATGTTAAGTACAAATTCCCTCATTGGTTCGTCCACTGGTGGAGAATATTTGTCCCAATAAAGCAGATCCTTCCTGAAGAAGTTCTTGAAGGATATCAAACTTTTGAAAAATATTTTGACAACAAGGAAACCCCTTTCCCTGTCAATCTAATATTTTTCTCCAAATTTTCCCTTTCATGGGTTTTCAGTTGGCAGTATAAATACCAGAAGAAAGATCAATACCCTGGTTTATTGCCAATCTTACAAAGAGCAACCTTTGTCAAGTGGTGGGCACAGTTTAATTATGCAGCAACCATAAGTGACAATGTTAAAATCTGGTTCCAGCAGAATCCTAAATGGATGAAGGCAGCTAATCCAGAAACTTGCGAGTTCTTGAATCAAAGGTCTCGAATTGTTTCAGTATTAGCAGGATCCAATTCAAAGGAAAGCTTCCTCCGAAATATGGAAGCAATCTTGGAGCTAGCTAAGGAGGAAGAAGCCTCATCATCAAAATCCTCCAAGCAGAAGCTTCCCCAAACTGATGAAGAAGAAGACGAAGAGGATTTAAGCCAATGCTCAGATCCCTTCTATCAAAATGAAGACGACTGCTACGGTATTGATACCACAGTCAACCTGAGTGATGATGAGTAATCCCTATCTCTCAGTCAAAAAAGTCAAACAAAATTCTGGATTGAATAGTTCCAGTCATCCGATGATACTGTTCCTTGCCGACAGTCACAGTTCCAGTCAAGTTACTGGCACTGTTCATCACCGGCACTATTCACTTACTGACAGCACAGTCCCAATCATGACACCGGCACTGTTCTGTAATAGTTGCAATAGTATAGGTCATTTTTACCGATACTGTTGTAATAGTAAATTTTCAATCTTCTATTTAAAGGATGTTAGGCTCAGTTGTTAGACATCCGAAATTTTTAGAGAGAGTTTAGAGTGAGAAACTCTGAGAGCCTTCTGGGCTTTCATTTTGTGAGTTCCTCGGTTCTTTTTCTTTCTTCTTCAATCTTTTCAATCTTGTATTGTTAAAGCTTGTAGTTTTCAAGCTGTTTTCAATCAAAACCTGCATGGTTTAATCACATCTCTTCACCCTCCACCGGTTCTGGTGAGGCTCTGCCTCCGCTCCGGTTTCTTTTTCTTTTTATTTTCCCAGTTCTTGGTCGGTTCTACCATCTTTCTGGGTTTATGCTTTATTTCATGTTTTAATCTCTACAGTACTTGTTTTTACTGTTTTTCTGTTTTAATTTCTACAGTATGTGTTTTTAGTGTTTTCATGTTTTAATTTCCATATTTTTATTTTGTTTCACTTAATGTAATTTCCTCCTGCTTTCCTACTTCTTTCATCCTGCTCTTCTTTTATATATATATATATATATATATATATATATATATATATATATATATATATATATATATATATATATATATCACTACTAGAAAACTTGGATTTTCATACGGAATTTTCGGACGGAAATGTTTCCGTATGAAATTTTATGAACATTTCGGACGGATTTGAGACGAATGTAATTTTCAATGAGATTCCGTCTCAAATCTGTCTCTACTTTGTCCCAAACTTTCGCTCCAACAACGCGCCAAAATATTTTCCACGGATTTCGCACGGATCGGTTTCATATTTTTTTTTTAATCTTGGGTCTTTTTAACCATCTGTCTGAAATCTGTCCGAAAATTTGAGACAGATTTCACACGGATTTACTAGAAAACTTGGATTTTCAGACGGAATTTTCGGACGGAAATGTTTCCGTATGAAATTTTACGAACATTTCGGACGGATTTGAGATGAATGTAATTTTCAATGAGATTTCGTCTCAAATCCGTCTCTACTTTGTTCCAAACTCTCGTGCCAATAACGCGCCAAAATTTTCCACGGACTTCACACAGATCGGTTTCATATATTTTTTTTATCTTGGGTCTTTTTAACCATCCATCTGAAATCTGTCTGAAAATTTGAGACAGATTTCACACGGATTTATCATTTTTTATATTTTCTTGAAAAAAATTAAATAATTTATCTTACAAATATGATTAAAATATTTGATCTGAATAAATTTAAAAGTAAACAAGATTTATGAAAAAATAAAAAAAACATATTTAAACTAATTTAAAACATATTTACACTGGGGTGCGTTAACACTGTGTTACTGCAGTGTATACACGCTTGCTAGACAATAATGTTACATTATTGTCACTATTATTCTTTGTTTATACTAATATTTTTAAAGAATATGATTCAAAGGAATTTGTTTTCAGATGTTACTCTATTTAATTTTAGATTTGAAAATAAATTAGTTTAGTGTTAACTGAAGATTAATTTTGAATCATTGATTTTGTTGGTTGACCAGTTCAATCATTAATCTTTACTCTATTTTGAATTTTGAAAGTATATATTTATCACTCATTATTTTAGATATAAGGGTTAATATTATTTCCCTTTTTCTAAAATCAATTTCAACCACACATTTCACTACAAGAAAAACAGTAATTAACTACTAATATTAGCTACTAATATAATCTATAACTAATTTCAAGTTAATTAACTACTTGTTAACTGCTGTTAAGTGTTAGCTACCCTAAACCTTTTCTTACTTAAAGTTAAAACTAAATATAAACTACTTTTTATAAAAATTGTTTTACTACTGAGCACTCTTGCACTCTCCCTCTCTTGCATGTTCTGTATCACTCTCACACTCTGCTTCTACAGGTTCTCGCTCTCTCACTTTCACTCTCGCATGGCTTTCTTCTCGCTCTCTGCTCAGGTTCTCGTTATCCCGCTCTCACTCTCTCGCACTCTCGTACTCTCAGGCTCAGTCTCTTTCTTCAATCTCTCTCTCTTTCTCCATCGCTTACGTTCTCTCTCTCAGGTTGCAATTTGAAGGTAAGATTTGAAGGTGAGGGTTATGCAATTTGAAGACAAGATTTGCTTGAAGATAAGAAGTTCGATATGCAATTTGAAGGTAAAATGTTCGATCTGTAATTAGGGCCGTGATTTGTCAATTTGTTTTGCTCTCTCTCAATTTGATCATCTTCTTTCACTCATGATACGAAGAGTGTAACATAATTCTGATGACATTATATGTCTAGTAGTATTGCACCTCACTTGTTTGACAAAATGCCTAGATCAGAATTTTGGTCATGCTTAACTACTGTTTTGGTTATTATGTTGCTTAACTACTGGTGATGCTTTGATTTTAACTCCAGAAAATAGTCCTTGCATGCAAGATAATAATCTTTTGCATCTTTGAAATAATGACCTTAAGATTGATGTTAGGAAATTGGTGGTTGTCATGATCGATGGTTCAAGTTCTTTATTCTCAATAATTTTCAACTTCAGGACTAAAAATTCAGTAATTAGTGACAAGGGGAGACAAAAAAAAGTGTATATGAAGTTATTATAAGGACTTATATTTATGAATTTTTGAATCATAGCCAGCTTTTATAATCATTGCATGAATCTGCTTCCCTAGTTTAACACTGGCACTGTTGGCAGCAGCACTAACTGCAGAACCAAATGTGAATGAATTGATTTCTAGTCCGGCATTATTCATTTCATAAAATAGAATCAGTGTTTCATCACAATGACCACTTTGTACAAAACCTGATATCAATGAGTTCCATGATATGTTATCTTTAGAAAATATTTTATTGAAAGCAAAGTATGCTTCTCGTGCTTTTCCACACCTTGCATAAAGATTAACAAGTTCATTACCAATTGAAAGATCATCTGAATAACCAGAGAGACATGACTGAGCATGAATCTGGCGTCCTTGATCAAGTAGGATTATAGGTGTGGATGTCAACCCAGAATCCATTATCTTAAACTAGATTAATTGTTAATCTTTTATCTTTCCTGACATTTGCTTTGAATCTTTTGGTACTTGTATCTGAGTAAATTGGTCACACAACCTGGAGCATCAACTGCACTTTTGTGGCTTGTACTTGATCAGGTGGGGTATTTCCACATGTACGCCAACCCACTATCTTTTCCACTTTGTACCAATCATTAATCATATGCTTGTTTGTTATTTTAATTTTGGATATGGTGAAATATTGTTGCATTTTTTATTTTCCCCCATGTCCATTGGAGTGTTGTTAGCTATATTTGTGACATTAAAGGGAAGGTCATCACAAGTTGTACCTAAGCTTAAACACATGGAGAAGCTAGTCACTATGTGGTTTAGTTTGGTTGCTGCTGGTTTCTGTTTATAGCCATTTTCTTGGGTCCGTTTTTTGTCTCTTTGCTGGTTTTTCTGTTTTCAGGTTTTTTTACTGGTATGTTCTGTTTTGGGTGGGTGTTATGCACATATGTGTTTGTCTGAAAAACCTGTATGCAGCCTTCTGTATGGTTTGGAAGTGAGTTTTCAATGTGAGTCTTTAAGGTTCAGCTATGTGGTTGTTAGATACGCCTTTTGGGGGGAGTTCTTTCTGCTGCAAACATAATGAGATAGTTTGACTAAGAGTTGTAACCAATTAACATACTTGGTAAAAAAAAACAGCATATACATATTCTTTTAATCTTGTCTGCTAAGGAGAATGTGGATATTTCTTGTTGACTTTTGAAATTGATGAAGAGATAGTTTGACTTTCAAAATTTGCATTGGTTAATAGTTTGAATACCCAAGCTTTATGATAATGATTTTAATATTGTGATTGAAACATGATGAAGGAATGGTTGGATACTCTCTATGATCAACTTGAACAGGCTATGGTTAAGGCTGAGAATGCTAGGCAAGGTGCATATCAAGAAACTTAGGTGTGGGAAAGCTGAAAAAGAGGCCCTTGATACTTAAAGTGACGCCATATATACTACAACTACCCTACAAAGTAAGCTTCTATGGTTTGTCTATAAATCAAAGGAAACTTTTCTAGTAGTAGTCATAAACCAAGTGTGATCCTAATGTCTTCACCCTTATTTTGGACCTGATGCATCATTCTGACCATAAGCTCCAGTTGCTGATATATATTTCATAGTTACATGCTTAAACATTAAGTTTCATTATTGGCAGCTTTATTGAGGTACTTAAAACAGGTACTTTTGATCAAAAAATTGAAAAATTTGATGATGTTGCATTTGATTCAGCTTGCAACCATGTTACATTTCACTATTATTATGGTCTTATACGAAAGTTATGAATTTGGAAGAGAAAAAAATTGAACATTTTGTCTTGTCATGTGTTGCCAATTGATTAGCGAGCATGTTTCAAAGTGGAGAGTATCTTAATAAATGTGATGGTGTCCATTATGTGAGTACAAGCCAAATGGTTTGAATATCCATATTTTCTGTCTTGTTATTTAAATTAGTTATAATGTCTATTATCTTGTTACAATGTGATGAATGCTTTCTCGGAAGGACTCACTATCTTTTATTTGATTATAGTAACATCCTTCTCGTTTATGATGGTGGCCACCAATTAATCAATGATGACGATGATTAGATGACAACGACGATATGATGATGAGAAGTAGATGATGGATGATGTGCTAGATGAAGATGAAGAGTTTAGTGATCAAAGTAACAATGAGGAATAAATTTATGTCTTTGATGTTTGTAATGATATTTTAATGTTTTGAATCTTAATATATATTCTTGTATTTCAAGATACTTTGTGTTTTTGTTTATTTGAAGTTTGATACTTATCTAGAGTGATATCTTAATAATAATTATTTTTTATTATATTATATTAGATTCCAAGTCCATGTACCTAATTTGGTATGCATAATTATTTAAGTTTGACCCCCTTTTTTATTAACAAACATGATTTGTTTATCAAAAAATATTATTTAAATATGATTATCTAATCCGTGGAAAATCTATCCAAAATAATAGCATAACATTTGTCTGAAATCCGTTCAGAATTTGCATGAATATCAATATTGAATCCGTCTGAAATTCGTTTGAAATTAAGCCAATATAACCAAAATTCAGATTTTTTGTGTTTGTCTGAAAACTGTCCGAAATCTGTTTGGAACTAATTTCGGACAGAATTTTCAATTTGCAACGGGGCTTTTTCTGACGGGAGATGTTCCGTCTGAAATTAATTGTCCGTCCAAAATCCGTGGGAAAAGCGTCCAAATTCTGTCTAAAATCCGTCCGTGAAGGATATTTAATTTTTATATTTCTTTGGGTAGTCCATAACAACAACCGGTTAAAAAAAATTTCAGGTGACGTTTTATATCAGCAAACTTAGCGACCTCTTCACGGAATCCTATCTCAGGGATCCAATTGAAAATTTTATATAGGTTTAGGGATCTAATTAGAAATTTTTTAAGTTCAGGGACTCATTTGAAAATCTTATATAAGTTTAGGAACCCAATTATAAAAAAAATAGTTTATGGGACCTATTTGAAAATTTTCAAATAGTTCAGGAACCAACTCAATAGTTAAATCAAGGAAGAATAGGAATTGGGTTATTTTAAAATTTTGTATTAACACATCATATTTGATGTTGTGCCCATATAAGTCTTTCTCCAAAAATACACCGACACCCCAGTAGACCATTTAACAGTTAAATAAGTTAACAAATTTTAACGAAAATTTAACTTTATTAGGTCTGAAATAACTAAATAGTGTGGTTAACAAAATTTAATTTTACGTAAAATTATGTAATTTTTTAATAGTGAGTTAGTCATTGTAGTGGCTACTCAGCCATGTATGAAATAATTTTTATAAGGAGATTACAAATATTAGCATGTGGCCGGCCATGCAAGTCATTTATTGTTTTTACATTTTTTTGGAAAAATAGAGGAAGGTCTCTTGGCTTTTGATTGCCCGATACTGTGTAGTGGCCAGTGGTGCATGAATATGACAACGGCAAGGATACATTGGTGGAGATGAATTAGGAGCGCGTCGCTTTGTAACTTACAAATTAATCAAGTTTTACTCTTATTAGTAAGACCCTATCTTATTTCATTTGTACTTTAAAAATAAATGATTAATTTTAACCTTCTCGATGATATGATAATTAATGATGATGATGATGTAGTGACAAAGCTTTGGGTGGATGTAGTGATTTTGGTGGTATATATCTATCTTATGAAAGTATAATTTTATTGATACATGCAAATTGATTTACAGTAAAGTATATAAATACAAACTAGTGCAAGGATCAAGGCTAAACAAGAGGTGATCATTTTGACAAATAATAATGAAATTAAATTACACAAACTAGTGCAAGGATCAAGGCTATACAAGGGGTGATCCTTTTGACAAATATTAATAATGAAATTAAATTACACTTAATTGCTATATTGATGGAGAGAATATGTGCAACATAAATAGGAGAGAATCAAGTTGATTGCTTCGGTCAAGGATGATATTTGCACAGCATTAAGGAGCATTAAGGAGGGATTTATTTTATTGTCTAACACGCCCCCACAAGATTGGAGTACCGTCAGAAACGCCAATCTTGTTCCTTAGATGACAACGACGAGCTTTGGAGAGTGCTTTGGTGAGACAATCTGCAAGTTGATCAGTGGTGCTAACATGTTGAACTTTGAGCTTTCCTTGTTGTACCAGATCATGGACAAAGTGTATGTCTATGGATATGTGCTTCATGCGAGTATGGTAAACTGGATTCTGAGTGAGATATGTAGCACCTAGATTGTCGCATAGGATGGAAGGTGTTAAGGTAGAAGTGACACCTAACTCATTGAGAAGAGATTGGATCCAAGATAACTCAACTACTATGTTTGCTAGAGCTCTATATTCGGCTTCTGTTGATGATCTTGCCACTGCTCTTTGTTTCGATGATTTCCATGAAATGAGATTTAAGCCAAAGTAGACAAGGTGAGCAGATGTGAATGTGTAATCATCTTTATTTCCTGCCCAATCAGCATCACTATACGCTATGAGGGAGGATGTGCTTGGTTTCTGAAGAAGAAGACCATAGAAGATTGTGCCTTTGAGATAGCGTAGAACTCGCTTTAGTGCTGTGAAGTGAGTTGTTGTTGGTCGTTGCATGAATTGAGCAAGTTTATTGACAGAGAATGCAATATCAGGCCGTGTCATGGATAGATATTGGAGGCTACCAATGGTGATTCGATAGAATATAGCATCCGTGGAGGTGGAACCATCATCTTTTGATAAAGAGATTGAGGTTGATAGAGGAGTGAGGACAGGTTTTGCATCATTCATTTTTGTCTTCATGAGAAGCTCGACAATATACCTGTGTTGAGAGAGAAATAAACCTGTGGAAGTGGGAATGACCTCAACACCGAGGAAGTAGTTCAATAAGCCCATATCCTAGATGGAGAAGGTGGTGGCAAGCTTGGTGATGCATTCATTCACTTTAGCAGTAGAATTTCCTGTGTTGATGATATCAGCTACATACACCAACATGTATAATATTGTGCCTTGGTGGTGGAGAATGAATAGAGATGAGTCAGATTTGGAATTAACAAAGCCATAGTAACATAGAAACTTACGCAGAGTTTGATACCAAGCTCGTGGACCTTGTTTGAGGCCGCAGATAGATTTCTTGAGTCGACACACATGGTGAGGTTTATTAGGATGAGTGAAACCTGGGGGTTGTTGCATGTAAACCTCTTCAGTGAGAGTGTCGTGCAAGAATGCATTGTTTACATCAAGTTGCCGTAACGACCAGTTATGTTGGAGGGCCAAGGAGAGAACCAACCGAACTGTAATGGGCTTGACTATCGGGCTAAAGGTTTGAGTGTAGTCAAGTCCAGGGCGTTGGTGGAAGCCCTTTGCTACTAACCGGGCTTTGTACCGGTCGATGTCACCATTTGCTTTCCTTTTGATTCGGTAAACCCACTTGCAACCAATTATATTTTTGTTGTGTGGCCTAGGGACCAGTTCCCATGTTTGTTGCTGAATCAGGGCATTGAATTCATGGCTCATGGCATCACGCCATTCACTTGTTTTGAGTGCTTGGCTAGGGCAAGTTGGCTCAGCCGATATAGGGAGTGGGTGTTTAGTGGTGAGGAGATACTTAGGGTTCTGTTGATGAATGTCGTTCATTGCTCTTGTGACTGGGCGAAGAGGAGCTTGTGGCAGAGGCGATGATGATGCAGTGACGTCCAACTGTACTGATGAGTCCGTGGGGTTTTGGGTGGAAGTTTGGTCAACCGAAGGTGTGGAGTGGATGTTGCTGGTGTTTGTGAGGAGTTTGTTGCTGAAGGGGGTGTATGTAAGGATGCATTGGAGTTTTAAGGAGTGTGTGGTGGAGTGTTTGGAGGTGGCATGTTTGGATGGAGTTGTTGGAGGATGAGAGGGTGGCGAGAGACAGGTAGGGGCATATTTGGTTTTGAGTTTTGGAAAGAAGGGTCCGAAGGTGGTGTGGTGAAGGGGAATATTGACTCATGAAAGACAACATGTCTAGAGAGGTATATTTTTTGAGTTGGAATATGGTAGCATTGATGGGCATGATGTTGTGAAGAGGGACCTAGATATACACATGGCATGCTTCTATTTGATAGTTTATGTAGAGAATAAGGCCGTAGCCATGGATAACATAAACTCCCAAAGACACGAAGATTATTGTAATTGGGTTTGGAGCCAAAGAGAAGCTCATAAGGACACTTGTTGTTACATTGAGGGGTAGGCATGCGATTGATTAGGCATACTGCCATTTGGAAGGCATAGCACCAGAATTTTTGTGGGACAGAGGAGTGAGAGAGAAGTGTAAGGGCAGTTTCTACTATATGGCGATGTTTCCGTTCAGTAATACCAATGTGTTCAGGTGTATAAGGTGGGCTGATAAAATGGGATATCCCATGATTATTGAAATAGGGTTTGAGTTTGAAATATTCAGTTCCACCATTAGTGTAAATGGATTTGACTTTGTGGGAGAAATATTTTTCAATTTTAGAGTGAAATTGAGGAAATATGGCAGCTACATCAGTTTTGCTTGTTATAGGGTAAATCCATGTGTAGCGAGTGAAGTGGTCAACAAAAACTAGGTAGTATTTGTAACCATTTATGGACATTATAGGGGAGGGTCCCCAAACATCGGAAAAAGTAAGTTCAAGAGGAGAGGTGGTTTGTATGGAAGATATAGAAAATGGAAGCTTGTGACTTTATTGATAGAGCATGAATTACAATTCATAATTTTATTATTAAAATTTGTAGATACGTCACAATTAGAGAGCATTTGTTGAAGAAATTTTGAAGAATGATGGCCAAAACGTGCATGCCAGAGGTCGTTGGTGGATGTGGTGGTGTATAGGGCACTAGGTGGATAGGTAGTTGGCCTATAGGTATACAGATCACCATTAGTTGGTCCGGACATCAAAACCACCCCCGTTACCTGATCCTTCACACAAAAAAAATAAGAATGAAACTCAACATAAGCATTGTTAGATTTGCAGAATTTGGAAACAGAAATAAGATTATGTTTTGCATGAGGAATACAGAGAATGTTTTTGAGTTGGAAAGTAGTGTTTGGTGTGGGAAGTGTAGTGGAGCCAACATGAGAGATTTTCAAACATGTACCATCACCAATTTGTACTTCCTCGGGTCCATGATATTCTGAGTGAATATGCATGTTATTCAGACTATTTGCAACATGGTGGCTCGCCCTAGTGTCAAACACCCAGTTAGGGTTTGTGGGAGTGGCAGACGCATAGTGAGTCATTGGAGTGTGGCTTGGTCTTGGAATTTCTGGACAGTAGGGAGCAATATGTCCTATGGCAAAACAGAATTGGCAACGTGGTGGTGGCCTGTTGCCACGGGAGTTGAAGCCTCTGGATTTGCCTCGTCCATAGCCTCAGTCATGGTTGGAGCCGCGTGGGGCATAGGAGGAGAAGCCACGACCAGATGATGGTGTTGGTAAGAGTCCATCTTTTTGGTTATTTGTGTGGGCTATGTTTGCGGTGGGAACTTGGATATCTACTTGGAAGTCACGTCTAATGTATTCATCATGGGCAAGTAGGTGACTGTGAAGTTCCTCAAAGGTGAAAGGATGTTCACGAGTCCGAATGGAGGAAGCAATGTCACGGTATTTCGATCCAAGACCATTGAGAATATAGAGGGTGAGATCATCATTAGAGATAGTTCTATCAATGACAACAAGTTCATCTGCAAGACTTTTGACTGAGAAGAGATAGTCAGTGATTGTTTTATCACCCTTGGTGCAGCGTTGAATTTGGTTTTTGATAGGCATGACATGAGTGCGAGAGGTGTTGGCATATTGGGCTTCAATGGCAACCCAGAGTTCTCGAGAAGTGTCATAGGAGGCAAAGGAGAGACTGATTGCTTCAATCATGGATGAGAGTAGAAGATTGATCATGAGATGATCAATAGTGAACCAATTTTTGTAATCGGGATTGCGGCTTGAGACACCATTAGTGGATGCGGTGGGGTTTTGTGGTGGTGTAGTGCCATCAATGTGACCAAAGATATGGATGCCAGAAAGGAAAGGAGAGTAGTAACCTGATGTTTCCAGGCACGATAGTTGGTTCGGGACAGTTTGAAAGTGATGGTGGCACAGAGAAGAGGAGAAGATTTTGAAGGAGCAGTGGCGGCCATGACAGAGAGTTTGGGATCGAAAATTGCTGTTAGGCTAGGGCTACTCTGATACCATATGAAAGTTTAATTTGATTGATACATACAAATTGATTTACAGTAGAGTATATAAATACAAACTAGTGTAAGGATCAAGGCTAAACAAGGAGTGATCCTTTTGGCAAATAATAATGAAATTAAATTATACAAACTAGTGCAAGGATCAAGGCTAAACAATGGTGATCCTTTTGGCAAATAATAATGAAATTAAATTACACTTAATTGCTATATTGATGGAGAGAATATATGCAACATAAACAGGAGAGAATCAAGTTGATTACTTCAGTCAAGGATGATATTTGCGCAGCATTAAGGAGCATTAAGGAGGGATTTATTTCATTGTCTAACATATATCAAGTCAATTATGTTACAGTTTGTAAAGGCTTGGGGTGGGATGGGACAAAGTATCCTTCAACCTGTTTAACTACATATTTTGTCTAGGGGTGCTTCTTGTTATCTTGGTTGAATCTTTACCTTGTTTTGCTCCATTATTTTTTTTAGTGGTTAAGTGTATACAGATTAGGACCTTATACCCTTATATATTCATTTTTTGCTTATAAAAAAATCCATTTATATAAATTATGACACAAGCATCGAGGAGCCACCATAGTGGTTGGCTTAATACATTATTAAAAAATAAATTTTAATGTAGGTTTTAATTTTGTTTGTCACCTTATCTAATTATTTTAAACTCGATAAGGTTAAATGTAATATATTTAACAGTCAACTCAAATGGGGTGTATTGTTTTGATAAAAATAAAAATAAAAATGGGGGTGTATTGTATTTTTGAAATAAGTTTAACGGTTGAGTGTCTTTTAACAAAACAACAAGGAGTGTAGTGATATTTAATCTAAAATATTTTAGCACAATAAAAACGTCTAAAAGCAACAACAATTTAACAGACATATAAAATTTATACATAAATTATTCTACTATTATTTTTCTTCTTTTACATCATAAAGGCTACATAAATGGATGGGGACCAACATTTCTCTAAGTTCTACCCATCGTATTTTATTTGTTGGATTTTAATTTTAGACTTATACCAGGGCACAATTATTTGCCGTAATTATTTCATTATTTTATATATTCTTACAATTATTTTTCTTATTTTATATCATAAAGGCTACATAAATGGACGGGGAACAACATTTCTCTAAGTTCTACCCATCATATTTTATTTGTTGGATTTTAATTTGAGACTTATACCAGAACACAATTATTTTCCATAATTATTTCATTATTTTATATATTCTTATAATTTCCTAGCTAGAGTCTATGGATCGATTTCGGACAGCTAAATTATAAGATCTATGGTCGCAATCAATCTTGTTGTCGATGCCATTTTTGGGAAGTTGACGCATGGAATCTTTAAAAAGAGAAAGCATAGTAGCATCCATTTGATAATCCATCTTCCCTCTAATTGTGGAAATAAGTTGTTTGTTATAATCCATTGTCAGCTTTATAGGGGCTTCCACCTCAACGTTCAAACCAACCCTTTTGTTGTTTGTCATTTATATTGACACATTGTAAGTCAAATCATCATCAAGGTAAAAGGCATGTGTGACCTTCACCTTCTCCACACTTCCCATGTCGTCCTTCTTCTTTGTTAGTGCGAGACAACTTCCTGAACCGGTCTCAAGACAAACATAACACATCAATTCTGTGTCTGGCAAAGGTGGCAAACAATAATTCTCCTTAAAAGACTCATATGAACCCGCAAGTTTACTCTTGATGTTACATAAAATACCATACCTATCATCTCTCATAAAGTGTAGGTTCAAGTTGGCATAAGAACCCTTACCGTTTTGTTCATAAAGGCTGAGATCTACGACGTTAACATGACCAGCACAACCCATCTCAGTTATAATCATTGAAAGAACTCTCTTACCAAATGTGTATGTAATGTACCTTTCCACATAAAACACACCCGTTTTAGCGTCTATGGTTTTCTGCATGGCATCTGCACTTTTGTCTTCTAGAAAAACATTTCTTTTTGTTTTTTTTTTTCAAAATATTAATTAAAAAAGAAAAATATCCGGACAAAATTAGGTGTTCACAACAGTATCATTGTAAAAGTTTTAAATTGACATCGATCGATCAATATTATGGCATCTGCACTTTTGTTTTAACAATAATAATACTGATTTGTCAAAATATTATTGGATATCGGTATAAAATTCTTTTACACTGAAATATATAATAATTAAACTCATTTATGATTTAAATGATATACAATCTCAATTCTATAATAACCCTTGTACTCTCGTTAATATATTTTTGCTTATAAAAAAAATCTCAATTCTATAATTTGCCACTTCAGTTTAAACTTTAGAAATGGAACAACTTATATCCACCATCAAAATCTTCATCTATCAAAAAATAAACTTCAATAGTAAATTTTAACTATTAAGTTGAATCGAATTTCCATATGCATGTATGGACTCTTTCTACCAAAAAAAAAAAAATGTATGTATGGACTCGAAACAAATTGCAATTTGAATTTAATACAAAAATTCTTAAAAATAAATACATATAGAAAGTGCTTGTCATATAAAATAATGAGTAAATACGAGCAACCAAACAAAATAATGAGTTAATCTTGGAGTTTTACGTAACAACAATTTACTCCAAACTTACTTTAGAAATTCACTATATATACCCCAATAGACCATTCGGCTGTCAATTTTTTTTTTTTTAACAAATTAACCTTATTAAGTTTGAAATAACTAGATAGGATGATTAACAAAATTTAAATTTACAATAAAGTAATGTAATTTTTTATTAATAAGTTAAGATAGTCATTGTAGTGGCTACTCAGTTGTGTAAGAAATAATTTATATAAGGAGATTAAAAAACTATTATTATTATGAAAAATGTTAAACTTAAATGTTTTTTTACAAGCCAAAAGTATATTGATTATAGGATACAAGGAGTATCCCAACTCGTATATTATAACAAACAAAGAAAAGAGAGAACCAATAAAATGGTAAAAACAGAAGAAAAACACGTGCAAAGGGGGATTCAAACCCTGAACCTGAGAGTTGGGAAAGAATAGCTTTATTGCCGCGCCATTACAATAATTCGTCAATCATGTTGCAAGAAATATATATATTATAAAACGGTTCCCCTAAAATATGTATATATATTAACAAAGAAAAAAAAATCTTGGGAGAGTCAAGACTTCCCTTGTCCTCAAGAACATTCGTCCCTGTGCTGACAAACTTAATCGTTTTTAAAATATAAATGTAATGAAAATTTATAAAACATTTTAAATAATCATAACTACAATGCCTTAAAACTTTCTTATAATATTTTATTTCATTTGTATCTTAAAAATAAATGACCAATTTTAACCTTCTTGATGATATGATGATGATGATGATAGTATTTTTAAATCCACTTATATAAATTATTCCACAAGCATCGAGGAGCTGCCATAGTGGTTGGCTTAATTTATTATTAAAAACCTAATAATTTTTAATATAAGTTTTAATTTTTTTAGTCACCTTATCTAATTATATTAAACTCGATAAGGTTAAATGTAATACTATATTTAACAGTCAACTCAAATGGGGTGTGTCGTATTTTTGAAATAAGTTTGAGGGTTGAGTGTCTTTTAACAAAACAACAAGGAGATAGTGGAGCGATATTTAGTCTAAAATATTTTAGCACAGTAAAAACGTCTAAAAGCAACAAAAATTTACCAGACAAATAAAATTTACACTAAATTATTCTACTATTATTTTTCTTCTTTTACATCATAAAGGCTACATTAATGGACGGGGACCGACATTTCTCTAAATTCTACCCATCATATTTTATTTGTTGGATTTTAATTTGAGACTTATACTAGAACACAATTATTTTCCATAATTATTTCATTATTTTATATATTCTCATAATTTCCTAGCTAGAGTCTGTGGATCGATTTCGGACAGCTAAATTATAAGATCTATGGTCGAAATCAATCTTGTTGTCGGTGCCATTTTTGGGAAGTTGATGCATGGAATCTTTAAAAAGAGAAAGTATAGTAGCCTCCATTTGATAATCCATCTTCCCTCTAATTGTGGAAATAAGTTGTTTGTTATAATCCATTGTCAGCTTTATAGGGGCTTCCACCTCAACGTTCAAACCAACCCTTTTGTTGTTTGTCATTTTTATTGACACATTGTAAGTCAAATCATCATCAAGGTAAAAGGCATGTGTGACCTTCACCTTCTCCACACTTCCCATGTCGTCCTTCTTCTTTGTTAGTGCGAGACAACTTCCTGAACCGGTCTCAAGACAAACATAACACATCAATTCTGTGTCTGGAAAAGGTGGCAAACAATAATTCTCCTTAAAAGACTCATATGAACCCGCAAGTTTACTCTTGATGTTACATAAAATACCATACCTATCATCTCTCATAAAGTGTAGGTTCAAGTTGGCATAAGAACCCTTACCGTTTTGTTCAGAAAGGCTGAGATCTACGACGTTAACATGACCATCACAACCCATCTCAGTTATAATCATTGAAAGAACTCTCTTACCAAATGTGTATGTAATGTACCTTTCCACAGAAAACACACCCGTTTTAGCGTTTGTGGTTTTCTGCATGGCATCTGCACTTTTGTCTTCTAGAAAAACATTTCTTTTTGTTTTTTTTTCAAAATATTAATTAAAAAAGAAAAATATCCGGACAAAATTAGGTGTTCACAACAGTATCATTGTAAAAGTTTTAAATTGACATCGATCGATCAATATTATGGCATCTGCACTTTTGTTTTAACAATAATAATACTGATTTGTCAAAATATCATTGGATATAAGTATAAAATTTTTTTACACTGAAAATATATAAAAATTAAACTCATTTATGATTTAAATGATATACAATCTCAATTCTATAATACCCTTGTACTCTCGTTAATATATTTTTGCTTATAAAAAAAATCTCAATTCTATAATTTGCCACTTCAGTTTAAACTTTAGAAATGGAACAACTTATATCCACCATCAAAATCTTCATCTATCAAAAAATAAACTTCAATAGTAAATTTTAACTATTAAGTTGAATCGAATTTCCATATGCATGTATGGACTCTTTCTACCAAAAAAAAAAAAATGTATGTATGGACTCGAAACAAATTGCAATTTGAATTTAATACAAAAATTCTTAAAAATAAATACATATAGAAAGTGCTTGTCATATAAAATAATGAGTAAATATGAGCAACCAAACAAAATAATGAGTAAATCTTGGAGTTTTACTTAACAACAATTTACTCCAAACTTACTTTAGAAATTCACTATATATACCCCAATAGACCATTCGGCTGTCAATTTTTTTTTTTTTAACAAATTAACCTTATTAAGTTTGAAATAACTAGATAGGATGATTAACAAAATTTAAATTTACAATAAAGTTATGTAATTTTTTATTAATAAGTTAAGATAGTCATTGTAGTGGCTACTCAGTTGTGTAAGAAATAATTTATATAAGGAGATTAAAAAACTATTATTATTATGAAAAATGTTAAACTTAAATGTTTTTTTACAAGCCAAAAGTATATTGATTATAGGATACAAGGAGTATCCCAACTCGTATATTATAACAAACCAAGAAAAGAGAGAACCAATAAAATGGTAAAAACAGAAGAAAAACACGTGCAAGGGGGATTCAAACCCTGAACCTGAGAGTTGGGAAAGAATAACTTTATTGCCGCGCCATTACAATAATTCGTCAATCATGTTGCAAGAAATATATATATAATAAAACGATTCCGCTAAAATATGTATATATATTAACAAAGAAAAAAAAAATCTTGGGAGAGTCAAGGCTTCCCTTGTCCTCAAGAAGATTCGTCCCTGTATTGACAAACTTAATCGTTTTTAAAATACAAATGAAATGAAAATTTATAAAACATTTTAAATAATCATAACTACAAATGGCTTAAAACTTTCTTATAATATTTTATTTCATTTGTATCTTAAAAATAAATGACCAATTTTAACATTCTCGATGATATGATGATGATGATAGTATTTTTAAATCCACTTATATAAATTATTCCACAAGCATCGAGGAGCTGCCTTAATGGTTGGCTTAATTTATTATTAAAAACCTAATAATTTTTAATATAAGTTTTAATTTCTTTAGTCACCTTATCTAATTATATTAAACTCGATAAGGTTAAATGTAATACTATATTTAACAGTCAACTCAAATGGGGTGTATCGTATTTTTGAAATAAGTTTGAGGGTTGAGTGTCTTTTAACAAAACAACAAGGAGCTAGTGGAGCGATATTTAGTCTAAAATATTTTAGCACAGTAAAAACGTCTAAAAGCAACCAAAATTTACCAGACAAATAAAATTTACACTAAATTATTCTACTATTATTTTTCTTCTTTTACATCATAAAGGCTACATAAATGGACGGGGACCGACATTTCTCTAAATTCTACCCATCATATTTTATTTGTTGGATTTTAATTTGAGACTTACCAGAACACAATTATTTTCCATAATTATTTCATTATTTTATATATTCTCATAATTTCCTAGCTAGAGTCTATGGATCGATTTCGGACAGCTAAATTATAAGATCTATGGTCGAAATCAATCTTGTTGTCGGTGCCATTTTTGGGAAGTTGACGCATGGAATCTTTAAAAAGAGAAAGCATAGTAGCCTCCATTTGATAATCCATCTTCCCTCTAATTGTGGAAATAAGTTGTTTGTTATAATCCATTGTCAGCTTTATAGGGGCTTCCACCTCAACGTTCAAACCAACCCTTTTGTTGTTTGTCATTTTTATTGACACATTGTAAGTCAAATCATCATCAAGGTAAAAGGCATGTGTGACCTTCACCTTCTCCACACTTCCCATGTCGTCCTTCTTCTTTGTTAGTGCGAGACAACTTCCTGAACCGGTCTCAAGACAAACATAACACATCAATTCTGTGTCTGGCAAAGGTGGCAAACAATAATTCTCCTTAAAAGACTCATATGAACCCGCAAGTTTACTCTTGATGTTACATAAAATACCATACCTATCATCTCTCATATAAAGTGTAGGTTCAAGTTGGCATAAGAACCCTTACCGTTTTGTTCAGAAAGGCTGAGATCTACGACGTTAACATGACCAGCACAACCCATCTCAGTTATAATCATTGAAAGAACTCTCTTACCAAATGTGTATGTAATGTACCTTTCCACAGAAAACACACCCGTTTTAGCGTATGTGGTTTTCTGCATGGCATCTGCACTTTTGTCTTCTAGAAAAACATTTCTTTTTGTTTTTTTTTTCAAAATATTAATTAAAAAAGAAAAATATCCTGACAAAATTAGGTGTTCACAACAGTATCATTGTAAAAGTTTTAAATTGACATCGATCGATCAATATTATGGCATCTGCACTTTTGTTTTAACAATAATAATACTGATTTGTCAAAATATCATTGGATATCAGTATAAAATTCTTTTACACTGAAAATATATAATAATTAAACTCATTTATGATTTAAATGATATACAATCTCAAGTCTATAATACCCCTTGTACTCTCGTTAATATATTTTTGCTTATAAAAAAAATCTCAATTCTATAATTTGCCACTTCAGTTTAAACTTTAGAAATGGAACAACTTATATCCACCATCAAAATCTTCATTTATCAAAAAATAAACTTCAATAGTAAATTTTAACTATTAAGTTGAATCGAATTTCCATAAGCATTTTTTTATATATAAGTAGGGTGAAAAAGCCTCAGAATGAATTTTGTCATCCCAACTAGGTTGGCACCACAAAACCATCCATCAAAAGCCTCACACTACACTTTATTAATGAATAAAGGAAGAATACAAAAAGGAGAACATGGTGGGACGTGTTTCCCAAACCCATGCAAAGAGAAAAAACATCAAGAAAATCTGTATCTGGGCAAACTAAGCCTATCTCTAACAAAATCCTCTCTAATAAAGGGAGGAATTGTATCCCACCAAATAAATCCCGGATTGTGTATGCCATGATTGGCTAACTTATCCGCACAGTGATTCCCTTCCCTATAAATATGAGTGACTTGGCAATAAAGAGCCCTAGCTACTACCATACCGTTTCTCCACCTTGTTTGAAGACGCCATGGAACTAAGCTTTGATTGTGAAAAGCCTTCAACACCAAAATTGAATCAGTTTCAATCCAAAGATTAAACCAACCTCTATTGTGAGCTATTTCTATAGCATGCATAGCAGCAGATATTTCTGCTGCAAGTGATGTTGAATTGCCTAGGTTGCAAGAAAAGCAGCCAAGTGCAGCCGCATTGTGGCCTCTAAAGATACCCCCACATGCAGATGGACCAGGGGAACCATGAGCTGCACCATCAATATTACATTTAGTCCAATTGCATGGAGTAGAGTGCCAAATAACCTCTATAATCTTTGGTGACTTTCTGTAATGACAATCAATGCTAAAGTTCTTGAGGATAACCAGCTCATTGACCGAATTAAACATGGCACCCCTTGCAAGCTTTCCTGAGAACCAAACAGCTGAAGATACCAAATTTTGAGCAGCTTCTATACCGAGGAACTTATTGTTGAACCTGCACTGGTTTCTTGCTGTCCAAACTACCCATATTACATGAATAACAGCAGCTAGAGATACTTCATAGACTTGAGGGCTAGTGCCTCTACACACCAAGAACAGGTTCTCCATCGAGGAGTGATCAATAGTGTGTAACAGTTTTGAACTCAACCATCCCCACAGAGCAGCTGCATAATTGCAGGTAAGAAACAGATGGGAAGAAGTTTCCTCTGCTGAGTCACACAAACTGCACATTGAGGCCAAGGTGTAGCCCCTTCTCCTTATATTTTCGTCTGTCGGCATTTTGTGATGAAAAAGTCTCCAAACTAGAAATGATCTAGAGGGAGGAATTGCCCTGGACCAAATTTGTTTGAATTCTGGAGCAAGGTTTCTTACAGGATTGAGGAAAATGAATGCATCCTTGAAGGTGAGAAGGCCATTTGCTGCACTGTCCCACACCAATCTGTCCTCATCAGGCTCAATGGGAATGTGAGTCTGGCAAACATTGTCCTTTATGCTAGGGAAGTGATGCTGCAAGCAGAGAGGAATGTTCCAGGAATTATCAACAATGAAATCAGAAACCTTGGCAGATAAGTCCTGCTGCCAATCAGTTGGAATATTCATCAGATTGGCCAGAGGCTCGGGCAACCACTTGTCTGTCCAAAAGTTAATAGAGTGGCCATTCCCTATTAACCAAGAAGAATGCTCTTTAACCATAGGAAACCAGACCTTTAAAGCAGGCCATAAGGAAGAGTTAACATGATGAGTAATAGGCATTGAACTTCTGAGAAATCTTGCTTTTAGGAATTTGGCCCACTGCTCATTTGATGAGGTTACTTCCCAGCAAAGTTTCAACATAGAGACCTCATTTATGGCTCTAAGTGACCTAAGACCAAGACCACCATCCTCTACAGAAGAACAGACAGTTTTCCAGGCCACAGTTATATGTTTCCTTTTGTGAATATCTCCAGACCAGACAAAATTCCTGATCCAACCATCCAGCTGCTTTAACAATGAGGCAGGCCACTTGTAGATGTGAAAGCTGTAAGATAGAGTACCTTGAATCACTGAATTAACTAGCTGCACTCTTCCCATGATAGATAGGAGAGAACCTTTCCAAGAGGCCAGCTTTCCTTTAATTCTGTCTAAGGTTGGCTGCAGATATAGAGCTTTTGGTTTCCCTTTGAAGAGAGGCACACCAAGATAGTAAAAAGGGAGGGAGCCTGCTGGAAACCTCACGAAATTGCTCAGTTCATCCACTCTTCTAGAGGACATTGAACCTGCATAAAATATGCACTTCTCAAGACTAAGGACTTGACCAGAAGCTTGTCCATAATTCTCAAACAGTTGCATAAGGTGTCTAAGGTTAGCTTTGGATCCTTTGCAGAAAACCATAATGTCATCAGCATAAAGGATGTGGCTAGGAGTAGGAAAATCCTTTGGGCTAGCCATGTGCTATAACTTGCCCAACTCAACCAATCTAGAGATCCCTCTGCTTAGAACTTCTTCAGCCAAACAAAAGAGGAGAGGAGAAAGAGGATCTCCTTGCCTTACTCCTCTTTTGCAAGTGAAAAAACCAACTGAGAAGCCATTGACTGAAATAGAAAGATGAGCAGACTTCAAAATAGTGTGAATCCAAGAGCAGAATTGTTGATTGAATCCGAAGGAATGCAGAACTTCCAAAAGAAAATTCCAGTCCAAGGTGTCAAAAGCCTTTTTGATGTCAAACTTCAAGGCAATATTGCCTCCAAACAGCTTTTTGCTCAACATGTTTACTGCCTCTGAGGCAATACAGATGCATTCTGAGATATGCCTTCCTCTAATGAAACCTCTTTGCTCGGGGGAGATGATTTTTGGCATGATTCCAGCAAGCCTATCAGCCAACACTTTTGTGATCACCTTAAACTGAAAATTTGCAAGAGCAATAGGCCTGTAATTCTCAATCCTGTCAGCACCAACAAACTTGGGGATGAGGACAACCCTGTTTGAATTCAGATTTGGAAGAATCCGGCCCTCTCTAAAGAATTGCACAACTGAGTTGTGGACATCACTTCCAACAATGTCCCAGTATGAATGATAAAAGCTTCCTCCAAAACCATCCGGGCCCGGGGCACTATTCCTGTCCAGATTGAAAACAGCATTCTTGACCTCCTCCAATGTTGGAATATTAGTGAGCATTACATTATCTTGAGTAGAGACCAAGGGAGGGATGACTGTTTCAATAATGTCATTGTGCACACAAGAATTATCTGAGGCATATAAAGTCTGGTAGAAGCCTAGAACATGATCCTCGATAGCCCTTTGATTATCCAAGACAGAATTTCCAATTTTAAGAATGGACATTGGACTCGAAGCACTTCTAATTTTTGTTACCTTGTGGAAAAAGCCAGAGTTTCTATCACCTTCAGCAAACTAGTTCAATCTAGCCTTTTCTTTCCAAAAAGATTCTTGAAAAGAGAGAGCCTGATTCAATTCAGTTTGGGCTGCTAGTTCTTGTGAGTGCAACTGATCTGAATAACCATCAGCATCAAGTTTTAATTGGATGGCTTCTAAGTTGGCCATGGCCTCTTCAACCTTGCAATGTACATTTCCAAAGACCTGTTTGTTCCAAACTTTCAGCTCTAATTTCAAACTCTTTAACTTCTGGGACAAGACATACATTGGACAGCCCCAAAACTTCCTTTTCCAAACATCAGCAACCAATCTTCTACAGTCTTTATGATCAGTCCACGTGCTGTGGAATTTGAAAGGAGCAGGCTTCGGTTTGGTACCTTTTTTCAGAATGAGTAGGAGGGGAAAGTGGTCTGAATGATTCCTTGGTAAAGTACAACAAGCTACATTGTCCCAGACTAAGAACCATTCATCATTACACAAAGCTCTATCCAACCTCAGTTCCGTGTGATTTCCATGACCCCTCATGTTTGACCAAGTGAAAGAGGCTCCTTGAGTGGTGATGTGAGTAAGCTGACAGGAGTCTGACCAGGCTCTAAATTCTTCACAAGAAATAGTCGAAGGCAGCCTTCCACCCCTCTTTTCATGAGCACCAAGAATGGCATTAAAGTCTCCTATGCAACACCAAGGACCTTGATAAGTTTGTTGTAAAGTGGCTAACTCTAACCAGAGATTCCTTCTGTCAATGTGGGATGTTGATGCATACACTGCTGAGATGCACAGGATTTGAGAATTCGGTGACAGAGAGAAAGAAATATGCTGTTGAGAACTGGCCAATATAGAAGGAGTAATGTGAGCAGCACACACACCCCACAAATTAGGGGTAAGATGACCCCTATTATTAACAGCAAAAACCTTAAGATTTAGCCTCTTCCAAAAACTGTCAGATAGACTATCTAATGGAATTTTCGGTTCTGAGATAAAAACAAGGTCTGGCTTGTGCTGCAAGCAAAATTTCACCAGAACTGATTTAGTTAAGGGATTACCAATCCCTCTTGCATTCCAATAAAAGATTTTCATTAGAATTCCAATGAGTCAGACTCTGTCTCATATTGAGATTTATACCTGGAGAACCTTTGAGCAAGCCTTCTCTCTCTCTTCTGTTTCTTCTTTTGGGACTTGGACTTCACCTCCACAAATGGTTCCTCTTGATTCTCACAGTGCACTTGGAATGAAGAGACATCCTCCACTTCCTCACTCCAAAGCCTCCCAACAATTCTAAGATCTTTGGCTACTGTATGATTAACATCAGCAGGAATATCTGGCTGTTGTGTTGAGACTGAGTTTGGGACAAAATTGTCACCATCCAAGTGTTCCCTCAGAGAGGGGGTGTGCAAGCTTGAACCTGCAGTGCCTGGGTTCAAATGAGCATCTCTATGAGGAGTGGTGACAGCATTACCTTGGGGAGATACCCCAACAGAATCAGTCTTAGAAACTGAATTTGGCACAAAGGATGAACCAACATGACTGTCAGAAACTAGAGATTCAGTTGGCACAACATTCTGGGGATTGTTGCCAGAGTGCAAAGATTCATCAAAGACCGTATCCACTGATTTTGAGTCTTCTTCTTGTTGCTGCTGACTCATCCTCGAAGCCAGCCTTTCCTGATCACACAGATTTATTTGTTCCAATACATAAGGGACCTTCTCTGTCAACCTGAGAGCATCATCCGAGCCATTAATCACTGCTTTACCTTTAATGTCTGCCAGTTTTTCACTAACTGATGCATTTGCAATTTTTAAGGGATCTTTGCTCTTCTCGACATATTTTGAAACCACAAAGTTTGCTGTACTATCTTTCTGATTCAAGGGCTGATTTTATTGATCCTTCCCTTGATGATCTTGCCTTTTCCGACAGTTTGCTAGGGAATGGCCAATGACCTTGCAATCAGAACAAAAATATGGCAGAGACTCATATTCAATCCCTACAAAGAATGCAAAATCTTTCCTTTCAACCAAAAGTTTATCACGTAGCTTGGTGGTCAAATCTATATCAACAAGAATTCTGGCATAGTGACCCAAACTTCTCTCTTTTGTGGGATCATTAATAGATAAAGGAGTACCAATTCCTCTTGCAATAGAATATAATATTTTTGGCCTCCAATATTCAAGAGGAAGACCAGTGATACGAATCCAAGTCTGCACATTTGTTTGCCTTTCCATAAAAGGATTAAAATCCTTTGTCCAAGAAAAGAGCCGCAACAGTCCTGGTTTCAAATTCAATGATCCAGCCGCCAGAACCCGTCTCATATCCTCCACAGAGGAAAAAGAGAACTCAAAAAAGCCTCTACCAATTGGAGTTACCTTCCATTGAGCAATAGGTCTCCAAAGATCCGATAGCTTAACCCGCAAGTCATTAATCCTGACTGGATGATCCCCCTTGGACAGCAATATGCGCCCGTGCAGATTATTCTTGGATGATTCAATGCCCGCGACATACTCATCTTCTGGGATCGTGATGGCCAATTCATCTCCTTTGAGACATGGAGTCGGCAATTGGCTAAAAAGGATGTCACAGGCATTGTTTAGGGCTTGGACGAAGGACTTTTTTTGTGGTGGCAGGGTCTGAGAAGGAAGGTGAGAAGGGAGAGGAGTAGGGGAAGAAGGAGGAAGCAATTCCGGGAACATGCATAGCCATGGCTTTGCCTCCATGGCGGCACGTGAAAACCTAAACTTTCATGCAAACCCTAGAAGGCCAAGGTCTCAGGAATCTTTTTCAAACCCTCAAAGATATGAATCTCTCAATGTATGGACTCTTTCTACCAAAAAAAAATGTATGTATGGACTCGAAACAAATTGCAATTTGAATTTAGTACAAAAATTCTTAAAAATAAATACATATAGAAAGTGCTTGTCATATAAAATAATGAGTAAATATGAGCAACCAAACAAAATAATGAGTAAATCTTGGAGTTTTACTTAACAACAATTTACTCCAAACTTACTTTAGAAATTCACTATATATACCACAATAGACCATTCGGCTGTCAAATTTTTTTTTTTTAACAAATTAACCTTATTAAGTTTGAAATAACTAGATAGGATGAATAACAAAATTTAAATTTACAATAAAGTTATGTAATTTTTTATTAATAAGTTAAGATAGTCATTGTAGTGGCTACTCAGTTGTGTAAGAAACAATTTATATAAGGAGATTAAAAAACTATTATTATTATGAAAAATGTTAAACTTAAATGTTTTTTTACAAGCCAAAAGTATATTGATTATAGGATACAAGGAGTATCCCAACTCGTATATTATAACAAACCAAGAAAAGAGAGAACCAATAAAATGGTAAAAACAGAAGAAAAACACGTGCAAAGGGGGATTCAAACCCTGAACCTGAGAGTTGGGAAAGAATAGCTTCATTGCCGCGCCATTACAATAATTCGTCAATCATGTTGCAAGAAATATATATATAATAAAACGGTTCCGCTAAAATATGTATATATATTAACAAAGAAAAAAAAATCTTGGGAGAGTCAAGGCTTCCCTTGTCCTCAAGAAGATTCGTCCCTGTACTGACAAACTTAATCGTTTTTAAAATACAAATGAAATGAAAATTTATAAAACATTTTAAATAATCATAACTACAAATGCCTTAAAACTTTCTTATAATATTTTATTTCATTTGTATCTTAAAAATAAATGACCAATTTTAACCTTCTCGATGATATGATGATGATGATAGTATTTTTAAATCCACTTATATAAATTATTCCACAAGCATCGAGGAGCTGCCATAGTGGTTGGCTTAATTTATTATTAAAAACCTAATAATTTTTACTATAAGTTTTAATTTTTTTAGTCACCTTATCTAATTATATTAAACTCGATAAGGTTAAATGTAATACTATATTTAACAGTCAACTCAAATGGGGTGTATCGTATTTTTGAAATAAGTTTGAGGGTTGAGTGTCTTTTAACAAAACAACAAGAAGCTAGTGGAGCGATATTTAGTCTAAAATATTTTAGCACAGTAAAAACGTCTAAAAGCAACCAAAATTTACCAGACAAATAAAATTTACACTAAATTATTCTACTATTATTTTTCTTCTTTTACATCATAAAGGCTACATAAATGGACGGGGACCGACATTTCTCTAAATTCTACCCATCATATTTTATTTGTTGGATTTTAATTTGAGACTTATACCAGAACACAATTATTTTCCATAATCATTTCATTATTTTATATATTCTCATAATTTCCTAGCTAGAGTCTATGGATCGATTTCGGAAAGCTAAATTATAAGATCTATGGTCGAAATCAATCTTGTTGTTGGTGCCATTTTTGGGAAGTTGACGCATGGAATCTTTAAAAAGAGGAAGCATAGTAGCCTCCATTTGATAATCCATCTTCCCTCTAATTGTGGAAATAAGTTGTTTGTTATAATCCATTGTCAGATTTATAGGGGCTTCCACCTCAAGTTCAAACCAACCCTTTTGTTGTTTGTCATTTTTATTGACACATTGTAAGTCAAATCATCATCAAGGTAAAAGGCATGTGTGACCTTCACCTTCTCCTTCTCCCACTACAACAGATTAGACTTTAGATAGCGTTTCCGTATGCCTTTTAATAGCGTTTGTAACCGCTATCTATGCTACCGCTATTAAAACTCTTTAGCAAAGATAGCATTTAGGAAGTGCTATTAATAGGTGACTTTAGATAGCGTTTGTACACGGAAACGCTATCTAAAGTCTGACTTTAGATAGCGTTTGTATTAACAAACGCTATCTAAAGTCACTTTAGATAGCGTTTGTTAATAACAAACGCTATCTATTCCCTTTTTTTTTTTATTTAAATTTTTACATATTTCTTAACTTTTACATCCATTCCTGCATATTGAACTACACCAAAATTCATTTATGCAAAGAGGAGGGAAATCTGTGCGAAAAAATAACAAACATATATCAATGAACAAATCTACCAATGTTACTGAACCATCAATGTCAGAAATGTGAAATGTTCAACAAATAACAAGAAACTAATAAAAGTCATTGTACCTGCCCTAATGAAAAATGTTACTGAACCATCAATGTCAGAAATGTTCAACAAATAACAAGAAACTAATAAAAGTCCTCCATCACAGTTGGGTAAGCATCCTTAAGGTCAATAACAGCAATGCCCTCTGGAAACTCGTGTTCCGTAAGCATCCTTAAGGTCAATAACTCCATCATTATAAGAGAACCGTTGCCCATCATATTTTACTTTTGGGTTTTTCCTCAGACTGTCAAAAACATCTTTGTTAGCCTTCATGTCAACATAGCATGCTTCATTTATTTGTTTTGTTGTAAAAGCCTGTCGGGTCTGTAAGCAAACACAAGCACCAAATCAATATGGTTTGAACTAAGTGTACCAGGACCAAGAGAAGATAGTACACATCCACCGAGCTAAAGAGAAGGCATGTATATGCTGAAAAAGGTGTATATCAACCACCATTTCCAGATTCATTAGGCATAAAATAAATTAAAGATTGCCAATAGAAAAGTATAACCATACGTCCTGTTGGTTGTTATAGAAAACTCCCCTAATGAACATTTTATGAACAAGATTTTGAAATTTAGCATCAATAACCCAATCACCAAAGAAAGCAAGTGCTATATACAAGTGATTGTAATGCCCCGACGAAAGGATCATCTTCAATATCAACATCTCCATGGTCTTGATCATCAATCTTAGTAATTATTTTGTTAGTCAAAAGAACAATGGACCTTTTCATATCAGTTGGATCAGTGACATAGAACACTTGCTGAGCTTGAGATGCTAATATAAAAGGCTCATCTTTATACCCCACCCTATTAAGATCCACCTACATGAACCCTGACTCATCAATCTGAACACCGTTATTATTGTCAACCCACTTGCAACCAAACACACCAACCTTAAACTTTGTGTAATCCAACTCCCATATGCGTTCAATGACACCGAAGTATGACATATTTGCATATATCGGGTTTCTGTCTTTGGCACTTGAGATATGCATCGACTGAGCTACAAGAGTCACACCACTGTTTTGCATTGTACTCCGACCATCTTGTTCTTTTGTATAGAATGTGTACCCATTAATTTGATAACCGTGGTAAGAGAAGACATGCAAACTTGGACCTTTGGCTAACCATCTCAATCTATTTGAAATCAAGTAGCATTTTCAATCAACTCGCATAAATGTGATCTCTTAGCCACGTTATAAAACAACGATTGTGTTCTCTAGTTAGCCAATTTTGATTCTTATTTGGATACAAACTCTTAAGCATGTCCTTGTGTTTTTCAACATATGGCTCAACCTCATCGGCATTGTGCAGAACATATAAGTGTGCTTGCTCCCATTCTGTCCTTGATATAGTCACTATTTCATTTCCAGTAATTCCTTGCCCCATCATTCTCCATGTGTGACGAGACTTTGGCAGCCCTATAGAATCAGCATTGGATAGGTATTCGACACGAATTCATGACTTCTTCGACAATATACCGTTCAACAATACAACCTTCTGGTCGAGATCGGTTTTTCACATACCCTTTTAATATCTTCATATAACGCTCAATCGGGTACATCCATCTCATATAAGCTGGCCCACACAGTTGTGTCTCTCTAACAAGGTGAATGGTTAGATGAAGCATTATGTCAAAGAATGAAGGTGGAAAGTACATCTCAAGCTTGCATAAAGTCACAACAATTTCTCTTTGCAATGATGGCAACTTCCCAGGGTCAATCACTTTGCTGCAAATTGCCTTGAAGAAGAAACATAGTTTAGTTAAGGCCCCCCGCACTTTGTTAGGTAAAATAGACCGTATACCAATGGGTATCAACTGCTCCATGATAACATGACAATCGTGGGACTTTAGACCTTTTAACTTGAGATCTTTCATCGATACGAGGTTCCTAATGTTTGAAGAGTACCCTTCCGGAACCTTAACTCCTTCAAGAAACTTACAAAAAACAGTTTTTTCTTTTCTAGATAGAGTGTAAGCAGCCGGAGGAAGATATGTACTTTTACCCTTCTTCGTCGGTCCCAATTCTCTTCTTATTCCCATACTAACCAAGTCCAACCTTGTATTGATGCCATCTTTAGTCTTCCCTGGCACATTGAGTAACGTACCAATGACACTATCACAGATATTTTTTTCAACGTGCATCACATCGAGGAAATGTCTTACATATAATGATTTCCAATATGGCAACTCAAAGAAAATCGACCTTTTCTTCCACCCTCTTATGACAATATCTCTCGCAAAAGATTTACCGAATTGGATATTCAAATCCTTTACCTTTTCAAAAAGTTGATCACCCGTCAAAGGTGAAGGAGCTCTACCTTCTTCCGAGTTCCCATTGAACGCCTTTCTCCACCACCGGTAATGATGACTTGGATGCAAAAATCTACGATGCCCAAGAAAGACATTCTTCTTACAATGTTCTAACCGCATCCAATCCGTACCCTCTTCACATATAGGGCATGCACACTGACCCTTGATGCTATATCCTGACAGATTACCGTAGGCTGGAAAATCATTAATTGTGCCAAACAACATAGCTCTCAAATTGAAACTTTCTTCCTTATACCCATCATACACCTCCACACCTGTCTGCCACAGTTGTTTCAAGTCTTCAATCAAAGGAGTCAAATAGACGTCTATATCATTTCCTGGTTGTTTGGGCCCAGAAATTAACATAGATAACATCATAAATTTGCGCTTCATGCATAGCCATGGGGATAGGTTATAAATCACCAAAATCACAGGTCATGTACTGTGAGAGCTACTTTGAACACCATGCGGGTTAAATCCGTTAGTAGACAATGCAAGTCGTAGGTTTCTTGATTCTTGCCCAAAATCAGGATAATCATGATCAAATTTCTTCCATTGCGGAGAATCTGCCAGGTGCCGCAGCTTGCCATCTTTGATCCTTTCATCCTCATGCCATGTCAAGTGCTTTGAATCTTCAGAACTACGGTACATGCGCCTAAATCTGGATATTATGGGAAAATACCACACAACCTTCTCTGGATCTGATTCTTTCTTCTTATATCGTGAGGCATTACATTTAGGACACATCTTTAACGATGCATATTCATTCCGAAATAAAATGCAATCGTTAGGACAAGCATGTATCCTCTCGTAGCTCATGCCAATAGAGCGTAACATTTGTTTAGCCTCATATGTCCGACTAGGAAGCACATTATCCTCTGGCAACATGTCTTTCAATAGTGTGAGTAAGTCCGTAAAGCTCTTATCAGTCCATCCGTTGCCCTATTTCAAGTTATACAACTTTAACATCGCCGACAATCTTGTGAATTTAGTACAACCATCATACAATGGTTACTCTGCATCACTTACCAACCTCTCAAACATTTGAGGACAATCCCGAAGATCCTCTTCAACAACATTTGCTATGTCTTCAAAACGATCGCCCTCATAAGTATTTGTGTCGGTATCGTATGATGAATATCTCACACGATTCCTCATTTCACTAGACTCAACTCTTGTCTCACCATGTTTTGTCCAACATGTATAACTTTGATCGATTCCATTACACACTAAATGTTCTTCCAAATCGGCTGCACTAACTCGCCTTGCATAACAACAATCTAAACAAGGACATATGATTGTACTAGGGTTTTCCGCATGCCGAACTGCAAACCTAATGAACTCTTTCACCCCATCCTCATACTCCTTCGTTAAACGATTGGCAGACATCCATTTCCGATCCATGCTTTCCCGATCTACAAAAATTTCCATAATTGTAATGTGGAATTTTTAATTCAATTTCATTTCAAGTAATAATAGAGTGAGATCAGAATGGAAATGAAATGGCAATAATTTAAGTATATAAATACTTGTAATATACTTGCACTTAAATATCAATCTCGAACAATCGATGACTTCAAGAACCTTAAATTTATGACTATTGTTAAAATATAACCAAGGCTATCATGGCATCCACGTTTAAGCTCTATAGAGCACATCCATTGACCCACTTAATTGTGGTCTGCCTCTGCCTAACCCCTTCACCAACAACTTGACACAGAATTCTCACAGAGGGCTTTCAAGCAGAGAGCCATTACTGACCAACACCAGATTTCGTAACTATTATGCATTCCAAGTCTAGCATCCTTAATATATCAGGTTTTTTGTTGTTGAAAACGATTTCATTTCTCTCCAACCATATAGTCCAAATTATCAAACCCTGTTGTTGTATAAATTGATATGCATATTTAGTTGTATAGCATCCAGTTGTTTCCAATTCCCAATTCCATTCATCCCTTTTTCCATTGTTATGCATCAGTTCAAGTAGCTACATTATACTGAATTTGAGTATGTTAACAACTACTTGAGATGTCAATTTGGCCTAAGGATGCTACTCATGTTGTTGAGATGATCTCAAACATAGATAGAATTACCATGTGGTAGTATTGCTATCAGCCAATAGCACAAGCATCCTCATCCTAAACATATTAGGAATAAATTATTTCACAACACATGAAATTAGAAATGCAAGCACAAACCTAAATTCAGAAAACACAAGTTTTGGAAGCGTGTAACAGACTCTCATGATAAAAACTTCAGCAAATTGACAACATAATTCAAAATCTGAACTAGATTTGGGTTCTATTCAACTATATATTGGCTCTTCTTGACCGAAAATGCCGATCTTTATGTTTAATATACAAACCAAAGTAGTTCTCGAAAAAGAAGTCCACATAAGAATCATGAATTCATGATTTACTCATACTAACTATGGCATATTAATCAACTTGATTAGGTTTCTACTCAAGTCAATGCAAACATACAAATATGGAATATTAGTCTAAATATCTTCAAGTCAGGAGACACCCCAAAAGCAAGACCAAAAAGAATGCATATTCAGAAAAATCTAAACAAATAATTTTACAAATTGAACATTTATCTAAAGAATTCTGCAGCAAGAAAAACTTTTAATAAAGGCTGATTCATGCATACAGGAACAATGGTTTTATACCTGCACGTCCTTCAAACTTATTGACCGATAAAGAGAATCTAACAAAAGAATTGTTGACCTGTCCAAATTAATGTTGATTGATTCCTTGCTACCTGTAAAAAAAAATTATAAAATTAAGTGACAAGATTACAAGAATCCATTATTTTGCGACTAAATGGCTGCCAGGGGAAGCAACTAACAACACTAAGCATTGTTTTTTCTTTTTTATAGGCCAAAGAAATTTATTGAAAACAAGCACAACTAAGCAATAGCACAATATGTACCAGTTGCAAAGTTGGCAAAAAAGTACAAGAGAGCTTTTAAATTATATAGAAGCAGCAAACACACCACCTACCCAAAGAAATACACGCCATCAAAAAAAGGAGCAGCACCTAAACCAAACTAACCACTAAACTCCCAGGCTACCAAAACAAAACATAATAACCAGAATTTTGATCCTCATGGCAATACTAGATGCAATCAACCAAAATACAACCTGCAGCAATTATCTTCCTACCACCAAATTAAGAGAGCAAGAAAAAAGAGGAGGGAAGAAATCCAAGGTCCCGCGTCTAATTTGCTGTTGTGAACAAAAGGTGAACCTAAGACAATGAAAGGAGATCCACCATGTCAGACAAACAAATTGTGCAAGGCATTAACAAGGAATGAGAAGAAGACTTAGAGACATTACACCCACTGAAGTTCTTCAGATATTACAGGTTGTTGATAAATGTGCTCATCACAGTGTCAAGCAATCAAGCAAAATTTAAGAGAGTCAAACTGCATGTATCTTTGATGTTGATAGCATTAGATCCACTACTCACTAAAAAGAGAAACAGCCACCTATCCAAACATTTATCAAATCAAGCCATAAAACTTATCAAACCAAGCCTGCAGTATCAAATAACAAATACTTTCTTTCAAGTGAATCAATTCAGTTATTTATTTTTTCATTTATCAAACACATAGTATGTGAGGGACATGCAACTTTTATGAACAACTTATGCAGTACCATGCTATGAATACAAAAGGATGGCTTTCCTTTCTTCTTATATGTCTAACCAGTGAAGTGGAAATCAGTCACATAAACACCAAAATACATCATAGCATCCTTAGTTCATGATATAGAGAATACATTAGAATCAAAACAATCAAGGTGAAGTGCTAGAATCAAGAACATGTTTTTTGACCCAATCACTTTCAATGACACATGTTAGTACATTCTTCACTTTATTTTCACAAAATGAATCAACATCAGTGCAGGCATTATTGCAAACAGGTAAAGTGTAAATATAGCAATTGGATTCAGAGTTAAAACATTGGCATAATCAAGCAAGGAGACAATATCTGTAAATTCTATTTTCATTCTTCTCTTGACAATAATGAAACATGTTACAGAAAGAGAACAGATTTGAAACCTCCAATGATCCAGTAATTAATATTCCTTCGGAACAAAAAGGTTTACACAGCATCCAACCATTTCAATGTTCAACCCTATTTGTTTAGTGGCATTACATGTTCCTACATATGTAAATTAATGACCTCCCAAAAATGACCCGAGAATTAGGGACAAGATACACTCCAAGACAAATATCAACTTGTACAATTTTTAAAACTAGAACTGGAAACCATAAAAAGAAGGAAGGATAGAAGATAAAGAATGTATAGACACATAAGTGATCAAAACGGAATTCCCAGTGCAGGTAAATTCATGAAACAATACTAAATACATATATATTAGTTATAAAAAAAAACATGAAGTTACATATCTATTCCTCAAAACAAAACAGAATCATGTATGGTTATCAAGCTATAATTCTTTCCAAGTTCTCGACATTCTTTGAAATTTTCAGAAAGCAACAAGAAATTTCTCAAATCTCAGAGTGCAAAGAAAAAGAACATACAATATAGGGAACTTCCCTCCGTTGTCCAGATGAAAGTTGAATGCAAGGTTGAAGTTGAAGGTTCGTAAGAATGTCGTGCGCCGCTGGTCTCAGAAGAGAAGAGTGTGACTGTGAACTTAGGCAGAAACAGAGAGAAGACTCTGTGCGGAGATGGCAACCCTAGACTGATGAGGTCAGTGCTGGTACGCAGAAACTGGGAATTGAAGGATGGCGCGCGCGGGTATAAGACCTAAGATAGCGTTTCCTTTAAGAAACACGATCTTAAGTGATACCTAAGATAGCGTTTCCGTGTGGAACCGATATCTTTTCCTAAGTGGCACTTTTAATAGCGGTTCCACACGGAAACGCTATCTTAGGTGATACCTAAGATAGCGTTTTCTAAAGGAAACGCTATAAAAAGTCTCCCCATCACTTTTAATAGCATTTCCACACGGAAATGCTATAAAAGGTGCGTTATTAAAAGTCTATTCTGTTGTAGTGTCCACACTTCCCATGTCGTCCTTCTTCTTTGTTAGTGCGAGACAACTTCCTGAACCGGTCTCAAGAAAAACATAACACATCAATTCTGTGTCTGGCAAAGGTGGCAAACAATAATTCTCCTTAAAAGACTCATATGAACCCGCAAGTTTACTCTTGATGTTACATAAAATACCATACCTATCATCTCTCATAAAGTGTAGGTTCAAGTTGGCATAAGAACCCTTACCGTTTTGTTCAGAAAGGCTGAGATCTATGACGTTAACATGACCAGCACAACCCATCTCAGTTATAATCATTGAAAGAACTCTCTTACCAAATGTGTATGTAACGTACCTCTCCACAGAAAACACACCCGTTTTAGCGTCTGTGGTTTTCTGCATGGCATCTGCACTTTTGTCTTCTAGAAAAACATTTCTTTTTGTTTTTTTTTTCAAAATATTAATTAAAAAAGAAAAATATCCGGACAAAATTAGGTGTTCACAACAGTATCATTGTAAAAGTTTTAAATTGACATCGATCGATCAATATTATGGCATCTGCACTTTTGTTTTAACAATAATAATACTGATTTGTCAAAATATCATTGGATATCAGTATAAAATTCTTTTACACTGAAAATATATAATAATTAAACTCATTTATGATTTAAATGATATACAATCTCAATTCTATAATACCCCTTGTACTCTCGTTAATATATTTTTGCTTATAAAAAAATCTCAATTCTATAATTTGCCACTTCAGTTTAAACTTTAGAAATGGAACAACTTATATCCACCATCAAAATCTTCATCTATCAAAAAATAAACTTCAATAGTAAATTTTAACTATTAAGTTGAATCGAATTTCCATATGCAAGTATGGACTCTTTCTACCAAAAAAAAAATGTATGTATGGACTCGAAACAAATTGCAATTTGAATTTAATACAAAAATTCTTAAAAATAAATACATATAGAAAGTGCTTGTCATATAAAATAATGAGTAAATATGAGAAACCAAACAAAATAATGAGTAAATCTTGGAGTTTTACTTAACAACAATTTACTCCAAACTTACTTTAGAAATTCACTATATATACCCCAATAGACCATTCGACTGTCAATTTTTTTTTTTTAACAAATTAACCTTATTAAGTTTGAAATAACTAGATAGGATGATTAACAAAATTTAAATTTACAATAAAGTTATGTAATTTTTTATTAATAAGTTAAGATAGTCATTGTAGTGGCTACTCAGTTGTGTAAGAAATAATTTATATAAGGAGATTAAAAACTATTATTATTATGAAAAATGTTAAACTTAAATGTTTTTTTACAAGCCAAAAGTATATTGATTATAGGATACAAGGAGTATCCCAACTCGTATATTATAACAAACCAAGAAAAGAGAGAACCAATAAAATGGTAAAAACAGAAGAAAAACACGTGCAAAGGGGTATTCAAACCCTGAACCTGAGAGTTGGGAAAGAATAACTTTATTGCCGTGCCATTACAATAATTCGTCAATCATGTTGCAAGAAATATATATATAATAAAACGGTTCCACTAAAATATGTATATATATTAACAAAGAAAAAAAAATCTTGGGAGAGTCAAGGCTTCCCTTATCCTCAAGAAGATTCGTCCCTGTACTGACAAACTTAATCGTTTTTAAAATACAAATGAAATGAAAATTTATAAAACACTAGTGCAGAAAAGGGATTCTACATCGGAGTTTACACATCGGTTTAGTATAAACCGATGTGTAAAACGAGGCGGTGGCATTTTTGAAATTAAAACGAAAGTATTACACATCGGTTTAGAGAATAACCGATGTGTAAAACTTTTCCACATCGGTTATTTATAACCGATGTGTAAAATTAAAATAAAAAAAATTAAAACTCGGAATTTTTAACATTCAACATCGGTTCTTTTTGAACCGATGTGTAAAATGGTGAGTAACCACATCGGTTTTTCAATAACCGATGTATAAAATTATAAAGAAAAAAAAATAGAAATTTAGATTTTACTTTTACACATCGGTTTTTATTAACCGATGTATAAAATTTAAAAGAAAAAATCAGAATTTAAATGTTTCATGTTTACACATCGGTTTTGTCATAACCGATGTGTATAAGATGTTTAACACATCGGTTTTCCTAATAACCGATGTGTAATAGTCCCAATTTTTCTGTGTGTTTTGCGCCCTCATTCTTCGATTCGAACGAACGTACCTAAAACACAACACTCCCTCCCTCTCGCTAACGCGTTGTCATTGCTTTTCCATCTCTCTCACCTGCACTCACATCCGCGAGCTACCCTCGGTATGCATCTCTCTCTCTCATTCCGATTCTCTCTCTGCATATCCTTCTTCTCATTATCTCTCTCTCTGCATTTCCGTCTTCTCATTCTCTCTCTTTCTTTCTCTTTCTCTCTCTCGCTCCCTTCTTCACGTCCTTTTTCCCTTTTCAATCGTAGACAAAGAAGACCATCGCGATCATGCGAGCCTTCATTTTCTCGCTTCGAAGAGAACCACTGAGAACGATCATCCGCGAGCTACCCTCGTTTGCGTGAAGAGCGCCATTTTTGCTCGTCCCTCAGGTATATATTTGTTTCTTGTTTGGAAAAGTTATGAACTTTGACTCGAAATGGTTGGATAATATACTTGCATGTGTTGTTCTGTTGCTCCAAGACTGGATTTTTCCAGTGGTGGTATCACCCGTCACGGCCGTGCTGCCTGTCACGGCTAGGCCGTGACGGATTTTGCCTTGGAGGTTGCTTCACTGGTTGTTCTGTCACGGCCGTGACCACCATCACGGCAAGGCCGTGATCAGTTCTGCCTGTGTGAGGGTCTGGTTCGGTTGGCATGTTACGGCAGTGATGGCCATCACGGCTGCCGTGATAGGTTACGCCTTGGAGGTTGCTTGACTGGTTGGTCTGTCACGGCCGTGACCACCATCACGGCTAAGCCGTGATCAGTTCTGCCTGTGAGGGTCAAACACAACTGACATGTCACGGCCGTGATGGGCATCACGGGATGGTCGTGACATGTACTGACTTTTCCATTCTTTCTTTTAAGCTATACTCGATCACGGTACGTGATGGCTTTCAAGGCTAGGCCGTGAAGGACTCTGTTTGGCTAATTTTCTTCACTTTTCAAGCCCCATCTTCATGCAAGCTACATAAATAGTAAAGCCTTAGTTTCCGTTTGAGATGCAATACTAATGAGCGTACGTGTACGTGCTTAATGTACCGCTCATTGTGTTGGATCTTGAATTGTCCAAAGTTGGACAGTTTGGGAAAAAACTTTTTCTTAATTCAGTTAAAATAGTTATTCATTGGTTCTAATGATCTATACTTGATGAAAGTTCGGATTGATACATTTCCTTTCGTTCTCCGGGTGCATACTTTATCGTGGTGGATGTCATCGCGTTCAAGTAGTGTACGTCGGAGACCGCGGGGAAATGCTGCCGAAATTTTGTCGAGTATGAGCATGAGAGTTAAGGACTAACTGTTAACCGAATGTTGGAAAAGTTTCTTCTCGAATGGGATAGGGCCATACCCTGTCATAAGAAGTGGTTGATGAATATGTTGGACTAAGTACGAAGGTATTGGTTTAGTCATGGATCGCGGTTGGATGAATGCTAGACGGACAAGTGATGAGTATGAGAATGGAGTGGAAGATTTTCTACAGTTTGCAAAAACAAATGCTCCTGATAGTGTTAACGGAAGGTATTCATTTGACCATTTAGTTCATAACGAATTAAATAACTTAATTATCCGTGATTACTAATATATATCTATGTTGTTTAGGGGATCGACAAAGGGGCACCTGGCCATGGTGATGTTTTCAAAGATCTTGCTATACAGGTTGTCACCATGGAGGATGATGCAGCATTGGTAACGTTGGAACATGATGCCAGCCCTGGTGAATTGTATATACCAAAGAAAGAACTTATGGAGATGGCACTCAATAAAGAAATGGCCAGTTCTGCACACATATCGTTTTGGTGCACGTAAGTACATTTTATTTATAAGTTAAGTACGTAATTAATTTTTAAATACAATGATAATTAACATGTTTTTCCAATATATTAGGTATCTGCATCGTATGTTAGTCGATCAGGGTAACCTCGCCCTTTATGGGTTCATTGACCCCATGTTCATTCAGGGTGATGTTCTCGTAGGATCGGAAGACCCGGTCACTACCATACGTGATATACTTGCCCGAGACGATCATCAATTCTATCTTGCGCCTTATCTCAATAAGTAAGTACCGGTTATTAATTTAAGTATAACTATATATGACTTACAGTCACTAATTGTTCCGCAAAATACAGCAAGCATGGCAAATGTTGCTCTTGTACCCAAGAATGAACGTCGTGGTCTTCTTCTTCTCATTGGGACATAAGTCGCGAATGAACTCGAAGACGATCATCGAAACGTAAGCGTTAAAATACTTTATAATCAGTAATGCAGTTGTTTTAATTATCTCAAATCTATTATATATACTTTAATTAATGTTTTTGTCATGATAGGTCTATTAATGCATCCCACATGCAGCGTGGTGAAAGGCGACTCGGGCTATCGGATGGATTATTCCCAGCGTAAGATATTTATTAGTTCAAATGCATCAAATGCAGTGGGTACAATAATTGATTTCTATTTTATTTAATTCCTCATATTCTAATTGGGTTTCATTTGTACGTAGTCACGTATACAACGTGGGTCATGGGAATGTGGCTACTATGTGATGCAGTGGATTTTGGAAATTATCTCCTCCGGGATCCTGAAAGATGGAGTGAGGTAAATGTTAATTGACACAATTAGAAGTAATAGTATAGATTCGTTATATGTTTTATGTTAGTTTATTACTTAAAAGTAATAATCTTTTGTCCAATTAAACTTGCAGATATTCAACAATCCATCTCCATTGTCCGGTTTCGACATCAACATCATAAAGAGGCGTTGGGCAACTTTCTTTCTTGAAGTGTACCACCCATAGTTTGTATATATGTAGTTAGTTTAAAAACTTATCATATACTAGCTATAGTGTACGTACCTTTGACTGATGATATGTATTAGTGCTCAGGTCTGGTTCAATTTTTCTTCTCTCGTGTTTTGATGTAGCTTTGATAAAGTGTTGTTTTCATTCATAAGAAAATTGAATGAAGTATGTTTTGCTTTTGAATGATTGTGTCAAAACTGGTTTGGTGTTCTCGTTGTTGTTTCTTGTTTGATCAGGGTCTTCTTTGGTTTGTTTATTGATCTGCATTAGTGAAACAGAATGATTGAAATGTAAATATCAGATTAAAAAAAAAAAGAGATTTTACACATCGGTTCTCAGTAACCGATGTGTATATTTAACTTTCTACATCGGTTTTACATAAAACCGATGTGTAAATTTAACTTTACACATCGGTTCTTTATAAAACCGATGTAGAAGGTCAATTTTACACATCGGTTTTAGGCAAAACCGATGTAGAAAGTTAAATTTACAACTGCTTATCAATTGCTAAATTAATTTTACACATCGGTTAGTATTAAACCGATGTTTAAAATATACTTTACACATCGGTTTTAAAACCGATGTGTAAAGTGGCAATAAACCACATCGGTCGTTTCCACATCAGTTTCAAAACCGATGTGGAAAGCCAAAAATAACCGATGTGGAATCCCCTTTGTGCACTAGTGAAACATTTTAAATAATCATAACTACAAATGCCTTAAAACTTTCTTATAATATTTTATTTCATTTGTATCTTAAAAATAAATGACCAATTTTAACCTTCTCGATGATATGATGATGATGATAGTATTTTTAAATCCACTTATATAAATTATTCCACAAGCATCGAGGAGCTGCCATAGTGGTTGGCTTAATTTATTATTAAAAACCTAATAATTTTTAATATAAGTTTTAATTTTTTTAGTCACCTTATCTAATTATATTAAACTCGATAAGGTTAAATGTAATACTATATTTAACAGTCAACTCAAATGGGGTGTATCGTATTTTTGAAATAAGTTTGAGGGTTGAGTGTCTTTTAACAAAACAACAAGGAGCTAGTGGAGCGATATTTAGTCTAAAATATTTTAGCACATTAAAAACGTCTAAAAGCAACCAAAATTTACCAGACAAATAAAATTTACACTAAATTATTCTACTATTATTTTTCTTCTTTTACATCATAAAGGCTACATAAATGGACGGGGACCGACATTTCTCTAAATTCTACCCATCATATTTTATTTGTTGGATTTTAATTTGAGACTTATACCAGAACACAATTATTTTCCATAATTATTTCATTATTTTATATATATTCTCATAATTTCCTAGCTAGAGTCTACGGATCGATTTCGTACAGCTAAATTATAAGATCTATGGTCGAAATCAATCTTGTTGTCGGTGCCATTTTTGGGAAGTTGACACATGGAATCTTTAAAAAGAGAAAGCATAGTAGCCTCCATTTGATAATCCATCTTCCCTCTAATTGTGGAAATAAGTTGTTTGTTATAATCCATTGTCAGCTTTATAGGGGCTTCCACCTCAACGTTCAAACCAACCCTTTTGTTGTTTGTCATTTTTATTGACACATTGTAAGTCAAATCATCATCAAGGTAAAAGGCATGTGTGACCTTCACCTTCTCCACACTTCCCATGTCGTCCTTCTTCTTTGTTAGTGCGAGACAACTTCCTGAACCGGTCTCAAGACAAACATAACACATCAATTTCAGTAATCCGGCAAAGGTGGCAAACAATAATTCTCCTTAAAAGACTCATATGAACCCGCAAGTTTACTCTTGATGTTACATAAAATACCATACCTATCATCTCTCATAAAGTGTAGGTTCAAGTTGGCATAAGAACCCTTACCGTTTTGTTCAGAAAGGCTGAGATCTACGACGTTAACATGACCAGCACAACCCATATCAGTTATAATCATTGAAAGAACTCTCTTACCAAATGTGTATGTAATGTACCTTTCCACAGAAAACACACCCGTTTTAGCGTCTGTGGTTTTCTGCATGGCATTGTTGACTTCCAATGGAGAACCGCCAGACTTAAGCTTGATAACACTCTTACCCCCTTGCATGGTTTGTTGCTGAAAAGATATTCTATGTATATATGAGTGTTATGTTTATTGAATTGAATGTGCTCACAAGTAATCCTAGCTTCTGCACCATTGCTCATTTATAGGTGAAACCAGCTGATTGATCATTATGTACTTTGATTCTTAGCAAATTTATATGTTTATTGAATTGATCATTATGTACTTTGATCATTATATCCACAAGGGTTATGAGGTTGGTTATTCAATGTTCTTGTGAGCAGTGCTGCCTACAAGGCATGGAGCCGATATAGGAATTTTTTTTTTAAATTTTTATAAGCAAATTTTATTTAACATGGTACCCACTTGGGGTAGTGGGTACCCTAACCCTATTACAAGAAACACCAAGAAAAAGTAAAAAGAGGAAAAAGATAATTGTTCGACCTAAAAAAGTAAACCATAAGGTTGATAAACTACCTAACACCCCAAAGACCAGGGTTTTAAATTGTGGTTGCGGTCGCGGTCACTGCGATTGCGGTCATTGAGGCCGCTGCGATGCGTAATGCGGCCGCTGCGGCGTGAAATGATTTAAAAAATTCACAAAATGAAAAAAAAATAATTTTTTTATAATTCTTTATATATCTTTTATTAATGATGTTGTATAAATTTCTATTCATTTTTAAGACATTATATTATGTTTATAAATAATTTAAACTTAATTTAGTGAAAATAAATTATAAATAAAACTTTTAAGCACATATAAGTACAAAATTACAAAGAAGTAAAAAGGTCAGAAACTTAAAAGTGCATAAATATATATATGAATCACAAATAAAAAGATATTAGTGTCACATATAGGAATACATCCAGCTGCAATTGTGATTCTAAAATAACGTCATATTGTCACCACTTAGAGATACGCCTTCACTACAAAAAAGAAGAAGATAAAAGTAAACAAATTAATAAATTTAAAATAATAATTAATAATAATAATTAACAAATATATGAATCAAAGATAATAAAAATTGAACTTACATAATACTTGCTACCACATGGTGGAATGACGTGGTGGTTCATAACCTCTATTCTCACTTTGGCTATCATCTTGTGTAGCTCCTTGTCCAAAGACATAATCAAAAAATCCACCACTTGATTGTTGATGATAAGGATCTTGATAATTCATTGATGGTTGGTAGTATGAGGGAGCTTGATCACTTGCGTATGTGTTATATGTGTTGAAATAAGGATATTGATAATAAGGTGGATGCTATTGTTGACTACTCTGAGAAGAATCATCAATACCAAAGTCACTAAAACTTTGTGCAATACTAGAAGAGGAAGAATCTTCAAGTGGAACATTCTGTTTTCTTTTCCCTCTCCTAGAATATGACCCACCTCTGCTGCTCTCGGGTAATGAACTACCAGAAGGAGGCATATCAGTCAAGCTCCTATAATGCCTATTATATGGTGAATCTTGAGATGGATCATTTTGAAATTGCCCATCATCATCACCATCATCATTATCATCACCGCCACCTTCTTCAGCTTCTACATTACCACCCCCATCACCACTATTATTACTTGGTGGACTTAAACCACCATCGTCTTCATTAGAATCATCATTATCATCAACAACTTCCACATCTTCATCATCTGTATCCACTAGAGGCAACCATTCTGCATTTTGTACTCCATCTAATAGTGGATCTTCTCTCTCTTCAATCCATGGAGATAATGCATCTTCTTGAAATACATAGTCAAGATTGATAGGATTAAAACTTGCTTCAATTTCATCTTCACTTTTTATCATTTGATGCCTCATTTTCAATTTCATATTGTAGTGCGTGAAGACAAGCTTTTGCAGCTTTTTATACTTCAATCTATTCCTTGTCTTCGTGTGGATATAACTAAATGTGCTCCAATTTCTCTCACAATTTGTGGCTGAAGTTGTTTGGCTAAGAACCTTTATAGCCACATGTTGAAGCTCAGGAGCACATACACCAAAAAAGGACGACCATTCAGCTTTTTAAAGGAGCAACAAAAGGTAAACAAATTATTAGTTATTATATTAAAAAATAAGGTTAAAGTTCAATGATTTATAAAAAAATATTTTTTACCTGGATTCATCTTAGACCAAGCTGCTTGAGCTTGAGGAGTACCAAATGTTTCAACATTATCTCTAAAAAGTACTAACTGTGAAATATAACATAATATATCAATACGTAAATATCTTCATTTGATAAATAATGAATTATAAGTTTAAAAATATAAATATTCATTACTAACCTGGTTCAGAGCTTTAATCTGATCATCGATGTTTCTTTCTATTATGAAGATGACTCTATTTGTTCCTTCAAACGTTTCTTTATAGACATCATCCCCATGCTCAACTCCGTATTGAAATTGCTGATTAAGAAAATAACCTAAAAAAGGATAACATATTATTATGGATGAAAGTATAAATATAAAATTACATGATAAAAATAAATTTATAAATTATATCAACATACCGGCAGAATGAAGATCGGAATGCATGTATCTCTATCGCTTGTCTATTAAATCATTATATCTGGAATGATAACGAGAATTTTGTCTAATTGCTTGTTTAGCTCTATCAACGGCTTCATATATGAAACCCATGGTTGGTTTCTCGTCACCATCAACAAGTCTCAAAACTTTTACTAAAGGCTCAAACACCTTCAATATGTCTTGGGACCTACTCCAGCATTCACTGTCATTAACAATTGTTCTTGCTTCATATGACGGTCCATTTTTCGCTTTACCAAATTTAGATCGCCTAAACTCTTCGGAGTTGAACATGTTTCTCAGACCTTGCTTTTGCTGTACAATTTCTTGAAGTTGTAAGAACTGCGTTACAAATCGGGTAACACCAGGACGGACAATTTCTCTACCTCCAGTATATTTTTTCATGAGATCGACAGTCCATATATGGTTATAGAGAAAATTTGACACAGTCTTTGCATCAGTTAATAACTTCTGTACATTTTTCTTTTTTCCTATATCCTCCAAGCAAAGATCTAAACAATGAGCCGCACAAGCAGACCAATACAAATGAGGCCGCTTCTCCATCAGTTTTTGACCAGCTGCTTTCAGTGCCGCTTCATTATCTGTAACCACTTGAACAACAAACTCTTCTCCCACTTCTTCAACAACTTTATCTAATAACTGAAAGTAGTAATCTGTGTTTCTACTAACAACATCAGAATCATCAATAGATTTCAAGAAAATTGTCCCCTTACTACTATGCACCAAAAAATTCATAATATGAGTATGGTTGATACCGTCCGTCCAACCATCACACATTATTGTTACCCCTTTTTCTTTCCATGTACCTCTCAATACGTTCAACCACTTCTTCATTTACCTGTATTCATTCTCTAAATATACATCTGAGATTTCATAAGGGGTCGGACATTTAATCCCTTTACCTACCTCAGCAGCTGTAACAATCAAATTATGTAACCAAGGAGAGTTAGCTAAATTCATAGGTAAGCGTTCATAAATAAAAAAACTTGCTTACTGCCTCTCCTAGCTTCCTGCTCAATGTCTTCATGATACCCTTACTGATTTTTGGTTGCTTCATGCTTTTGCTCCTCATAAGATCAATATTTGTAGATCTCAACTCTAGAGTGATATCTTCAGGCCTTTCACCCCCACCAACACTCACATGAGAGCTTCCACCTTGTTCATATATATTTCCACGCCCTCCTGTTTGTTGTCTAAATTGTTGCCTGTCTTCCCATTCGCGATGTGATCTAAGGCTTTCCTGTGTAGCAAACCTCATTCGTTCATCAATAAGGTGATCCACATCTTCAGCTTCATCTTCATCTTCTCCTCTCAGGCGTGCTTCAAATTCTTCTTTTCTTTTTTTGGAGTCATTTTTCTTTGCTTTTCCTTCAAGAAGAAGCTTCATCATACCTTCTCTAGCCAATTTGCTGACTCTAGCACAGCCAGACACTTGTCCTTTCATATGTTCTATATGTTGTTTCAATCTTGTAATGTCACCTCTTACTATCTTGTGACAAAGTTTGCATTCGATATTGTTACGACTTCCGGCTACTGGGTTTCCAAAATGCCATCCAATGTCATCACTCGGAGCACCATCTAATCTTTGTGTAGGAAATTCTTCTCTTGGAGGCATTGTGTATATTTTATACAACCTGTTCAATATTTATAAATAAACATCAATCAATAATTCAACCAAACTTACAACTTTAATCTAAACTAGCCTTCAAAAGGAAAACTTTAATATAAACTAGTAATTAGAAAAACACAGATAATCTAATTAATAATTAAAGTAAATTATTTAATACAACAAATCAATTATTAGCTTATAATTTGAACAATAAATACTAGCTAAGCATATACTAAATCAGTAATTAGATTAATATATCAATATATATTTTATTTTCCTCTCAAATTTTTCCTATATTATTACTAAATCTCAATTAATTTCCCACATAAAATTTTTGATTAAAAAAATTCCCATCTAAACTAGCCTTCAAAAAGAAAACTTTAATATAAACTAGTAGTTACCAAAACACAGATAATCTAATTAATAATTACAATAAATTATTTAATACAACAAATCAATTATTAGCATATAATTTTAATAATAAATACTAGCTAAACATATACTAAATCAGTAATTAGATTAATATATCAATATATATTTTATTTCTCTCTCAAATTTTCCCTATATTATTCCCAAATCTTAATTAATTTCCCACCTAAAATTTTTTATTAAAAAAAAATTCCCCCCTAAAAAATTCCCCCCACCCAATTCGGTCCTCCCACTCCCACCCCACCACAACCCAACCCACACACACGGCACACACACAGTGGATAAGATAAGAGGTGGTTGGTTCATATTATCTTTTCCACCTCACTGACTTGTGAGTTGTTTGTGACCTTCTTCCCAGTTTCCCCCTCTCTCGTGTCTCGTCAGCCGTCTCGTCTGCGTCCCTCACCTCACCATTTCTTCTTCACTTCAGTTCCACACTTTCACTTCTTCGGTCTTCCTCCCCTGTCCCTCTTGTCCCTCGCTCGTCTCGTCCCTCACGGTCCAACTCTCACCTCTTCTTCTTCCCCTCCTCTGTTTCTTTTTTTTCTTCTTTTTCTGCAACCCTAGCTGCATGGATCTGGAACCTGGATCTGCAAGACTGCAACCCTCTCACTCAATCTCACAGACACAGTCTCATCTCACGTCTCACGAGTCACGACTCTCACCTCTTCTTCTTCAGTTCTTCCCCTCCTCTGTTTCTTTTTTTTCTTCTTTTTTCTGCAACCCAGCCGTGACAGCACCAGCCACCAGGTCCGCCGCCGGCTACCCACCGGCCAAAACCCAGATCGCGGTCACCCTCGGCTCCTCCCACCTCTCTCAGCCTCAACCTCCCCTCTCTCTCTCAGTCTCAGCCTCTCAAGCTCAGCCTCACGACCCACGGTTTAGGGCCTCCACCTCACGGCCCTCCTCAGTCACGGACTCACGGTCACGGCCTCAAGCCCTCACCCACTGAACCCCACACCCGGAGGACGACGGCAGAGCAAAGGAGGAAAGGAAGATCTTACCTAGGCAGATGCAGATCCACTGGAGGAGTGTGAGACTGAGGAATGATCGAAGAGGTTATATGAGTGAAGTGAAGCAGATGACAGAATGAGACACTGAGTCTGAGTGAAGTGAAGTGAAGCAGAAGCATAAAGCAAAAGGAGATAAAGGCAAAAGCATTTGATCTGAAAAGAAGCAGGTTAGGAGAATATAATCTGTACAAATATATTTTGAAATGATTTTGTCTGATTCTGAAAATTTGGTTCCATTCAACCTATGAACGAACTGTTTTGGCCTTTTTCCTTTTGGCTCTGTTTGGAACCCCGTTGCGGCTGATGCGGCAGTTGCGGCCGTTACACCGTTACGTTGCGACCGTAACGGATGATTTTGATTCCCACCGTAATTGCAGCCCGATGCCGTTGCGGTGAGTCCCGCAACCACAATATTGCGGCTGCATTAGCGGTTGCGGACCGCATTTTGAAGCCATGCCAAAGACACCAATAAGCCAAAAACCAATACAGACCCAAAAAAAATAGCCAGAACTACATTTGACGAGCACCAAGGGAAAAAAGGTCGCAGCCATATAGCATCAACATAAAAGCTCCCTGCACCTCAGCTCCAAACCAAGCAAAACACAAAAATAAGTAAAAACCAACCAAGAGAAGAGAAGCCATCCACCTAGCCCAAGAAACAAACATGAGAAAATATGGAAACCATGAGAAAGACCAACCACTCAGCCAAACCAAAAATCCTTGAGAGATTCTCCCTTAGCCTTTTGAATGTGGTACAGAGTATTACTAGGAATGTTAAGTTCAAAGTATTACTATCAAATTATCAATAGTACATAACCTGTGGCTCATCTCAACAATCATTGTTGGGAGAGATTCTTAGTTATATTTTTAATATTATAGTTGATAAATTATATATTTAGTGGTACAGAGTTATGAATTTTCTTGCTCTGATCATCACGTAAGATTTTTTTTTCAAAGTGGGATATAATAACCATTTTTTCTCATTTTTATTGAAATATCTGACATTAGAAAAGGAAGATAGGTCAAAAAGAAAAACAAATATCAATTCTAATATATCCATTTTGTATACAGATTCGATCACATTTCACATATCCCAATTTGGTGTACCACACCCGGTCCCCATCAATAATGTCTTTATACATATTCTATTTTTTTTAATATTACATAAAATTTTAAATTATATACTGGCAATATGTTATTGACGGGACAAGATGTGGTACACCAAATTGGGACATGAGATCTCTATGCATCAATTTTATGGATAAATCCTTTAAATATATTTTTTAAACTATTGCTTGTATTAAATTTTTATTTACTAGTAAAAGAATTAGTAGCAAAAGTAAGGATCTCTTGTCCCAATTTTGATGTATCACAGATTGTCCCAACCAATAATATCTTATCATATAAGTTAAAATTCTATTTAATATTGAAAAAGTGAAATACATAACAAGATATTATGGGACATGATGTAATACACAAAAATAGGACAAGAGATTGGATCTCATCCTAATTTACACTAAGTAGGAATGATGTTCCTTTTGGATAAGATAAAGATTATTCTTCTTTATCAACTAAAGAATCAAATATCTATGAGTTATACTCGCTCCTAAAAAAGATATTTGAATTCTTTAAAATTAGAACCAAAAAGTTGATCAATATATGTGCAACCATGAAAAATTAAGTACCATATGAGATGACTAAGTTTAAATTTAATAATTTCTCCATTTTCTAACATATAAATATTCTTCTTTATCAATTAAAGAATACGAATAACAATGAGTTATGTACTGACCACAAAAAAAAAGGTATTTGAATTGTGTAGTTCTTTGTGTACTCCAAATCAAAACAAAATTTTATCGATATACATGAATGCAGTCCAATCAAGTAGATTGATCAGGTAAATATTTAATTTTCATAAAAACTTAAGACAAATGTACATCAGATATTTAGAGATTCAACAAGTACCATATGAAATCAATAAATTTAAATTTATTAATCTTGTATTTGAATTTTATAGTTCTTTGTGATGTCCAAATCAAAATCAAATTTTATCGATATGCAGCCCTAGCAATTAGTACAGATTGATTATGTAAGTCCTCAATCACATCTTTCCTATATTATTATTGAACTGGAATTTCACTCCTCTAAAGTGAGAAAGTCTTTAAAGTGAGAAAATAATGATGTATCTATCCTTAGATCATTTTTAGTGAGTTAAGATTTTTACGTATTTATCAAATCAATGGTTGATGCACCCTTATTTTCTCACTTTAGAAACTTTATCACTTTATAAGAGTCAAATCCATTAACTACACCACAAAATTTTCTAATTCCTCTTAGTAGTGTTCATTGGTTGTTTGGATCGGATTTAAGATAAAATACAATTCGAACCGACCATTTTTAATTGGTTTCGTTTGATTGATATTTTAAAAACTTTTTCAACCAATTCATTTAAGATTAGATTTGTTTGGTTCAAGCCATCGGCTCAGGTAAAAAATAAACTATTATACATTTTCAAGATTTTACTCTTCATATTATTTTTTATATAAAAATTTGAATTTTATATTATTACACGGTAAAAAGGTTCCTTATTCTTCAATAACTTTACACAATAATTAAGTTAATTTCAAATGCTGATAATACTTTTAATTAATAATATTTATCTTATTTTATAGTTACAACACTAGTCTTTATGCCTTTTTAAAAAAAAAACACTAGTCTTTATATGCCTTAATCTCTTTACCTAAAATATAATAATGAAGTTGGATAGTAAGCATGACCAAAGGCTTGTATTTTGTTCAGGGTTTTGGTATTTGGTTTTGGAAAATGTTACTTGAACATCTGCTTTTGACACTAACACCGTATATACATCATATATAAGTGTTGTTTCTTTTCTATTATTTCATTTTATAATATTTTATTTAAGTAAAAAAAACAGAAAGCAATTCATACGGTGTTTGTATGGTGTTTATACACATAGGTGTTCAAATAACACCACTCTTTGGTTTTTAATGGCTAGGGGTGTTATTTTTTCACAATTCCAAAAGACTTATTTCAGTTCTATAGTTAGTTCTGTGTGCCAAAAAGGTTGGTCAATGATTTGGCATGCAGTCGTTTGATGCTTTTGGGAGCTTAGAAATGAGATAATCTTTAGGGACAACAGTGTGGGCATGATTTTTCTTATGGATCGGGTAAAGACGACATCTTGGAAACAGGGGTAGCTCTAAGCACGATTGAGGTGGGCGATTGTTCAGGGCCCCAATTTTTTGGGGGCACCAAATAATGTAAAATGTTACATAGTATGTATAAATGTTATATAAAAATTTATAAATTTATATAATTTTTAAAAAATTTACATATTATCCCTGTTACTGTTGCATTGACCTGAGAGAATTTTTTCTAAATTGAAATTGTTAAAATCTTATTTTCGATCTACAATGTCACAATGTAGATTAAATAGTCTTGCTTTTATTTCTATCGAAAAATGATTTTTTTAAAAAAAACCTTGATTATGATCGGATTATTAAAGATTTTGCCGCAAAAAAAGTAAGGAGGATAATTTTCAAATGATTATGCGGACACCATTTTCCTGAGTTCGCTCAGGGCACCCAAAATCTCATGACCGGCCCTGCTTGGAAATGGCGCTAGATCAAAGGGAGGTGTGCTTGTTCCTTTTCAGATCGGTGTATCAATACACATATACACTTGGGAAAAGTGTCTGGTTACTGTTACAGGAACAGTAACCGGACACGTGTCAGCACCAGAAATTTTCCCCTATTTTTTAACTTTTGTTTTAAAAAATTAATTATTTTTTTTATTAATATTTTTTTAACTTTTTATTTTTTTAATTTTTTTTTACTTTTTAATTTTTTTTTTACGTTTTCCTTAAAAAAAAATTTGCTAATGCTTTTTTTTTGAATTTAATTTGTATACACCGATAGTATAAAGTTTTTTTACACTGTCAATCAATCATAAATTGGTAAACAGTAAAAGTAGCACTAGTGCAATAAGTGCTTTTTACGTCAGTTAAAATTGATTTTATACATCAGAATATTGCTGACGTAAATACAGCTGGCGTTAATAGTTAATATTTTAAAGTCAGTTGTTTAAACAACTGATGTTAAATATAAAAATTTTACGTCAGTTCTTTAATACAACCGACGTTAATGTTGTTCAAATTAACGTCAGTTGTGTTAAAGAACTGACGTTAAAGGTTTTATTTTTAACGTCAGTTTCCTAATACAGCTGACGTTAATAGTGTACTGTATATTTTATAAAATACTATTAACTTCAGTTATTTGATACAACTGACATTAATAGATTTTTTTTAATTCAGTTTTAAAATATCACTCCCCTCAGCTATCCCTGCATTCAGTAACTATCCCAGCAACACAGAATATCACACACATTACAGAATTGCAAACACTACCCTTAAATTTCAATATTAACAAAAAGAAAAGAAATATACAAAGGAACAATGGGGGGACTTAAAATCAAAACCCATGTATAGGAAAAACATAACTATCTACAAGTATATATATATATATATATATATATATATATATATATATATATATATATAAATTTTAGTCTCTAATGTCTAAAAACAAAACTATCAATCTAAGTATATAAATATATATATATATATATATATATATAAATATATATAAATATATATATATAACTCTAAAAATAAATGTATACGAAGTTTAAACTACCTATATCAATATCCCTTCGTGATGATCATCACAAGTGGCATGTACATCGTCCACCTATGTCTCCTCGATTATAGTAGGCATGTTTGTTGAAAAAGAAGGAGTCTCAGGAATATCAAGATTTGAATCTTGATTTTCATCACTACCATTATACATGTTTTTTCCTTGGAGAACCACGGACAACCTTTGGTTAGAAGGATCAGTGATGTAGAACACTTGTTTTACTTGGGAAGCCATTATGAAAGGCTTATTTATATGACCTAACTTGTTGAGGTCTACCAATGTGAACCCCAATTCGTCGGTTTGTACACCACCGTTACTATCAACCCACTTACATTTAAAAATCGCCACCGTAAGCTTAATGTAATCGAGCACCCAAATATCTTCAATATATCCAAAGTAAGGTGTCGGTGCTTTAACGGGTTTTGTGTCCTTTGCACTAGAGAAGTGCATTGCTTCGGCCACGATCATAACCCCACTATTTTGCATGGTACTCTTGTTATCTTGTTCCTTTGTATAAAAGGAATAGTTATTGATGTCGTATCCGCTCCAACATATGACGTTGAAGCTAGGCCCACGTGCTAGCCATCTTACGTCATCAGAAGCAGTACTACCATCCTTAAGCATTTCTTCCTTGAACCATGGTAAGAAAGTCTTGTTATGCTTGTTCAACAACCACCTTTCGCTCATTCGAGGGTTTTCTTGATTGACTTTTCTTTTATGTTCAAGTAAGAAAGGTTGAACATAATCGATGTTGTTCAATACATACAAATGTGCTTGAAGCACTTCCTCCCGACCCTTGCTATTAATTCTTTAAGCCATGTGTAGCCTTACCTTGACATCTTATCTCATCATGCCAAGGCTTAGGAACCCCTATAGGATCCGTGTTATGAAGGTAGTCTGAACAAAACTCAATAGCTTCTTCTGCAACATACCTTTGAACAATAGATGCTTCCGAACGATGAGGATTCTTCACGTACCCTTTCAAGATCTTCATGTAGCGCTCAACTGGGTACATCCATCTCAGAAAAACCGGCCGCCATAATCTAATCTCCCTCACCAAATGAACAATTAAGTGAACCATTATGTCGAAAAAGGAAGGAGGAAAATACATCTCTAATTGACACAAGATTGTAGCAGCCTCAAATTCCAAGTCATCCAACATACGGGGGTCAACGACTTTGCTACATATAGAATTGAAAAATGAGAACAACCGAGTAATGGTTTGTCTCACATTTTTTAGAGCAATACCACGAATAGAAACGGGAAGAAGTTGTTGCATCAAGATGTGACAATCATGAGACTTTAAGCCAACTAATTTAATATAACTAGAGACAAGCCTCTTCATATTTTAAGAGTAACCATGTGGAACTTTGATGCCCTGAAGACACCCGCAGAAACTGTCTCTTTTTTTTTGACAAAGTATGACATGCTGGCGGCAAATAAGTCCGCTTACCATCCTCAATAATTGGAGCTAACTGCTCTCGTATACCCATAGCAACGAGGTCGAGACGAGCATTCACACCATCCTTTGTCTTGCCCTGAATGTTGAGAAGCATCCTGATCACACTATCACACACATTTTTCTCCACATGCATTACATCAATGCAGTATCTGACATCAAGCTTGCGCCAGTATGGAAGATCAAAGAATATCGACCTCTTCTTCCATATGTTTTTCTCAGCAGCTTTACCTTTCTTTTTGGACTTGCCGAATATAACTTCGATGCCCTTTACTCTCTGATAAACCTGCTCTCCAATTAAGGCCGCCGGAGCTTCTTCTGTCTCTTGGCATCCATTAAAAGCTTTTTTCATCTTACGATATGGGTGATCACGTCTAAGAAATCTCTGATGCCCAAGGTAAACCGTCTTCTTTCCATGATGCAACTGAGTGTAGCATGTGCCTTCTTCACATATAGGGCATGCTTTATGCCCCTTGACACTGTACCCGGACAAGTTACCGTATGCTGGAAAGTCGTTGATGGTGCAAAATAACATGGCACGAAGCTTGAAAGTCTCATGAGAATACCCATCAACTACATCAACACCTTCCACCCACAACGTTTTCAAGTCTTCAATCAAGGGACTTAGATAAACATCTAAGTCATTTCCCAGTTGCTTTGGGCCCGAAATCGTCATAGATAACATCATGTATTTGCGCTTCATGCACAACCAAGGGGGCAAGTTGTAAATTATCAACATAACAGGCCATGAACTATGAATACTACTCATGTTACCATAAGGATTCATTCCATCCGTAGCAAGTCCAAGCCTTAGGTTTCTTGGCTCATCGGCGAAATCCGGAAACATAGTATCAATATTCTTCCATTGCATAGAATTAGCAGGATGACGAACCTTTCCATCATGTTTCCTCTCATCATTATGCCATTTAAGATTCTTCGCATCTTTCACATTGGCAAATAATCACTTGAACCTTGGAATTATTGGAAGATACCACAACACCTTCGCAGGAGGACCCTTTTTTCTCACATCATCAAGATCATCATCATCATCACCACCCTTCACTTTGTATCGTGATAACCCACATTTGGGGCAATCGTGATTGTCTTCATGAACACCGGTGTACAATATGCAATCATTGGGGCATGCGTGTATCTTCTTATACTCCATACCCATCGGACACAATACCTTCTTGGCCTCATAGTTACGGTCAGGCAATGTGTTGTCCTCCGGAAGCAAGTCTTTCAACACTTCAAGCAATTCCGTGAAGCTTTTATCGGTCCAACCATTTCTCGCCTTCACACAAACCAATTTTAGCACCGCCGACAACCGTGTATGAGTAGTACACCCTGGATATAAAGGCTTATCCGTATCACCGCACAACCTATCATACACATGAGCTCGATGAAAAGATTCTTGTCCAATATCACGGATCATGTCCTCTACTCGATCATCCTCCATATCTACGTCAACGTTCTCACTTTGGGAGACACTTGCCGTACTATTTAACACCGATCCATGCCATATCCATCTTGTATAACTCAAGCAAATCCCTTCACAAATCAAATGAGTATGTATATCTTTCACCGTACATTTCCTCGTTTTCAAACACTTGACACAAGGACAATAGAACATTCCATTACTATTAGGAACATTCCCTTGAGCAAATTCTATAAATTCTCCCACCCCCTTCAAATACTCAGCACTAGTGCGCTTACAAACCATCCAACTACGATCCATAACTAGATAGGTTCTGTAGATATACAAAACATATATCCAACGCGTTTAAAAATTATTTCAAATTTACACCATTTTCAGGTTTCTTAAGACAGAAAAGAAATAAGCAGATAAATTAACAAAACAGAATTCCAATGAGCAATATATTGTTGATGTCACATGCTACAAGGAACTCTAAATTTCTTCCCATTTTGAAATAGGTCATGATAGCAGAAGAAAAACAAGAGAAAACACAAAACCCACGACCAGAAATAGAGACATTCCAAACAACTCAAACTCACAGTTTCAAGTTTCAACTACAGAGACTATAGTTTCAACATACACTCAAAACCAAAAATAAAAAAATGTACCCTAAAGACTCACCAGAAATAGGTGCTCGCGTGGTGGTGGGGAGGGGAGCTCGAGTGGTGGCCAACGTTCGATGTGGTTACTGAGAGTAGAGGGACAAGGAGAGTTAGTGCGCGGGAAGGGGAAATAGAGACGCCAAGTTATTGCAAAGAATATTGAGCGGGAAAGACAGAGTTAGGGTTAAGAGTGTACCTCACGGTGGTGGCGAAGAAGCCCTCGTGGTGGTTGCGGTGGAGAGGAGCTCGCGATTAGGGCAAAGTGAGAGTGAGAGTGAGGGTGAGAGTGAGCATGATGAAAAGAGAAGAACATAGACGTACAAAGTGAAGTGAAGAAGGCGAGCAGGTGTAAATGTTATAATTAAAAACCATCTTTAAAAAAGAATTTAACGTCAGTTTGTTTAAGACAACTGACGTTACATAATTGATTTGTAACGTCAGTTGTTACAAACAACTGACGTTAAAAATAAATATTTTTTATTTTAAAAACACTTTTAACGTCAGTTGTTGAAGACAACTGACGTTAAAAGTGTATAAGTTTATGTAAAAACATTCATTCCTTTGACTGCTGTGCTACTTACCCATGCACCTTGTAACTTAATCCTCTTAATGAGCATTAAGTTTATAGATCAGTACTTTGAAGAAAATCAGGTAGTCTCTCTTCTCTTTATAAAGTACCATTCTTATGTATCAGTCTGTAATACACCCCCCTCTTCTTTTCCTCTATATTTCGTGCGTTTTCTATTCCTTCACACTTATATGGGTCTATCATATTTGAGACTTTTGTTATTTCTTCCTATACCTAGACTTAAAGGTCTCTGTCTTAATGGTCAAAAAACTTTCGAGGTTGAGTAAATCACGTAACATGGATGGTAAGGTTGGGTGAATCACGTAATGTGATTCCCTCACTTTATTTCATCCCCTTCATCGATCCCCTTCACTCTGCTTTGGCAGCAAGTGACCGTGGATAAAGCAGATGGAGCATCAATGAATTCAAGTGAGGGAGGAGATGCATCCATTGGAGTTTCTGAGGACACAGGACTGAGAAGAAAATGACGTTGAAGCATAATCTTTTTTATATTTTAGGGCTATGTTGCAGAAATTTTTTATCTTTTAATCTCATGTATAATTGTAACTTATGAATCGCTTCAATGAGATACGATTTGATTATACATATAACTTGTTTTATGTTAAGTGTTTATTTATTTTAATTTGCACAAGAATTTGTTTACTAGTTCAAGCTAATTAATTAAGATTAAAAATAAACTTGTTTAAAAAAAAGATTAGAAATAAACTGCACTATATATGGAGTGATCTACGTTAAGAGTGACAACATGGAGATGACAACGCAAGAAAGATAGGTATGAGAGGAATATAGGATTATTTACGTCAGTTATTTATTTAACTGAAGTAAAAATCACACTTTTAACGTTAGTTGTATAAACAACTAACGTTAAAAGTGTTAATAATTCTTGCAAATCACTTTTAACGTCAGTTCATTAAACAACTGACGCAAATAGTGATTTAATATTTACAAAACTGTCACCACCTCATTTTTAACGTTAAACATATGGTCAACTGACGGAAAACGTTCCCGCATATTACATTATTTCCACTAGTGTAGAGTTGTCATGTTCTTGATGTTTTAATTTTTATATACTTATATTTTAATGTATATATAACTTAATAGTTTAAAATTTAATATTTTATATATTTTTTATTTATATATATATTTTAATATTTTCCGATTCGAACCGAATAAAACCAAACCAATTTTCATTGGTTCGGATATTGTTATTGACTTTTTAAAGTTTATAACTTTTTTTGTTTTTAGATATTTTTAGTCAGGAAAGGTAGCAAAACTACCGTGTTCTTCAAAAAAGTTTAGGGTCGTAAGACTCGAACCAATAATTCGACGAATTTGAAAATCCGAACCAACCAATTAAATTGCTTCGTTTTTTTTCTTTTTTGTGTATGGCTTCGAATTGAACCAAACTCAATGATCATTAGTTCGGTTATTTTGGAAATGAACCAGTTACTATATTTTAATATTTATATATTTTAATATTCAATATGTATTTCACTTTATCAATTGATAACTAAAATAACCGAACCAATTACTATATTTTAATATTCAATATGTATATCACTTTATCAATATCACTTTTCTTCTACTGTTCATATAACAGTAGAAGGAGTTGTCAATCGGTGGATTATTTTGGATTATTTAAATTTATTTATTTATTTATTAAACATATATTTTGTTGGTTTTAGCTACCGTGTTCTTCGAAAAAATTTAGGGTCGTAAAACTCGAACCAATAATTCGATGAATTTGAAAATCCGAACCAACCGATTAAATTGGTTCTTTTTTTTGTCTCTGAATTGAACCAAATCTAATGGTCATTAGTTCGGTTATTTTTTGGTTTTTTTCTAATACTTTTTTAAAATTTAATTTGTATATACTGACAGTGTAAAGTTTTTTTACACTGTCAATCAATCATAAATTGGCAAACAGTAAAAGTATAGTTTAGGATTGTAAGACTCGAACCAATAATTCGATGAATTTGAAAATTCGAACCAACCAATTAAATTGGTTCATTTTTTTTCTTTTTTGTGTACGGCTTCGAATTGAACCAAACCCAATGGTCATTAGTTCGGTTATTTTGGAACCGAACCAATTACTATATTTTAATATTTATATATATTTTAATATTCAATATGTATATCACTTTATCAATTGACAAATTTTCTTCTACTGTTCCTTTAACAGTAGAAGGAGTTGTCAACCGGTGGATTATTTTGGATTATTTAAATTTATTTATTTTATTTTTAAACTTATATTTTGTTGGTTTTAGCTACTGTGTTCTTCGAAAAAGTTTAGGGCCGTAAGACTTGAACCAATAATTCGATGAATTTGAAAATTCGAACCAACCAATTAAATTGGTTCTTTTTTTTGTGTTCGGCTCCGAATTGAACCAAACCCAATGGTCATTAGTTCGGTTATTTTTTTGTTTTGTTTTTTGCTAATACTTTTTTTTAATTTAATTTGTATAAACTGATAGTGTAAAGTTTTTTTTACACTGTCAACAAATCATAAATAGCAAACAGTAAACGTATAGTTGTCATGTTTTTTATCTTTTAATTTTTATATACTTATATTTTAATGTATATATAATTTAATAGTTTAAAATTTGATATATTATATATTTTTTATTTATATATATATTTTTTAATATTTTTCGGTTCGAAACGAATCAAACCAAACCAATTTTAATTGGTTCGGATATTGTTATTGACTTTTTAAAGTTTATAATTTTTTTAAAAAAATATTTTTAGCTAGGAAATGTTGCAAAGCTACCGTGTTCTTTGAAAAAGTTTAGGATCATTAGACTCGAACTAATAATTCGATGAATTTGAAAATCCGAACCAACCAATTAAATTGGTTCGTTTTTTATTTTTTTTGTGTACGGCTCCGAATTGAACCAAACTCAATGGTCATTAGTTCGGTTATTTTGAAACCGAACGAATTACTATATTTTAATATTTATATATATTTTAATATTCAATATGTATATCACTTTGTCAATCGACAACTTTTCTTCTATTGTTCCTAAAACAGTAAAAAGAGTTGTCAACCGGTGGATTATTTTTTATTATTTAAATTGATTTATTTATTTATTAAACATATGTTTTGTTGGTTTTAACTACCATGTTCTTCGAAAAAGTTTAGGGTCGTAAGACTCGAACCAATAATTCGATGAATTTGAAAATCCGAACCAACCAATTAAATTGGTTCTTTTTTGTTTTGTGTTCGGCTCCGAATTGAACCAAACACAATGGTCATTAGTTCGGTTATTTTGGACCCGAACGAATTAATATATTTTAATATATTTACATATATTTTAATATTCAATATCTATATCACTTTACCAATTGCCAACTTTTCTTCTACTGTTCCTGTAACAGTAGAAGGGGTTGCCAACCGAACCTAACCAATTTTGATCGGTTCGGATTTTTAAATTATTTTATTATTAATATTTTAAAGTTTACAATTTTTTTGTTTTTAAATGTTTTTAGCCGAGAAATATACCAAACCCAAGGGTCATCGGTTCGGTTATCAGGATCAAGAATTTTGGAACCGAACTAATTACTATATTTTAGTATATATATATATATATAATACTTAATATTTATTATATTTAATAATTTATATTTTAATATATATTTTAATTATATATATATATTTTAATATTTTCAGGTCCAAACCAAACCCAATCGAACCGAACCAATTTTGATTGTTTGGATTTTTTGTATTATTTTATTATTATTTTTTAAAGTCTACGAATTTTTCTTAAATGTTTATAGCCAAGAAAGGTGATAAACTACTGTGTTCTTCGGAAAGTTTAGTGACGTAAACCCTAACGAATAATTCGATAAAACGATCCAATTAAATTTATTTGTATATTTATATATAGTTTAGTATGCAATATCCATATCACTTTATCAATTGACAACTTTTTTTCTACTGTTCCTGTAACAGTAGAAAGAGTTGCCAACCGAACAGAACCAATTTTGATTGATTCAGATTTTTTATATTATTTTATTGTTAATTTTTTGAAGTTTACAATTTTTTGTTTTTAAATGTTTTTAGTCTGGAAAGGTACCAAACTCAATGATCATCGGTTCGGTTATCAGGTTCAGGAATTTTGGAACCGAACTAATTACTATATCTTAGTACTTATATATATATATATATATATTAATACTTAATATTTATTATATTTAATAATTTTATATTTTAATATATATTTTAATTTTATATATTTTAATATTTTTGGGTCCAAACCAAACCCAACCGAACTAATTTTGATTTGTTCGGATTTTATATTATTTTATTATTAATTTTTTTAAAGTGCACAATTTTTTTTAAATGTTTTTAGCCAAGAAAGGTAGCAAACTACTGTGTCTTCGGAAATTTTAGCAGCATAAACCTGAACGAATAATTCGATGATTGGTTCGAATTTTTATATTATTTTATTATTAATTTTTTAAAGTGTACAATTTTGTTGTTTTTAAATTTTTCTAGCCAAGAAAGGTAGTAAACTACCGTGTTCTTTGGAAAGTTTAGTGGCTTAAACTCGAACGAATAATTCGATGAATCGGTCCAATTAAATTGGTTTGTATGTTTTTTGTGTCCGGGTCTGAACTAAACTCAATGGTCATTGGTTCAGTTATCATGTTCAAGAATTTTGGAACCGAATTAATTACTATATTTTAGTATTTATATATATATATTAGTACTTAATATTTATTATATTTAAATATTTATATTTAAATATAAATATTAATTATATATTGACATGATCCATGACCTCTTGATCCTTGTGCTAAATGGTAGATAAATAAATTATTGTCATCGTTGAGAATTGATTTGAAAATTATATGATATATAAAAGAGTAAAAGGTTCTCATAGATATAATATGATTTATATTTCAACTCATATTTCAATAAATCTGTACTATATCACTTTTGGAAAAAAATCTTATACGTACGTTATTACACTAGTAACACTATTATAACTGATGTAAAATAAACTAAAAAAATCTTTTTTTTAACTGATTTAGAAAGTCAGAGTGCACTGGTGTTAATTAGTACTATCGTCAAAAAAATCCAAACAATAACGTAACGATAAAGGGTGACTTATTAACATAAAATGGCTCTTATTTATTACCTTTTTTTTTTTTTTTGACTGGCTCTTATTTATTACATTCCATTAGAGCTAAAGCTCCGGTTTCATTACTAGTAGCAGATATATCACATAACATAGTAATATCATATTGCGCAACATATAGATTTCAGAGACGGAAGTTCCTTGATGAGGCATCGAAGTTACCACCGATAAAGCCACCGTTGCCATGACCATTGAAGGTACCGCTGTTGTTAATTTCTTTTCGATCCTGGTTGTTGTAGGTGTGATGGCTGTTACCATCACCTGCATAGGTACCACTGTTGACCTTGGTGCCAGTGTGACTTTGAGCTCCGTTGCCATAGTTGTTAAATGAGGGCACAGCACCATTGTTGGTCTTTCCAGCTGCTTCCTCGGCCTCCATAGCTGCGAGGAGTTTTCTCAGAGCATGAATATCCATAGCTGATCTTACTCCTTAAAATTGCAACTAACGTAATTAGTATTTTGGTGTTTGGATGTCCTTGATTGATTTTACGTACCAGCTGAGTTAACTATTTATAGATGCAACCAAGGGAATCCAGTGCTTTCCTTGTCCGTGAAGCTATATCTTTTAGCCAAACATAGCAGCATGGATTCCAGTTGATTGGAAATTAAAGTAGATTTTGAGTTCGGACCCAAAATTATGCTCGCAGGACATATTGCTTATATGCTATACTTTCGTTGATTACTGTATATTTTATTATAGTCCAATAATTAATTCGGTAAATTACAGTTTATCCTGATGTAGTTTTAAAACACTTTAGCCATGTGCTATAAACTTTGGCAGTACTTTCTACCGGTATTAACCTGTTTTCCATCTATTTTTGGATGGATTTAGATATGGAATAATTTTTGTGTTTAAAAGCTGAAGAAGAAACCAACATTTATAGGTGTGTTATGAGGTAGTCGAGAGGGAAATTATAATTCGTTTCTACTTTCTATAATTAATTTTTTTAATCTATGAATACATTTAATAAATAGCATTACCTTGAATATATATAGGTGTGTTACCTTGAATATAGAGGCGTTATGAGCACCACGACAAAGAGGAGATCGATTTGGATTCTCTTCTATTTTGGAATAACAAAACATTCTATTGGAGAGAAAAAGATATAAACTTGTTGAAATGTAATTAGTGATTCCTACAACCATACACCATGGATCCTTGTAAAAAACAATTGAGTCTTTCTTTCTCCCAATGGATCATATGGTGTTATTCCAAAACAAGAGAGGATAAATACAATATTATAGGTTGCGTTCCTAAAAAAAAGCGGATTCCATATTCTCCTTACAATTTGTAAATTGAATAAGTATCTCTCTATGATATATATATATATATATATGGGATGTATCTAGTGAGAGGTTATATGAGAGTGAGATGAGTAAATCTGGTCCATACAACCATACATGAATGATCAAAATTAAAAGTTATTTCATGGTTTTAAAATGTCACATGATCACTTTAAAAAGTCACATAACTTTGTGGTTTAATCTTGACCGTTTAAAGTTTGATCCAATGACTATGATATAATGCTCTCACTTTCACATAAAAAGGACCCTCTCACTTGATATGTCTCACACACACACATACATACATACATACACACACACACACACACACAGATATATATATATATATATATATATATATATATATATATATATATATATATATATATAGTTTTATTAGAGAAACATAAAATCAAACTCTAGACTAATTTCAAAATATTATCAAGCACGTGCAACATATCGTTCTGAAAATCAAATCAAATAAACTGGTTGAATCAATTGGATCATAAATCGAACATATTTTTAGATTGAATAATATTTTATTCAACCGGTGACATTATTAAAAAAGAATCATTTTTTTGGGGTTGCTAACAAATTCATTAATGATAGTTACTAAAGAATATATAATTGCATCACTTTTTTACATTTTAAATATATAAATACATTACATTTTTATTTAAAACTTTGACTTTTTATTTTATTAACAAGTGCCTAGCAATTTTTTTTATCTGAAACTAGCATAGTAGCGTAAGTTGAAAACTTCGATATTAGTCCCTTTCTTTCAACGAACTTAGGTTGGTCTGAGTAGAAAGGGCTTGGATCACTTAAGCAAGTGGTCAGGAATTCACTGTTAATGACGATAGATACTTTGGACCTTGACATGGGTACCAAAAAATTGCTTTCTTTCATTCTTTCCTTTTTCAGGAAAGTCTATACTTTTTTGTCATACTACATGTTATATGAATAATCCCAAGTTAACATAATCAACAAATTACCCCAATACCATCGGCCTTCTATTTGATTTAAATAGCCTTTATATCTATATATAAAAAAAGGAGCCCTTATATTTTGAATCACTTTATTCCTTTCTTGCAATCAGACAATGTTTGGGGACTTTGCTTGGGTATCTTGTAAGCAAAACTGTGAGACGAATCCTTGGGTTTTGGTGTTTGGATGTCCTTGATTGATATTACCAGCTGAGCTAACTATTTATAGATGCAACCAAGGGAATCAAGTGCTTTCCTTGTTCACCAAGCTATAGCTTTTAGCCATACTTAGCAGCATGTGGATTCCAGTTGATTGGAAAGTAGCTTTTGATAAGTTCGGATCCAAATTTATATATGCTCGCATAGGCATATATTTATTTAAATTTCTGTATAAGAATTAATAACTGATATTTAGTGATGGAAATATTTTGTCTCTATTGGGTTTGTTTCCCCACAGAAACCATCTTTGGGGGGGGCGAAGATTTTTAACTGTGACTAAGCATCCGTACGGAGATTAGTCCCATAACGGGTCCAAGGATCTAAGCTTGTGGGATACTCTGTGGACTTACTGAGGAGTCAAAGACTCTAACTACGGTGGGTTCCTACAAAAAAATAACAAATAGTTTTGGAAGTTAAAAATATTCTGTCTTTTTTAGATTATGGACTACGTCAAGGATTTAATTAATTGATATGTACTGTTAATATAAAAAATTACACTGACAAGTGTCATTCAATCATGAATCATTATATTATTAAAAAATGTTTGATCTAAATATACTTTAAAAGTCACTCATACCTTAATTTCTGATTAGTCAACAATGTAAAAAAAACTTTATACCGACAATATATATATATATGTACCAATTAAACTCTTATTTCAAAGGGATATAATTATTTGTATTTTTTCAAAATTTTATTTTTAAAATTTAATAAAACATGGTTAGTCTTTTTTTTTTTTTTTTTTTTATATAAGCAAAAGTTGTATCGAATTAAGGGTAATAGGGATACCTTAACCCAAATTCAGAAACAGAACCGGACCAAAGGCAAGAATTTTTTTAGTCTGAGATATAATTTTTTTATATTTTATATTTATTCACAATTAAGAATTTTAATTAGAAAAAAGTATAAACGGATTATAGTTTCCGTCTCTAAAAGTTATGCTCAGCACACAATTTCGTTGCTTTCATATTCAAACTTCAAACCACATTCTTCGTCTCTAAATTCGTCTCTCTCATGAAAATAGGTGAAGGGAGTTGTAAGGTAATAGAGGAGAGCACGAGGCAAATTGTCATATATAGCTTATATAGCACATAGATAATATTTTTTTTTTCCAACTTACGTGAATTGGAAAAGAAAAACATAAATTAATATGTTTTAATATGTTTTTAGTCTATCAAATTTCTCTAATACATTATAAAAATGAGGTATTTAACGACCACCAAATTAAATTTGGTTGTGCGCTAAATATTAAAATTATCTCTTTAAACCATTTAGTAATCGATTTAGTGACCATCAAATGTTGTAGCTGATTGCTTAGTCGCTAAATTATTTAGTGACCAAATTTTCATATTTATCGATCAAATTTCATATTTAGTGACTGATTAAGTGTGATCGCTAAAAGTTTGGTCGCTAAAATACTTTACTTTTGTAATGAATGTTCACTTTTAGTCTCCGGTTTGTGGGAAATATATTTTTTAGTTCTTCAAATTTTAAAGTGTGTCAGTCGTGGTCCATAAACGAGACTAAAACATACATTGGAATAATTCTAAAACGTATGTTTGGGGACCAAGCTTGACACCTTTTAGAATTTGAGGACTAAAAAATTACGTTTTTCAAACTGGGGACTAAAATCGAATATCTCCCAAACTAGAGAGACTAAAAACATATTTTACATTCCCTTTGGACTAGATAAATATTCTTCTTGAATATTTGAATTCTTTTATTTTTCGTGTTCGCCAAATTAAATGGGAGTATTGGATTGAGATTTTAAAAGATTGTTTTATGACAAAAAAAGTCTTATGTGATATTCAATTAAGACTTTTAAAAAATACAAATTAATCTTGTGATATTCAATCAGGATTATTAGATTTTTTTTTAAAGAATGCCCAAATCCAATGATATTCAATAAGACTTTTTATAACTTATAAAAAGTCTAATGATATTAAAAAATTTGCTAATATCGATGGATTGTATAATGGATTTTATGTTACTTTTCAATTAGAAATATGAATACCCAACCCATCCCAAAATCTCACCCCGACCACTTTTTCATTCTCTCTCATTTCATCTCTCTCAACCGTTCCAAGACTTTTCTTCTTCTTTCTCAGTCGCTAATTCTCTCTCTTGTTATGGTCTCTACCCTCTTGATCTAAAACATGGTTCCCTGCTTGCAATACGATTGCGTTGTATTTTGCTCGTTTTACTTTGCGTAATAGACTAATGGTGCTTGCGTAGGTGATGGCCTATATCTGGCCTCCTCCATGTCAAGAGTGATGGTGAAGAAACGGATTTTACAAAATCTGAAACTGAAGGGAAATAAGGGGTTAGGTGAACACCAATAATTGCAAGAATGATAAAAAAAGGCACGACTGAAGAAGATGACATTGTTGCGGCTCTGGTGCCAACCTGCAATATACCCATAGGCACAACGAGCACCACACATGCCGCTAAAAACCCAAACTGCACCGCCCCTAAACATTGTTTTTTAGATCCCTCTGAAACTCACATCACAGAAGCATTAAAAACAGATGGTTGAAAAAGATGGGCTTTTGGGGAGGAGGGTACTACTAATTTGCTTTAGAGGTTATGAATGAAATGAATGACATTGCACTTATAGAGAGAATGACATGTTAAAAGGTTTCACAAAGATTGGTGGAAGTCCCACAACCACCAGAGAAATGGTCTTACTAGTTGTTACAAGGCTTATTAAAGGATATATTTTAGGTGAATTCCCCGGAACTTTACATAATTTTTGGGTAAAAATTACACTGCTTACTTGGATCACTTAGAAGTTGACACTTCATTTAAAATGGACATCTCATTATTATTATTTTTTTTATTTTTTTTAATGTTTTCATTTATTTTTAGAGTCAAAATACCTGTATATCCCTTTATGCTTTCCATCCCTTGCACCACTTTCAATCACTGGCCACACCACCATGGCAGCCATACCTAACCAAGCCGCTCACACCATGGCAGCCATACCTAACCAAGCCCCCCCACCTCCTGTCAAAAATCCGGCCACAACCTCCGCCGCGCACCACCACAAACCACCCACCTCTGCCGTCCAGCTGCCAATGATGATGTGGAACACTTCCCTGTCTTCACCTCCCAAACCCTAATAGTTTAAACGTCCCAAACCAGATAAACCACATCTTAGCGGCACAAAGTGGTGGCTCGATGCTCACCGGCAGCGACATCGCCACCGTCATCATCCTTCGGCGGTGGCGGGAGGTTGAGATCGAAAGGCAAGGATCGGGCGGCGGCGTCATAGGCTCAGGCGCCTGCATCCTTGGCAGAATCGAAGATTCTGAGCCAGACGCGAGCCCTCTTCCATGGATCTCTGATCTCCGTCGCGAATCGGCCCCATGGTCGCTTCCTCACGCCTCGAAATCACGTTTCTCTGACGATGTCGTTTCTGGGTTCGTTGGGGACGACAATGGTTGGTGGTGGTGGTGCTGGGTCTGCGTTTCTGACACAACGCATGGGTGGTTCGCGGCTGTGTGTCGACGTGGTGATGGGCGGAGACGCTGTGGGTCGCTGCAATTCGTATCTCTATGGTGAGAGGCGCTGTGAAGGTAAAGTGCGGTGCTGCGAAGGGATGGTTTGCCATGGATCCGCGGTGGCACATAGAGTGCTGGTGCGGCGCGCAGTTGAAAGTTGGTGATGGTGGTTTCCGGTTGAGCGCGACTGACAGTGGATGATGGTGGTTGCTGGTTGCGCGCGACTGACAGCGGGTCGTGGTGGTTGTTGGTTGAAAGTGGTGGTGGTACTGCTACAGATGCAGAGGGTCATGGTGGATGAAACTGGTTAAAGGGCAAATAGGTCCTTTAGGGTCTAAAATTAAATAAGAAAATTGAATGGATTTTCAAAAAAAAAATAATGAGTTGGAAATAAAAAAGTTGAAGTGTCCCACTATAAATGAATTGTCACCATCTAATTGGGCCATCTAGACAAGGTAAATTTTACCCAAAAATTTTCATAGGTACCAGAAAAGTCACCTATATTTTAAAATAATAATAAAAAATTATAAAAAGATGTGTTCAATGTGAGAAACATGAGATAGTCTCTCACGAAAGCATTCACCTTCTGATATAGTCAAACAAAATGTGTGTGCTTGTTTTCAATGAATGTCTAGCCACTGGACTTGTCATCAATTAAGGCTACGTTTGATTTATAAAAAATATCAGTACATCATAGGATAAATTTTTGAATTATAGGACAATTTTTTGTCTTGTATATTGTTTGATGGATAATGGACAACACAAACAAAATAATATTAAATTTACCAGAATACTTTTTATAATATATATTATTTAATATATAAATATACAATATATAATTTTGTATAATTATGTATAGAGAGAGGAGAGAGAAAGAGATAGAGAGGAGAGGGGGAGAGAGAGCAAGGAGAGAGAGGGGAGAGAGAGCAAGGAGAGAGAGGAGAGAGATGTAAATTTTGTCTTTTGTTAGCCTGTCCGTAGGACAACCTTTTGTCCCATAGTTTGGTGGGGGACAAAATTTTGGGTTTTGTCCTGTCCCTCACCCTTTTTTTGTCCTGTCCCTTGACTACTTTTCAGATCAAACAGGGGACAAAAATTTTTGTGCTGTCCAGTCCCCTGAATTTTTACAAATCAAACGTACCGGAAGTTTTGTCTTGCTCATAATGAAAGAGTTTTTTTTTTTTTTTTTTTACAATTGAGACATCATTGATGTGAGTGTAGACAATTAATGAGATATCACATAATATCGTGTGTATATATATTAACTGGAATGTTAAATTCAATAATACAAATAATTAATGGAATAAATACATATACGAAGTGTTTGTCATATAAAATATTGAGTAACTAAATAATAATCTACTCGAAACTTCAAAAATATACTCCATCCAAATAGACCAATTGGCTGTTAACTAAATTAACAAATGCTAACTGAAATTTAACCTTGTTGAATTCGAAACAACTAGATGGGGTGGTTAATAAAATTTAAATTTTCAATAAAAAAATATATAATTTTTTAATAGTAAGTTTAGCTAGCCATTAATTGTAGTGGCTACTCAATCATGTATGGAATATAAATGGATTAAAAATATTATTATTATCGAAAATGCCAAACTTAATCATTGTTTTAAAAAAATACAAATAAAATGAAATTTTATAAAAAAAATTAAACTAATCATAACTACAATTGCCTTGAGACTTCTTATTATACTTAATTTCATTTGTATTTTAAAATAAAGGCAAAATAGGTAGATTGGTCTCATATGATTTTTTACTTTTCACATCGGTCCTATAAGTTTATTTGTTTTCAAATTGGTCCTACACGTTATGTTGCATTTCCACATTAGTCATTTCCGTCAATTTTGACCTAATGCCGTCAGTTTTGACCTGATGTGACTATCACATTAGTTTGACATGTGGCTTCTGATATGACTCCGTAAGGTCAAAATTAACGAAAACGACTAACGTGAAAATGGAACCTAACGTATAAGACCAATTTGAAAAAATAAACTTATATGACCGATGTGAAAAGTAAAAAAAACGTACAAGACCAAATTACCTAATTTATTTAAAATAAATGATTAATTTTAAATTTCTCGATATAATAATAATGTTTTTAAATCCATTTATATAAATTATTTTACAAGCGATGGAGGAACTACCACAGTGACTAACTTAATTTATTTTAAAAAAATTATATAGTTTTTATTATAAATTTTAATTTATTAATCATCTCATCTAATTATTTCAGACTCAATAAAGTTTAATGGAATATTCTGTTAGAATATGATAACTTAGTTTTTCTTTTTTTTGACATCAGAATATGATAACTTAGTTAATAGTAAACATGTCAATTGGGGTGGTGTATATTTTTGAAATAAGTTTGGGGTAGAATATCTTTTAAGAAAAACTTTAACAACTATAGAGTGTTTAGTTTAAAATATTTTAGCACAGTAGACACGTCTTAAAGCAACCAAAATTTATACTAAATTATTCTACTATTATTTTTCTTATTTTACATCATAGAGGCTACATTGATGGACATAATGGACCTTTCTCTAAATTCTACCCATCATATTTTATTTGATGGATTTGAACTCGAGACTTATATCGGGACTAAATTTTCCGTAATTATTCCATTGTTTTACATATTCTTATATTCCTATTGTAATGCTTTTGCACCTTAACTAGCCTTTATAAAAAAATAATTTACATATTCTTATAAGGGGACAGGTGAGTCTTTTGTAAATCAGGATTGTATCGGACGGATAAGCTATATGTTCTTCTATCGTCGCTATCAATCTTGTTATCGGTGTCATTTTTGGGAAGTTGACGTATGGAATCTTTAAAAAGAGAAAGCATAGTAGCCTCCATTTGATAATCCATCTTACCTCTAATTGTGGAAATAAGTTGTTTGTTATAATCCACCTGCCGCTTTGTAGGGGCTTCCACCTCAACGTTCAAACCAACCTTTTTGTTGTTTGTCATTTTTATTGACACATTGTAATTAGTCAACTCATCATCTAGGTAAAAGGCATGTGTGACCTTCACCTTCTCCACACTTCCCATGTCGTCCTTCTTCTTTGCTAGTGCGAGACAACTTCCTGAACCGGACTCAAGACAAACATAACATATCAATTCTGTGTCTGGCAAAGGTGGCAAATAATAATTCTCCTTAAAAGACTCATGAAACCGCAAGTTTACTCTTGATGTTACATAAAACACCATACATGTCATCTCTCATAAAGTGCAGGTTCAAGTTGGCATAAGAACCCTTACCATTTTGTTCAGAAAGGTTGAGACCTACAACGTTAACACGACCAGCACAACCCATCTCAGTTATGGCGATTGAAAGAACTCTCTTACCAACTGTGTATGTAATGTATCTTTCCACAGAGACCACACCCGTTTTAGTGTCTGTGGTTTTATGTATGGTGTTGTTGACTTCCAAAGGAGGACCACCAGACTTAAGCCTGATAACACTTTTACCCCTTGCATGGTTTGTTGCTGAAAGGATTTCTCTATAGATGAGTATTATGTTTATTGAATATTGTGCTCACAAGCACTAGTGCAGAAAAGAGATTTCACATCGGTTATTCTTGGTTTTTCACATCGGTTTTCAAACTGATGTTGAAACGACCGATGTTGTTTATGGTTACTTTTCACATCGGTTTTAAAACCGATGTCTAAAGTACACTTTTAACAGCGGTTTTCTAAATAACCGATGTGGAAAGTTCATTTTTCACATGGGTTATCACAAAACCGATGTGGAAATATCACTTTCCACATCGGTTTTAAATATAACCGATGTGAAAAGTGAACTTTCCACATCGGTTTTTGTATAATCGATATGAAAAGTCTCATTTTTTTTAAAAAACTCTTTTTACATTTCTATCATTCCTTTCCCCTGTTTCAGTAATCCAGATCAATACCAGTATAACATATTCTAAATATTCTCAACACAATCACTTTTGTACAACAAAAACACATTAAATTAATATATACTGAATTTATTACGAACAATACATATGTTCAATTACATTCAGACAACAAAGATAATTAGAAACCAAAAAACTACATGATATATTATAGATTTCATATCAAAATATATATCGGTCAAAAGTACACTATAGCTAGTACATGATAAGTTTTTAAACTAACTACATACAAACTATGGTTGGTACACTTCAAGAAAGAAAGTTACCCAACGCCTCCTTATGTTATTGATGTCGGCATCAGATAATGGAGTCGGATTGTTGAATATCTACAAGTTTAATTGGACAAAAGATTATATCTTTTAAGTAATAAACTAACATAAAACATATAACGAATCTATAATTATTACTTCTAATTGTTACCAATTAACATTTACCTTGTGCCATCTTTCAGTGATCATGGAGGAGATAATTTCGACCATCCACTTCATCACATAGTATCCACATTGCCATGATCCACGTTGTATACGGGACTACGTACAAATGAAACCCAATTAGAATATGAGGAATTAAATAGAAATCAATAATTATACCCACTGCATTTGAAGCTTTTGAACTAATAAATATCTTACGTTAGGAATAATCCATCTAATAGCCCGACGCCTTTCACCATGCAACATGTGGTTTGCATTAATAGAACTATCATGACAAAATAAACATTAATTAAAGTATATCTAATATATTTCAGATAATTAAAACAACTGCATTACTGATTATAAAGTATTTTAATGCTTACGTTTCCATGATCATCTTCAGTTCATTCGCCGGCTTATTTCCCATTGAGCAGAAGAAGATCACGACATTCATCCTAGGGTACAAGATCAACAGTTGCCAATGCTTGCTGTATTTACGGAACAATTAGTAACTAAGTCATATATAGTTATAATTAAATAACTGGTACTTACTTATTGAGATAAGGCGCAAGGTAGAATTGATGATCGTCTTCTGCAAGTATATCGCACGTATGGTGGTGACCGGGTCTTCTGATGCTAGGAGAACATCACCCTGAATGAAAATGGGGTCAATGAACCCATAAAGGGTGAGGTTACCCTGATCAACTAACATACGATGCAGATACCTAATATATTGAAAAAACATGTTAATTATCATAGTATTTAAAATTTAATTACTTAACTTATAAATAAAATGTACTTATGTGCACCATAACGATAGGTGTGCAGAACTAGCCATTTCTTTATCGAGTACAATCTCCATAAGTTCCTTCTTTGGGGTATACAGTTTGTCACCTGGACTGCCATCATGTTCCAACCTTACCAAAACTGCGTCATTCTCTATGGTCACAACCTGTATAGTCAGAAGTTTAAAAACATCACCAGGTGCCCTTTTGTCGATCCCCTAAACAACAAAGATATATATATTAGTAATCACAGATAAGTTATTTCATTCGTAATTAATTAAATGGTCAAATGAATATCTTGGCAGGAGCATACATCTCTGCTCTTCCTGATTCCGACCTTTTAGGCAGAATATCATTTCCAACATCTTAAAACAAATAAAAATAAAGCATCATCTTTAAACAATAATAAATAATTTCAACTATGAATATAGAAAAACACAGCTAACTGAATACCTCAGATGCAACAAGAAAGCTGACCAGTCTTCTTGGCCAGGGGATGAAGTTACCGGGGACCTGACCCACTGTTTGAACCTCCTCAGTGGGCACAGGGACTCGAGCATCATCATCTCGAATAATCTTAACAACGACCCTCACCTGATCATCCGGTAATAAACTATCAGGGTCGTCATCATCATCATCATCAATGCCACTAAGCGGCGATCATGATGATCATCAACATGCAGCTCACACCTATCAGGGTCGTCATCATCATCATCATCATCATCATCATCACCATCATCATCATTTTCAGACTGATGAGGAGGATCACATGAACCCTTAGTGCTCACATGGACAGAGGGTTGGATAGAGGGTTGGACACCCGTCATCTGCTGGGACATAGAAGTCAATATTGCCAGCTGCTGGGCAAACTGCTCGGCCATCTCCTGTCTAAGCTCAGCTGCAATCTCCCGTTTTAGCCTTGCTCTATCTGCATCAACATCCCTGTGGCATTGGTGTGAAGATGAACCATGGTATTGGCGAATGTCGACGCCCCATCCAACACCAATGACACGGCCCAGGTGGTCTGGTTTACCGATGGTAGCAGCTAAGATATCACCGCATCTTCTAGGAACAAAGGTTCCTTGGGTTACCTGCTCGTCCAAGGCATCCTATAACATATAAAATATCAGGTCACATTACAATTCGGTATCAATTTTAAAATGACAATTACAATTCAAACTGTACTTACAATCTTCTCAGCTACTTGGCGGGCCTCCTTAGATGTATATTGTCCCGTTTTTCTTTGTCGGGCCCTCTTCCATTTACGATGGCGTGGGGGTGGAGGTGGATCAACAACTTCTGGACGATTTTCAGCGTTAGGATCCGCCTGAGATGCTGCTTCCTAAAATGCTTTCTTTTCCTCTTCCACCATTATCTGACCAAGTTTTTTATATCCCCCACGAGACAGTACATGGGGGTAGACATTCTTGCTTTGGTTTTCCTGCCCCTTTTTCCTCTTCTCCTGTTATAAATAGAAGACAATTAAATTCCATAAGTAGATAAAATTAATGAAATTACATAAATTTAGAGACAAATCAAATAAGTTAACCTGAAAGCTGGGATCATGTCAGCTCTGAACAAAGCGATCCCACGTCGCATGGTGAAGAAACGGGTACACCTCAAGTGGGTTCTTTTCACATGTTGGATTGAATACATAGTATCTGCCCAGGTTGACCTTAAAAGCCCTCCAACGCTCACCATCATACTTTATCAAACGCTTCTTCATATCCGTCGTATCCGGTATGTCAAAGGTGAGCTACATTAACACCAAAAGAATCAACGAATTACTGTATGATATTAATAAGATTAAAATAAAGTAGATACGGACAAACACTGGACGTAAAAGTATAGATACCAGAATACTCTCCCATATCTGATCCTTCACATCCGCCGGTACATCATTCCAATTTTCAATAAGTATATTAGGCCTGCTTCTAGCAAAGGTCGCCACAAAACTGTTAAACTGCTCTGCCATTGACCCAATAGGATTGAGGTTATTATCAAAGTCTATTCTTATCCTTTGATTTGAACCACGGTTGGCAGTCAAATTCCTCATTCGTGTGGCACGTCTACCCTTTCTACCCGTAGACGGGGTCTCTGACCCGTTGCATGAATGAGGGATATCCTCAGGATCAACCATGTATACCCGTTTAAACAAAAAAAAACTTGTTAGTATGTCAGGATAAATATCAAACATAACTTATAAATATCGATCAACGTACGTGAACATAACTTATAAATATCAACGTAAACGTATAATATGACTTTAAACATAACTCAAACTAAACTTACATTGTGGTCAATTAGTAAAGTTCTCCCATAGCCCTTCTTGGTGATCATTACGAGTAGCATGTACATCATCCACTTAATTTTCCTCATTGAAATTAGGCACACGTGTTGAGAAAGAAGGAGTATCAGAAATATCAAGAGTTGAATCTTGATTTCCCTCACTACCATTATACATGTTTTTTCCCTGGAGAACCACTAACCACCTTTTGTTAGAAGGATCACACATATAAAACACTTGTTTTGCTTGGGATGCCATGATGAAAGGCTCTTCTTTATTACCTACCTTATTAAGGTCCACCAATTTGAATCCTAACAAATCAGTTTGCACACCATTGTTACTGTCGACCCACTGACATTTAAAAACAGGTACTCTAAACTTCGTGTAATCAACCTCCCATATCTCTTCAATGATTCCAAAGTATGAAACGGATGCAATAACAGGGTTTTTATCTTTCGAACTAGAGAAATGCATGGACTCAGCGACGACCATAACCCCATTGTTTTGCATAGTACTTTTGTAATCCTGAGACTTTGTATAGAAGGAAAACTTATCAATATCATACCCACTCCAGCATATGACATCAAAGTTAGGCCCCTGTGCTAGCCATTTCAATGTATCAGAAGCAATACCATCCTTTGCAATTTTTTCTTTAAACCAGTTCAAGAAAGTCTTGTTATGCTTGTTCAAACACCATTTTTCATTCATTCTAGGGTAAGTTTCATTGATGATACTTTTGTGCTCACATAAGTATGGTTCAACCTCATCAGTGTTATTCAATATATACAAATGTGCTTGAAGCACTTCCTCCCGATCCATGCTCTTAACAGTGATACCTCGTGTACCCTTACCATCATATCTTCCTTCGTGATTCGAGACTTCGAAGCCCTACAGTTCCGCTTCTAACATGTAGTCCGTACAAAACTCAATAGCTTCTTCTGCAACATACCTTTCAACAATAGATGCTTCGGGACAGTGTGGATTTGAAGATATACCCTTTCAAGATCTTCATATATCGCTCAACCGGGTACATTCACCTTAAATAAACGGGGCCGCGCAATCTAATCTCCCTCACTAGATGAACAATCAAATGAACCATGATGTCAAAAAATGAAGGTGGAAAATACATCTCCAATTGGCACAAGATAATGGCTGCCTCATTTTTAAAGTCATCTAACTTTTTAGTGTCAATGACCTTGCTACATATAGCATTGAATAATAAGCATAACCTAGTAATGGCACATCTGACTTTTTTGGGCAAGATGTCACGAATGGCCACCGGTAGTAGTTGTTGCATCAAATCCTGACAATCATGAGACTTTAAGCCAACTAATTTGAGATCTTTCATTGAGACAAGTCTTTTGATATTTGAAGAATAACCCTGTGGCACTTTGACTCCCCGTAGACATTCACAGAAACTTCTTTTCTCTTTTTTTTGATAAAGTGTGACATGCTGGGGGCAAATAAGTCTTCTTATCCCCCACTTTATGTGGAGCTAACTACTCTCATATACCCATCGCAACTAGATCCAGACGAGCATTCACACTATCCTTTATCTTGCCTTGAATGTTAAGAAGCGTTCCGATTAAACTGTCACACACATTTTTCTTCACATGCATCACATCAATACAATGTCTTACATCAAGCTTGCACCAGTATGGAAGATCAAAGAAGATCCACCTCTTCTTCCATATTTTCTTCTTGGTAGCCTTCTTCTGGGTCTTCCCATAGATAACATTAGTGTTGTTCACCCTTTCATAAACTTGCTCTCCAGTCAAGCCCACCGGAGCAATTTCATTATCCGGAAGTCCATTGAAAGCTTTTCTCAATCTAAGATAAGGATGATTACGTCGGAGAAATCTCTGATGCCCAAGGTAAACTGTCTTCCTTCCATGTTGCAATTGATGGTAACATGTGCCTTCTTCACAAATTGGAAATGCTTTATGCCCCTTAACACTATACCCACACAGGTTCCCGTATGCTGGAAAGTCATTGATGGTGCAAAATAACATGGCATGCAATCTGAATGTCTCACGGTAATACCCGTCAATCACATCAACGCCTTCATCCCACAACATTCTCAAGTCTTCAATCAAGGGACTCAGATAAACATCAATATCATTTCCTGGCTGTTTAGGACCCGAAATCATCATACTTAACATAATGTATTTGCGCTTCATGCATAACCAAGGAGACAGGTTGTAAATTACCAGGAGAACAGGCCATGAACTATGCATACTACTTAAGTTTCCATATGGATTCATTCCATAGGTAGCAAGTCCAAGCTTGAGGTTTCTGGGCTCATTGCCGAAATCCGAAAACAAACTATCAATTCTCTTCCATTGCAAAGAACCGGCCGGATGGCGAAGCTGTCCATCACACTTCCTCTCATCTGCATGCCATCTAATGTTCTTTTCGTCATTTACATTAGCAAACAATCGCTTGAACCACGGAATCACGGGAAGATACCTTAACACCTTCGCAGGAGGACCTTTGGTGACCACATCACAACTAGAATCACCATCCTTCACTTTGTAGCGTGATACCTCACACCTGGGCACTCGTGCATCTCTTCAAACTCTTTCCTGTACAATATACAATCATTGGGGCAAGCATGTATTTTCTTATACTCCATGCCCATCGGACACAATATCTTTTTCGCCTCATAGTTTCGAGATGGCAATGTGTTACCTTCTGGAAGCATGTCTTTCAACAACTCAAGCAATTCGGTAAAGCTTTTATCGCTCCACCCATTTCTCGCCTTCACATTGAACAATCTTAACACTGCTGACAACCGTGTGAAATTAGTGCATCCCGGATACAAAGCCACTTCCGCATCACTGCACAAAGTATCATACACTTGTGCACGCCGAAAAGACTCTTTCCCAACATCACGGATCATGTCCTCTAGTCCATCATCCATATCCACGTCATTAACTTCCTCTCTATCCGACACCCTCGGCCTGTCTAACGATTCACCATGACATATCCATGTTGTATAACTTTTGCAAATCCCCTCACAAATAAGATGATCACGTATCACTACAACAGATTAGACTTTAGATAGCGTTTCCGTATGCCTTTTAATAGCGTTTGTAACCGCTATCTATTCTACCGCTATTAAAACTCGTTAGCAAAGATAGCATTTAGAACCGCTATTAATAGGTGACTTTAGATAGAGTTTGTACACGGTATCGCTTCCTAATGTCAGACTTTAGAGAGCGTTTCCTTTTACTAACGCTATGTTAAGTATGACTTTAGATAGCGTTTGTACACGGAAACGCTATCTAATGTCTGACTTTAGATAGCGTTTCCTTATACAAACGCTTATCTAAAGTCTGACTTTAGATAGCGTTTCCTTATACAAATGCTATCTAAAGTCGACTTTAGATAGCGTTTGTACAAGGAAACGCTAAAGAAAGCCACCTTTTTTTATTTAATTTTATTTCTTAACTTTTACATCCATTATTCCTGCATATTTACACAAAAAAACCACAATTGTTGCAGTCAACACAATTGTTCAAAATGTGTTCAAAATATAAGTGTTCAATGCAAAGACTGCATGTGTTTGTGCAAAGAAACCAAGAACTATACAATCAAAGTGCAACACTCTATACAGCAACTATATATATATATAACCAGATATAAGTACACCACTGTTTCTAAAGTATTCAAATTCACACGAGTAAGACAAAATCAAAGTGCAAAGCAACTATACCGGATCTCAATCCTTAAGAAACCAAAATCGAAAAACCAACATACATCTACAATTAATCTACATTTACAGCTTCTGTTTGTTTTTCATGAGACCAAGACAACACCAAAGTAATGTGTCGAAATGTGATCCAAAGACTCGTAGCATACATACTGCATTTCCACCACAAAGACTAACCTCGTTACATTGGGATACAAGCAGACTAATTAGGTAAATACTATCGTAGCAAGAAACAGAATTCAAATCAAGCATTAACAAAGTGTAACAAAAATAATAAGTTTGAACTTATTTTCTTCTAGCAAATGCACACATCAACTCGAAGGCATGTACCAAGGAAAAACAAATACATAGATAGTTTGGGGTTGATAAATATAAAGCATTATTCACATACCAATGAGTATTGTTGCAACTATCTGTGATCAATTTGACATAATCAAACGAACTTTTCAACAATATAGCGACACCACTCTTCCTTGACTTCGATAGCCGAGCAGAGGAGTATGTGGAGCATTTGAAGTCGAGGAAGTACTGCGACATAAAAATTAAATAAATTAAGTTACAATTGCTAAAACATTTGAACAAATCCACGAGTTAAAAGCTAAGTAAACAACATACCGCCATTGGTATTTTAACTTGGTTCTCGCAAGATAGTCTCCTTCATGAAACGCATGACATAGTACCCACAATCTGCATCTGTTGGGTTGTCTTGGGCACTATAAAAAATAAAATAGTAAATCAATATAGTTTTTTTTATCTAATTGCGCATTAAGTTTTTGCAAATATACCGTATCTCAATCCATTTAATGTTGGTTGCCTTTAAACGCGGCACCTTAGCTCCGATATTTGTGCGATAAACTTGCAAACCACTAATCACAAAATCAAACAGACTTCATTAAGAAACATATTTTCAATCATCACAAACACACGCATGCTCACGTGTCGTAACGTAATCATAGAAAATCAGAAATATAATAACATGCTTACGTGATCGAACGGATTCTTTAATTCGGGCGATCCCTAGGATCAACATACAAGGGATCCAGATAGTAAATAATCTCTTCAACAATATTTATCGCAAGACAAAGACCCAATGATTCCTACAAAAATGTTGAGATAACAAATCCTAAGCACCTCAACTTTTATGTAATTCATTATTGTGAATTAAGTCCTATAGGATAAGCGACTCACCCAACATTGCACGGCGCTAAAAACAAGGGCTGATATTCTCTTTCTTTAGTTGCACACCGGTCAGACTAGATACGTTGTCCGTGAATCCCTCCCGAAGTAGCCGTATGTATTTGTTTGGTGTGGGGACAAGAACAGAAACCTCCTCGTTATTTCCTTTGGAAGCAACAATTCTTCATACAAATACCTTCAATTAAAATATAAAAATGGATTACACCAATGACATACATCAATATTTAAATGGAAAGACTAAAAAAATATTGTACACTTTAAACCTGATTTATTACCTGATATATGCGGAAATAACGGAGGCAGATACCCATTCATGATTTACAACTTCTCTGATATTTTCAGTATTGAGCATCTCAATGAAATGGAGACCAAAAATATTTTCTTCCATCTCTACGTACAATTGGTCAGCATTTTTCATATTCTTTCGTTCATGTATTTTAAGGAAATTCAAATATTCCAGAGAAGTTGTAGTTGAACCAGCTGGAGGTGGGTTGGCCTCAGAGTTGCCTCCTTTATTTTCTGGGGTTGTAATTGACTCCTTTGTATATCCAGACACTCTGCCCTTGCCTTTAGCTTTTGCGGGTGCCTGGAAATTTTGCATTTCAATATGCCAGTTAGTGATCAACTAATGTAATGCATATATGCCGTATATGAAAAGGTGGAAAAATGCAATTACATACCATATTAATTACAACCACGAGATCAATTGGCCATGCCACATAAGTACCTATTGTATCTCCTCTGTCATCACATCCGCATCAACGATAGGTACCAGCAATGGCGCATCCCCTCAGTTGCAACATCAACTCCAACTTTCACATGGTTAAGGGTACTGGTCCAGGTGTGCGGTGTAACACCCGGCTCATTGTATACTTTACCCATAGCAACCATACGATAGTTTGGGGTCGATAAATATAGTTGACATGAGTTGACGCCCTAATCCAATGATAGATGAATAAGCTGTGAATTAAGGCATCCAATTGAATGTATTTAACTCGCGAATGCAATACTAGTAAAAAAAAAAGGCATGCATTACCTCCGAAGCCTTGGCCGAGATGGTAGAGTGCAACTATCTTTGACGCTTGCTTGGGCTGTGAAATTAGCCCGCCTCTCCTCATCATCCTTTTGTTTCAGCTTTTCTTCCAAAATGTTCAATCTATCGAGAGTTGAGACACCAATGTCTCCCACTTTTTCGCTTTCCGAGTTATTTCTTGCACGACCTTCGGGTGGGAAGTAATCTTTTGTGAGACGCCGAAACCCACACCCCTAACACGCCCAGGGTTCTCTCGGCACACCTATGGCTTTGGCAAGAATATCCTCGCGACCAAAGTCTTCTATCTCTCCCTCTACCGCAGATCGTGATGCTTCCTCCGACACATAGTTATTGGTGAAATGCAAATGTTAAAATTATTATATATTATCATATGAAAATAACAATTGATAATGTAATCGTTAGTCTACTAACACATTTATTCCACACACGGTCTGCGTATTTTTGTTGTCAATTACACCCGCCTTGTTCTCGCGGGCTTTCCTCCACACAATATGGCGTTTAATTTTCTTAACTTCTGGCCCCGCCTCCCGTATCCCGTATATTGAGATAATATAAATTAACCAAACAGTTTAAAAGTCATATTTACCACAAATGCAGTTAAATATATATATATATATACATACCAATTCATCCTCAATGTCAAGATACCCCCTTACGTGATGCTTTGTAAGGGCATGCAGGATCTAACGCCTGTTGCGATTTTCATTGCTTAATTTCTATTCAGACACATATAAGTAATATTAATACATGGTTAATGTCATATGTACGTATTGCTATAAAATTATAAGGACTAACGTGATATTAAACATACTCAGAATTGAGCATCTCCCGTGCGTATTGCTATAAAATCTGTCCACTCATCCCTTGATATGTGTGGATATTGTGATGGAGGCTCCTCATTGATATTCCCGTTGGCATCTCTTAGAAATTTTTTGGTCAATCTAGTTCTGAATGCCCTATGTAGGTTACCGACTTCCTGAAGTACAAATTTTTTCCTAGATTCATCAACATTAAAAGACATCCCGCAAAACAATATAAACGTGTCAAAGTAAGTATGTTTACATAGTTTACAATATAATTTATAAATTTTAACAATTACCTGTACATCAGCCCATATGCTCTCTTTGAAACCATCCAAAGCTTCATCCTTCCAATTAGAACAAATAATTGGGACCGTTTGCCGAACAACGGCCCCAATGTAACTCTTCAATATTTTACCATTAGCACGAATAGGTTGGTCCAAAGAATTCCATTCAACCTAATAAAAATAATAAAGTAATTAAATCTAGATATCAAACAACATTATGAAATCCTTAGATTAGTAAGTAAATTACATCAAATTTTTGTCCTTTACTCCTAGCGCGGATGACCGCCTTCATAACTGTTGGCCCACGTCTCGCCGCTTTGGCATCACTAGAATTACTTGAAGATGCCATTTACCTACAAAAATATTAGATACAAGTAAAACATCAATGGACATTAATATAACATTAATTGATGCAAAATATAAAACAACTATGAATAACAAAATCAACACTAGCATTACCGGAAGATGCTAACTATAATATAAAAGGATCAGAAAGTTCATTTAAACACAAACACTACATACATGTTTAAGTCAACCTTTTTCTTTTCTTCATTTGATTGAGATTTGTTTGTCCTTTATTAGTACGAAATGGTGGATTGACCAAAAGCCCCTCATCATGATCATCTCTCATATACATACCATCATCCCTAGTTGGATCAATCTCAAGTGATTGTAATGTCCCGACGAAAGGATCATCTTCAATATCAACATCTCGATGGTCTTGATCATCAACATTAGTAATTATTTTGTTAGTCAAAAGAACAATGGACCTTTTCATATCAGCTGGATCAGTGACATAGAACACTTGTTGAGCTTGAGATGCTAATATAAAAGGCTCATCTTTATACCCCACCCTATTAAGATCCACCTGCATGAACCCTGACTCATCAATCTAAACACCTTTATTATTGTCAACCCACTTGCAACCAAACACACCAACCTTAAACTTTGTGTAATCCAACTCCCATATGCGTTCAATGACGCCAAGTATGACATATTTGCATATATCGGGTTTCTGTCTTTGGCACTAGAGATATGCATCGACCGAGCTACTAGAGTCACACCACTGTTTTGCATTGTACTCCACCATCTTGTTCTTTTGTATAGAATGTGTACCCATTAATTTGATAACCGTGGTAAGAGAACACATGCAAACTTGGACCTTTGGCTAACCATCTCAATCTATTTGAAACCAAGTATCATTTTCAATCAACTCGCATAAATGTGATCTCTTAGCCACGTTATAAAACAACGATTGTGTTCTCTAGTTAGCCAATTTTGATTCTTATTTGGATACAAACTCTTAAGCATGTCCTTGTGTTTTTCAACATATGGCTCAACCTCATCGGCATTGTGCAGAACATATAAGTGTGCTTGCTCCCATTCTGTCCTTGATATAGTCACTATTTCATTTCCAAGAATTCCTTGCCCCATCATTCTCCATGTGTGACGAGACTTTGGCAGCCCTATAGATTCAGCATTGGATAGGTATTCGGTACAGAATTCAACATCTTCTTCGACAATATACCGTTCAACAATACAACCTTCTGGTCGTGATCGGTTTTTCACATACCCTTTTAATATCTTCATATAACGCTCAATCGGGTACATCCATCTCATATAAGCTGGCCCACACAGTTGTGTCTCTCTAACAAGGTGAATGGTTAGATGAACCATTATGTCAAAGAATGAAGGTGGAAAGTACATCTCAAGCTCGCATAAAGTCACAACAATTTCTCTTTGCAATGATGGCAACTTCCCAGGGTCAATCACTTTGCTGCAAATTGCCTTGAAGAAGAAACAGAGTTTAGTTAAGGCCCCCCGCACTTTGTTAGGTAAAATAGACCGTATACCAATGGGTATCAACTGTTCCATGAGAACATGACAATCGTGGGACTTTAGACCTTTTAACTTGAGATCTTTCATCGATACGAGGTTCCTAATGTTTGAAGAGTACCCTTCCGAACCTTAACTCCTTCAAGAAACTTACAAAAAACAGTTTTTTCTTTTCTAGATAGAGTGTAAGCAGTGGGAGGAAGATATGTACTTTTACCCTTCTTCGCTCGGTCCCAATTCTCTTCTTATTCCCATACTAACCAAGTCCAACCTTGCATTGATGCCATCTTTAGTCTTCCCTGGCACATTGAGTAACGTACCAATGACACTATCACAGATATTTTTTTCAACGTGCATCACATCGAGGAAATGTCTTACATATAATGATTTCCAATATGGCAACTCAAAGAAAATCGACCTTTTCTTCCACCCTCTTGTGACAATATCTCTCGCAAAAAGGTTTACCGAATTGGATATTCAAATCCTTTACCTTTTCAAAAAGTTGATCACCCGTCAAAGGTGAAGGCGCTCTACCTTCTTCCGAGTTCCCATTGAACGCCTTTCTCCACCACCGGTAATGATGACTTGGATGCAAAAATCTACGATGCCCAAGAAAGACATTCTTCTTACAATGTTCTAACCGCATCCAATCTGCACCCTCTTCACATATAGGGCATGCACACCGACCCTTGATGCTATATCCCGACAGATCACCGTAGGCTGGAAAATCATTAATTGTCCCAAACAACATAGCTCTCAAATTGAAACTTTCTTCCTTATACCCATCATACACCTCCACACCTGTCTCCCACAGCTTGTTTCAAGTCTTCAATCAAAGGAGTCAAATAGACGTCTATATCATTTCCTGGTTGTTTGGGCCCGTGAAATTAACATAGATAACATCATAAATTTGCGCTTCATGCATAGCCATGGGGATAGGTTGTAAATCACCAAAATCACAGGCCATGTCTGTGAGAGCTACTTTGAACACCATGCGGGTTAAATCCACAAGAGCCAATGCAAGTCGTAGGTTTCTTGAATCTTGCCCAAAATCGGGATAATCATGATCAAATTTCTTCCATTCGGAGAATCTGCCGGGTCCGCAGCTTGCCATCTTTGATCCTTTCATCCTCATGCCATGTCAAGTGCTTTGAATCTTCGTAACTACGGTACATGCGCCTAAATCTGGGTATTATGGGAAAATACCACACAACCTTCTCTCGGATCTCGATTCTTTCTTCTTATATCGTGAGGCATTACATTTAGGACACATCCGTAACGATGCATATTCATTCCGAAATAAAATGCAATCGTTAGGACAAGCATGTATCCTCTCGTAGCTCATGCCAATAGAGCATAACATTTGTTTAGCCTCGTATGTCCGACTAGGAAGCACATTATCATCCGGCAACATGTCTTTCAATAGTGTGAGTAAGTCCGTAAAGCTCTTATCAGCCCATCCGTTGCCCGATTTCAAGTTATACAACTTTAACATCGCCGACAATCTTGTGAATTTAGTACATCCATCATACAATGGTTGCTCTGCATCACTTACCAACCTCCCAAACATTTGAGGACAATCCCGAAGATCCTCTTCAACAAAGATTTGCAATGTCTTCAAAACGATCGCCCTCATAAGTATTTGTGCTCGGTATCGTATGATGAATATCTCACACGATTCCTCATTTCACTAGACTCAGCTCTTGTCTCACCATGTTTTGTCCAACATGTATAACTTTGATCGATTCCATTACACACTAAATGTTCTTCACAAACGGCAGCACTAACTCGCATAGCATAACAACAATCTAAACAAGGACATATGAAAGTAAAAGGTATTTCGCATGCCGAACTGCAAAACTAATGAACTCTTTCACCCCATCATCATACTCATTCGTTAAACGTTTGGGAGACATACTTTTCCGATCCATGCTTTTCCGATCTACAAAAATATTTATTATACATATTTTCTTTGAGTTTAGAGTGGTTGAGGTATACATGCTATGTATACAGTTTAAAGGAATGAAAGGCTGCAAACAAAACACATTGTCGCTGAGTATTTGTCAAGGAACCAAGAGTCACTTGTTGATGAGTGTGATTCCACATCATCTTTGTCTATCATTTTGCATGCATTTTCATGTAGTTTAGGAATATTTTTATTAGATTTTAGGTTAATTTTCCTTTGGAACGGGTAAGGCGGGTTTTCGTGTGTTGTTTTGCAGATATCAAGGGTAAAATGCTCGAGATCAACCATGATGAAGTTTGGATAAAGATAGGGCTTTAAAAGTGCAGAAAATGAGCCAAACAGAGTCCATCACGGCCTAGCCGTGATGCCCATCACGCCATGATCGAGCAAAACCGAAAAAGAAGAAAGGTCAAGTCGAGTTCATCGGCCCGGCCGTGATATCCATCACGGCCGTGACCCAAAACCACCACAAGTCGAGCACATCACGGCCCCCCGTGAAATTCTTCACGACCATAACAGAGACCGTCACGGCCTGGCCGTGATGGCCATCACGGCCGTGACGCGCATTACTTGGACCTCAAGAAACCGAAATAGATCAGATTTTGAGTTGGTTTGGGACTCTAACTTCCCAATTTCTATAAATAAGGATCAAGGCATCGGATCGGGGATACACAATACACATTGGATGAGATCCATAACAACTAGGACTTAGGCATAGGACTAAGGCAAACTTGCTCACTCTCTCAAAAACACCAAAATCTCGAGCACAGAACATTAAATTAAATGATATATAAAGGGAAAGGATCAACAAATCAAGCAACAAAAACAAACATATGAACCCATTCTTCACATTCCAAAAAAATTGAAACAAAACAAAACAGATACCAAGCAAAGATTAGGTTCAAAATGCATACAATCAATCCGTCAATCCATATTCATATTTTCAAATAATGATTGACACACAAACAAGTCACATTCCATTCAACACCAATCAAACCGAAAATTAAAGAGCAAGTAAAATAAAACCTTGAACACAGATCGTGAACTTGGATAAAAACACACTCCCACAAATATTAAGAATGTCCGGAAATAAAATTTGTAAATGATAGAAAATCACCCGAACACAGATCGTGAACTTGGAAGTGGGTTCCACTAAAGCCGCAAACTTGGAACCGGGTTCAACCGGGAATGCGCCCCGTGATCGTGTCACAGCACCCGAGCCGCAGTGTGAAGCTCTTAGTATGAGACTTAATCATATTTAAAAAGGGACAGATTGGCAAACAAATTTGTCTTGCATTTCACGATTTAACAACCTAAAAATACAAACTCTCGAGCAAGAAGCTTCACCTTGCAAGGTATTAATGAAGCTCAAGACTCGAAGACATGACTTCACTAGAAATCAACTACAACACAAAAACAAAAAATTGACATTTATTCATATAGAGGCAGGAATCCAGAAATCCAATGTCTTAAAAAGGACAATACCTAACAACTGATAGAGAGAAATAATAGCCTTATGATGGTGAAAAAACACAAAAATGAAAAGTGTGAATAGACAATTGAAAGTGATTATAGCCACACCCCTTACTATATTAAACATCTCAACTATGCTTACACTACATACAATTCAAGCAGTGGATACATAGCCAAAATGAAAAATAAGAAGTTAAAATGAACAATAAGAAAAAAAATTACCAAATTCACGGAATCCACCAAAGCATGTAGCAAAATAACATTAAATATAGTGCAGAATCTTTATTATAGCAAATTCACATAATAGATGCAGCTTCAGGGGAACTTTGTTTCAAATAAGTTCAAATTACCTTAAATACCCCTTGGGAATCTATATCAAGATATAGAGCAAGTTCTTAAGCTGCAACAACGCATTAAACAAACAAAGTGTATGAGTTTGCTTAGATGGATGATAAAAACAAGAGCAAAAATAAGCACAAATATGCTGTAGGAAATAAACACAGCGTAAAGAATTAACTTACCCTAAATCAAATCGAAGAAGAGCACAGATTTGCAACGAGAACAAACTCTGTCTCAACTCTAGCAGTGAAATGAGAACGAGCACAGAAGATCTGCAATTCAAATCGCGCGAATGACAAGCAGTGTTCGAGATTCGGGTTCCTTGAAGAAGAAAAACAATGGGTATCCCTTTGTTTCCACTCTTCTTCCTTGTGTTGTCTCCTTCTAGAGCTTCAGTTATCTTCCACTCCACAGAACACACACACACTTTCTTTCTAAACTATGAAAGTGTGAAACTAAAACTACAATGGTATGATTTAAGTTCTTTCTCTTTCGGAGTAGCAGCGGCTGAGCAATGGCGAAGGTGAGGGAAGAAAAAAGAGATGGCATGCAGAGGGAAGGAAACAGTAGAATGAAAATAAGGAAGAAACAGAGAGGGAAGGCCGAGCGCGCGTCTAATTTTACTGGGAAGACCTAAGATAGCGTTTCCTACAGGAAACGCTATCTTAGGTGATACCTAAGATAGCGTTTCCCGAAGGAAACGCTATCTTAGGTATCACCTAAGATAGCGTTTCCGTGTGGAACCGCTATCTTTTCCTAAGTGACACTTTTAATAGCGGTTCCACACGGAAACGCTATCTTAGGTGATACCTAAGATAGCGTTTCCCTTAGGGAAACGCTATTAAAAGTCCCCCATCACTTTTAATAGCATTTCCACACGGAAATGCTATTAAAGGTGCGTTATTAAAAGTCTATTATGTTGTAGTGTATCTCCACAGCTTCTAGTCGTCTCTCATTCAAATAGTTAACACAAGGACAATAAAACCTTCAGTTACCACTATCAGGAGCATTTGTTTTTGCAAACTGTAGAAAATCTTCCACTCCATTCTCATACTCATCACTTGTTCGTCTAGCATTCATCCAACCGCGATCCATGACTAAAACCAATAACTTCATACTTAGTCCAACATATTCATCAACCACTTCTTATGACAGGTATGGCCCTATCCCATTCGAGAAGAAACTTTTTCAACATTCGGCTAACAATTAGTCCTTAACTCTCATGCTCATACTCGACGAAATTTTTGCAGCAGCATTTCCTTCGGCCTCCGACGCATACACGACTTGAACACGATGACATCCACCACGATAAAGTATGCACCGGAGAACAAAAGGAAATGTATCAATCCGAACTTTCATCAAGTATATAACATTAGAATCAATGAATAACTATTTTAACTGAATGAAGAAAAAGTTTTTTCCCAAACTGTCCAACTTTGGACAATTCAAGATCCAATACAATGAGCGGTACATTAAGCACGTACACGTGTGCTCATTAGTATTGTATCTCAAACGGGAAACTAAGGCTTTACTAATTATTGTGGGCATATTCTTGGATCAAATAAATTTTCAAGCAAATATATTAAAACTCCAATGAAAGCTTTTCAGCCAAAATGATGGAAATCAAACCTTACTTTGTAATTTTCCAATGCAAAATGGCAATTTGCTGGTATAACTCCTTTCTTGTATTTTCCTGTCAGCACACCACATGCAAGTGGACTCCAAGTTGTCAAACCCAAGCCATAGTTACATGTTTGATTTGGATCTGAAAAAATAACATTGCCTCATCATAAACCAAATGACTTGACAAAACCCGTGAACGTATAATCTTAAATGCTTCTCTCCATGAATCTCAACTCTCAATTTCCTAGCATCCATACACAAGATGATATAAAATACAAAATTGGTAAAACTAATATGGTCAAGAAGCTCTTACCTTTTGTATCCAATGATTGTGCCCCTCATGTAGAGTCTAAAATCAAAGCATGAAAAATACAGTGTTAGCTTATTTAAGACCAAAAGATCATAAAAGAAAATGAGTAGCAAAGAGCTATGGCTATTTAGGCAGGAAGCAAAGAACATGAAGAAAAAAGCTAAATCCATCAGGCCATCATATATATTCAATCAAAAACTATATATATCCTTTATTCTCCTTAAGAAAACACAAAGTTTCCCTTCCTGCCATGTATTTTTGGTGCATATTGTAGTTGAAACATAGCTTCTAAAAAGGCAAGCGAAATGTAAATGACCAACTTCTACAATAGACCAGAAACTCTTAAGAGCTACCAAATTATAAAATAATCTATTTGAACACTCGAAGTTTCTAGTGCTTAAGAGATCACCACACAGAGACTAATATCTTGCTACAACAAAGTATCGTAGCATCTGAATAACAAGCAAGCAAAACATTACCAAGAAATTAAATTAAAACCAAAACATAAAGCAAGAAATATTACCAATAATAATGTCAAGACAGAAATACAAAATGTAAGAAGAAAACATAACTTTCACATTGAGCAATGAATAATTTAAATAACAAATAAAATGTTTACTCACACATTATGTCTAACATTTTTTTAGTATATCAGTAAAATTTTATGATAAGGATACTAGGGATACACCAGCCCAAAACACTACACAGAGAGACAAGAGTTAAATGGTTGCAGCCAAATACAAGAAATCAACGCCTAATAAGCAACAAACAACAGCAAACCAAAGTGAAATGTTCCACAAAACCTGTTACAAAGTAAACCTACATCACACAGAAAATGCACCATGACAAGTGGAAACCACTAGGTAATATATCAACAAAATAGATGATGTATTCACAGTAATAAGCCTAAAAAAGCAAAGTGGATTCAAACGCCAACTGGAATAATTAATTAATTGAATCCCACACAACCTTAGCACCAGACACTTTAAGCCAAACTAAATAATCGAACCAATTTATTTTCTTTCACTAGTGCAGAAAAAGGATTCCACATCGGTTATTTTTGGCTTTTCACATCGGTTTTCAAACTGATGTTGAAAAGACCGATGTGGTTTATTGCCACTTTTCACATCGGTTTTAAAACCGATGTTTAAAGTACATTTTTAACAACGGTTTTTACATTAACCGATGTGGAAAGTTCATTTGTCAATTGGTAACCTATTGGAAATATCACTTTCCACATCGGTTTTCTTTAAAACCGATGTGGAAATTAGACTTTACACATCGGTTTTGCCAAAACCGATGTGAAAATATAAATTTACATATCACTTTTCCCCAAAACCGATGTGGAAATTTCACTTTCCACATCGGTTTTCTTTAAAACCGATGTGGAAATTGAAATTTCCACATCTGTTTTGGCAAAACCGACGTGTAAAGTCTAATTTTTTTAAAAAAACTATGTTTTACATTTCTGTTATTCCTTTCCCCTGTTTCAGTAATGCAGATCAATACCAGAATAACATACTATAAATATTCTCAACACAATCACTTTTGTACAACAAAAACACAGTAAATTAATATATACTGAATTTATTACGAACAATACATATGTACGTTCAATTACATTCAGACAACAAAGATAATTAGAAACCAAAAAGCTACATGATATATTATAGGTTTCATATCAAAATACATATGATCAGTCAAAAGTACACTATAGCTAGTACATGATAAGTTTTTAAACTAACTACATATATACAAACTATGGTTGGTACACTTCAAGAAAGAAAGTTGTCCATGCCTCCTTATGTTGTTGATGTTGGAATCAGATAATGGAGTTGGATTGTTGAATATCTGCAAGTTTAATTGGACAAAAGATTATATCTTTTAAGTAATAAACTGACATAAAACATAAAACGAATCTATAACTGTTACTTCTAATTGTTATCAATTAACATTTACCTTGTGCCATCTTTCAGTGATCCCGGAGGAGATAATTTCGAACATCCACTGCATCACATAGTAGCCACATTCCCATGATCCACATTGTATACGTGACTACGTACAAATGAAACCCAATTAGAATATGAGAAATTAATTAGAAATCAATAATTATACCCACTGCATTTGATGCATTTGAACTAATAAATATCTTATGCTAGGAATAATCCATCTGATAGCCCGACGCCTTTCACCACGCAACATGTGGTTTGCATTAATAGAACTATCATGACAAAATAAGCATTAATTAAAGTATATCTAATAGATTTCAGATAATTAAAACAACTGCATTACTGATTATAAAGTATTTTAATGCTTACGTTTCGATGATCGCCTTCGACTCATTCGCCGACTTATTTCCAGTTGAGCAGAAGAAGACCACGACGGTCATCCTAGGGTACAAGATCAACAGTTGCCAATGCTGGCTGTATTTGCGAAACAGTTAGTGACTAAGTCATATATAGTTATAATTAAATAACCGGTACTTACTTATTGAGATAAGGTGCAAGGTAGAATTGATGATCGCCTCGGCAAGTATATCACGATGGTGGTGACCCGGTCTTCTTATGCTAGGAGAACATCACCCTGAATGAACATGGGGTCAATGAACCCATAAAGGGCGAGGTTACCCTGATCAACTAACATACGATGCAGATACCTAATATATTGAAAAAAACATGTTAATTATAATAGTATTTAAAAATTAATTACTTAACTTATAAATAAAATGTACTTACGTGCACCATAATGATAGGTGTGCAGAACTAGCCATTTCTTTATTGAGTACAATCTCCGTAAGTTCCTTCTTTGGGATATACAGTTCATCACCTGGACTGGCATCATGTTTCAACCTCACCAAAGCTGCGTCATTCTCCATGGTGACAACTGCGTAGCCGTAAGTTTAAAAACATCACCAGGTGCCCCTTTGTCAATCCCCTAAACAACAAAGATATATATTAGTAATCACAGATAAGTTATTTCATTCGTAATTAATTAAATGGTCAAATGAATACCTTGGCAGGAGCAGACATTTCTGGTCTTCCTGGATCCGACCTTTTAGGCAGAATATCATTTCCAACATCCTATAACGAATAAAAATAAAGCATTGTCTTTAAACAATAATAAATAATTTCAACTATGAATATAGAAAAACAAACTAACTGAATACCTCAGATGCAACAAGAAAGCTGACCAATCTTCTTGGCCAGAGGATGAAGTTACCGGGGGTCTGACCCACTGTTTGAACCTCCTTAGTGGGCACAGGGACTCGAGCATCAGCATCTCGAATAATCTCAACAACGACCCTCACCTGATCATTCGGTAATAAACGATGGTGTATGGTATTACCAAAGTTATTATGTTCCCTCCCCAATGCCACTAAGCGACGATCATGATGTTCATCAATATACAACTCACACCTATCAGGGTCGTCATCATCATCATCATCATCACCATCATCATCATTTTCAGGCTGATGAGGAGGATCACATGAGCCCTTAGTGCTCACATGGACAGAGGGTTGGACACCGGCTGTCATTTGCTGGGACATAGAAGTCAATATTGCCATCTGCTGGGCAAACTGCTCGGCCATCTCTTGTCTAAGGTCAGTTGCAATCTCCTGTTTTAGCCGTGCACTATCTGCATCAACATCCCTGTGGCATTGGTGTGAAGATGAACCATGGTATTGGCGAATGCCGACGCCCCATCCAACACCAATGACATGGCCCGGGTGGTCTGGTTTACCGATGGCAGCAGCTAAGATATCACACGTCCTCTAGGAACAAAGGTTCCTTGGGTTACCTGCTCGTCCAAGGCATCCTATCACATATAAAATATCAGGTCACATTACAATTCGGTAACAATCTTAAAAAGACAATTACAATTCAAACTATACTTACAATCTTCGTGGCTACTTGGCAGGCCTCCTCAGATGTATATTCACCCGTTGTTCTTTGTCGGCCCTCTTCCATTTACGATGGCGTGGGGGTGGAGGTGGATCAACAAACTCGGACGTTTTTCAACGTTAGGATCCGCCCGAGATGCCGCTTCCGACGTGCTTTCTTTTCCTCTTCCACCATTATCCGACTAAGCTTTTTATATCCCCCCACGAGACATGACATGGGGGTAGACATTCTTGCTTTGGTTTTTTCCGCCCCTTTTCCTCTTCTCCGTTATAAATAGAAGACAATTAAATTACATAAGTAAATAAAATTAATGAAATTACATAAATTTAGGCACAAATCTAATAAGTTAACCTGAAAGCCGGTATCATGTCGGTTCTGAACAAAGCGATCCCACGTCGCCTGGTCAAGAAACGGGTACACCTCTAGTGGGTTCTTTTTCACATGTTGGATTGAATACATAGTATCCGCCAGTGTTGACCTTAAAAGCCCTCCAATGTTCCCCAGCATACTTTAACAAACGCTTCTTCATAACCATCATATCCGGTATGTCAAAGGTGAGCTACATTAAGACCAAAAGAATCAACGAATTACTGTATGATATTAGTAATGAGTATACTAGGCCTGCTCCTAGCAAGGGTCGCCACAAAACTGTTAAACTCGCTTCCGCCATTGGCCCAATAGGATTGAGGTTATTATCAAAGTCTATTCTTATCCTTTGATTTGAACCACGGTTGGCAAGTCAAATTCCTCATTCGTGGTGGCACGTCTACCCTTTCTACTCGAGACGGGGTCTCCGACCACTGCATGAAGGAGGGATATCCTCACGATCAGCCATGTATACTGTTTAAACAAAAAAAACTTGTCAGTATGTCAGGATAAATATCAAACATAACTTATAAATATTGATCCACGTACGTAAACATAACTTATAAATATCAACGTAAACATATAATATGCCTTTAAACATAACTCAAACTAAACTTACTTTGTGGTCAATTAGTAAAGTTCTCCCATAACCCTTCTCGGTGATCATTACGAGTAGCATGTACATCATCCACTTCATTTTCCTCATTGAAATTAGGCACTTGTGTTGAGAAAGAAGGAGTATCAGAAATATCAAGAGTTGAATCTTGATTTCCATCACTACCATTATACATGTTTTTCCCTGGAGAACCACTGACCACCTTTTGTTAGAAGGATCACACATATAAAACACTTGTTTTGCTTGGGATGCCATGATGAAAGGCTCCTCTTTATTACATACCTTATTAAGGTCCACCAATTTGAATCCTAACTCATCGGTTTGCACACCATTGTTACTGTCGACCCACTGACATTTAAAAATAGGTACTCTAAACTTCGTGTAATCAACCTCCCATATCTCTTCAATGATTCCAAAGTATGAAACGGATGCCATAACAGGGTTTTTATCTTTCGAACTAGAGAAATGCATGGACTCAGCGACGACCATAACCCCACTGTTTTGCATAGTACTTTTGTCATCCTGAGACTTTGTATAGAAGGAAAACTTATTGATATCGTACCCACTCTAGCATATGACATCAAAGTTAGCCCCCTGTACTAGCCATTTTAATGTATCAGAAGCAATACCATCCTTTGCAATTTTTTCTTTAAACCAGTTCAAGAAAGTCTTGTTATGCTTGTTCAAACACCATTTTTCATTCATTCTAGGGTAAGTTTCATTGATGATGCTTTTATGCTCACATAAGTATGGTTCAACCTCATCAGTGTTATTCAATATATACAAATGTGCTTGAAGCACTTCCTCCCGATCCATGCTCTTAATAGTGATACCTCGTGTACCCTTACCATCATATCTTCCTTCGTGACGAGACATCGGAAGCCCTACAGGTTCCGCTTCTGACATGTAGTCTGTACAAAACTCAATAGCTTCTTCTGCAACATACCTTTCAATAATAGATGCTTTGGGACGGTGTGGATTCTTCATATATCCTTTCAAGATCTTCATGTATCACTCAACCGGGTACATCCACCTTAAATAAACGGGGCCACATAATCTAATATCCCTCACTAGATGAACAATCAAATGAACCATGATGTCAAAAAATGAAGGTGGAAAATACATCTCCAATTGGCACAAGATAATGGCCGCCTCATTTTCCAAGTCATCCAAATTTTTAGTGTCAATGACCTTGCTACATATAGCATTGAAGAATAAGCATAACCTAGTAATGGCATGTCTGACTTTTTTAGGCAATATGTCACGAATGGCCACCGGTAGTAGTTGTTGCATCAAGACATGACAATCATGAGACTTTAAGCCAACTAATTTGAGATCTTTCATTGAGACAAGTCATTTGATATTTGAAGAGTAACCCTGTGGCACTTTGACTCCCCGTAGACATCCACAAAAACTTCTTTTCTCTTTTTTTGATAAAGTATGACATGCTGGGGGCAAATAAGTCTTCTTATCCCTCACTTTAAGTGGAGCTAACTGCTCTCGTATACCCATCGTAACTAGATCCAGATGAACATTCACACCATCCTTTATCTTGCCTTGAATGTTGAGAAGCGTTCCGATTAAACTGTCACACACATTTTTCTCCACATGCATCACATCAATACAATGTCTTACATCAAGCTTGCACCAGTATGGAAGATCAAAGAAGATCCACCTCTTCTTCCATATTTTCTTCTCGGTAGCCTTCTTCTGGGTCTTCCCATAGATAACATTAGTGTTGTTCACCCTTTCATAAACTTGCTCTCCAGTCAAGGCCACCGGAGCAATTTCATTCTCTGGAAGTCCATTGAAAGCTTTTCTCAATCTACGATAAGGATGATTACGTCGGAGAAATCTCCGATGCCCAAGGTAAATTGTCTTCCTTCCATGTTGCAGTTGATGGTAACGTGTGCCTTCTTCACATATTGGACATGTTTTATGCCCCTTAACACTATACCCACACAGGTTCTCGTATGCTGGAAAGTCATTGATGGTGCAAAATAACATGGCACGCAATCTGAATGTCTCATGGCAATACCCGTCGATCACATCAACGCCTTCATCATCATACTTAACATAATGTATTTCCGCTTCATGCACAACCAAGGAAACAGGTTGTAAATTACCAGGAGAACAGGCCATGAACTATGAATACTACTTAAGTTTCCATATGGATTCATTCCATCGGTAGCAAGTCCAAGCCTGAGGTTTCTGGGCTCATTACCGAAATCCGGAAACAAACTATCAATTCTCTTCCATTGCAAAGAATCGCCGGATGTCAAGCTGTCCATCACACTTCCTCTCATCTGCATGCCATCTAATGTTCTTTGCGTCATTTACATTAGCAAACAATCGCTTGAACCGCGGAATCACGGGAAGATACCATAACACCTTCGCAGGAGGACCTTTGGTGACCACATCACAACTAGAATCACCATCCTTCACTTTGTAGCGTGATACCCCACACCTGGGGCACTTGTGCATCTCTTCAAACTCTTTCCTGTACAATATGCAATCATTGGGGCAAGCATGTATTTTCTTTTACTCCATACCCATCGGACACAATATCTTCTTCGCCTCATAGTTTCGAGATGGCAATGTGTTGCCTTCTGGAAGCATGTCTTTCAACAACTCAAGCAATTCGGTAAAGCTTTTATCGCTCCACCCATTTCTCGCCTTCACATTGAAAAATCTTAACACCGCTGACAACCGTGTGAAATTAGTGCACCCCGGATATACAAAGCCACTTCCGCATCACTGCACAAAGTATCATACACATGTGCACGTCGAAAAGACTCTTGCCCAACATCACGGATCATGTCCTCTAGCCCATCGTCCATTTCCACGTCATCAACTTCCTCTCAATCCGACACCCACGGCCTGTCTAACGATTCACCATGACATATCCATATTGTATAACTCTTGCAAATCCCCTCACAAATAAGATGATCACGTATCTCCTCATCTTCTAGTCGTCTCTCATTCAAACAGTTAACACAAGGACAATAAAACCTTCCATTACCACTATCAGGAGCATTTGTTTTTGCAAACTATAGAAAATCTTCCACTCCATTCTCATACTCATCACTTGTCCGTCTAGCATTCATCCAACCGCGATCCATGACTAAACCAATAACTTCGTACTTAGTCCAACATATTCATTAACCACTTCTTATGACAGGGTATGGCCCTATCCCATTCGAGAAGAAACTTTTTCAACATTCGGTTAACAGTTAGTCCTTAACTCTCATGCTCATACTCGACAAAATTTCGGCAGCATTTCCCTTCGATCTCCGACGTACACGACTTGAACGCGATGACATCCACCACGATAAAGTATGCACCCGGAGAACGAAAGGAAATGTATCAATTCGAACTTTCATCAAGTATATAACATTAGAATCAATGAATAACTATTTTAACTGAATGAAGAAAAAGTTTTTTCCCAAACTGTCCAACTTTGAACAATTCAAGATCCAACACATTGAGCGGTACATTAAGCACGTACACGTGTGCTCATTAGTATTGCATCTCAAACGGGAAACTAAGGCTTTACTAATTATGTAGCTTGATGATGAGTGTGATTTCACCTCATATTTCATTGTCATTTTGCTTGCATTTTCATATAGTTTGGGCATATTTTAATTGATTCTTTGTTAGTTTTTACCTTGGAACGGGTAAGGTGGTTTTGTGGTGTTGTTGTGCATGAATTAAGGATTAATTGGTCAGGATTAACCATGATGGAGCTTGCATGAAGATGGGGCTTGAAAAGTGAAGAAAATGAGCCAAACAGAGCCCATCACGGCCTAACCGTGACAGCCATCACGACCATGTTTGAGTAGAGCTGAAAAGAAAGAATGGAAAAGTCAGAACTGGTCCCGGCCAGCCCGTGAAGTCCATCACGACCGTGACATGCCAACTGAACCAGACCCTCACTGGCAGAACTGATCACGGCCTAGCCGTGATGGTGGTCACGGCCGTGACAGACCAACCAGTGAAGCAACCTCCAAGGCAGAATTCGTCACGGCCTAGTCGTGACAGGCATCACGGTCGTGACGTGTGATACGACCACTGGTGTTCCTTTGTGTATCCTTTGTCCACCATTTGGAAAAATCCTGTCTTGGAGCCATTTCCACTATGGTGGATTAGACACAGATTCACACTTTATAACACTTCACACACAGAACAACACAAGTATATTATATTTATGTATATATATATAGATATTCACAGAACAAGGACTCAAGACACAAACTTCATCAAAGGGGTCACAACAAGGCACTAACACACTCATGACAGAGCCTAGACATGCAGTTGTACATGGATGCGGTTCACCATTAGCCTCACAAGAACCAGGTTTTTGGGTTTAAAAATATTTTCAGCAGAGAGAACATACCAGAGTTGTGAGATGCTAAGAGACCGGAGTGGTGGTTCTCGTTTTTCTACGGTCGTGAGTAACGGTCCTCTTCGCGAAAGCACGAATGGAGTGGTGGGTCTCCTTAAGTTGCAGGCGCAGCAACCAGTAACGATGTGGGTGGGGTGGGTCTCCTCCTTGACGAGTCAACGCCGTCGTGGGGGTTAGAGGTTAGGGTTAGAAGCCGCATCACAGAACCCTTTCGAGGAGTGAATGGTGGCAGCGATGAGTGAAATGATGATAGCAAATATCAAAGAAATCAAAACGAAAAGGAGGGAGGGTGAGCACAGGCATGCAAGAGGGAATTAAAAAATGACATATAACAATACACATCGGTTAAACAAAACCGATGTTATAAGGTTTTTCACATCGGTTATTATTAAAACCGATGTTAAAAGTTATAATTTCCATACTTTTTTTATTCGTTTTTCCACATCGATTTTTAAAAAACCGATGTTAAAATATACACATTTCCACATCGGTTATGACAAAACCGATGTGCTAAATTATGCATTTTTAAATTTTTTTATTTTTGGTTCAATTTTCAACATCGGGTTTTTAGAAACCGATGTTAAAATCTTTATAACATCGGTTTAATAAAAAACCGATGTTAAAAATTTTCAATTTAATTTCAAAAATGCCACAGCCTCCTTTTTCACATCGGTTTTCTGAAAACCGATGCTAAAACCCCGATGTTAAAAGTATATTTTGCACTAGTGTTTTCTTAAAATATAACCTTAGCTTCTATCAACTGCTAACATTATAAATCATGACAGTTTAGTTGATATAGCAACAGAATAATGTACCAGTCAGTTCCAGTTTCATAAAAAATAAAAAATAAAAAAGCAATAAGAAAATAGAAAGATTTCAATCTTATTCTGACAACCATATCGAAGATTTTTCACTAAATCTCAAGTCCTTATAAGATTAGCCACATGCATGTATCTTATTTACCAACAAAACAAGTAAATAAGCATGCACTCTCACCAGAAGCAGAAGCAGTGAAGACCGACGAGCAGCAGGGAGCGGCAGAGATGGGAGGCGGTGGCGAAGCAGTGAGGGACGGCAAGCACAGAGCAGTGAGAGAGATGGGGACGAAGTGATGAGCACAAACCGAGGGAGGGAATGAAAAACAAAGGAATGGAAGAGCAGAGCAAAAACAAAGGAAAATGGCGCGTGACAGATGGAGGGAATGAAAATAGAAATCAAAAGTAGGGTTTTGTCAAATATTACACATCGATTGTCCAAAAACCGATGTGGTTAGTAATATTTCACATCGGTTCTATAGTAACCGATGTAGAAACTTACGATTTAATTTAAAATTTCATTTTTTTAATTTATGACATCGGTTATATTTAAACCTATGTGGTTAATATATATTAGACATCGGTTCAATAGGAACCGATGTGGAAAGATAAAATTTTTAATTTTTTTTTTAATTTTATACATCGGTTATAATACAACCGATGTGATTAATCTATATATTAGACATCGTTTCTAATGGAAAGATAAAAATTTTAAATTTTAAATTTTTTTGTTTTAATTTTAGACATCGGTTAAAATACAATCGATGTGGAAAATATTCACACATCGGTTATTTATGAAACCGATGTGGAATCCTTTGCTTTTAATTTCAAAAATGCCACCGCTCGCTTTTTTACACATCGATTTTTGTAAAACCGATGTAGAACCTCTAACGTTAAAAACATATTTTGCACTAGTAAAGTAATCTTATCTTCTGCACCATTACTCATTTATAGGTGAATTCTTAGCGTTAAAAGAAAGCAAGGCATATGTATTTAGGTCCATCTACTAGATAAGAAAGTGACCCGGCCCGAAAGATAGATCACTACAAACAAAAACTATCCACAAGGGTTATTCATTGTTCTTGTTAGCAGTGCTACAAGGCATGGAGCCGATATGTTTAAGTTCAAAGTATTACATATGAATTGAACATAACTTGTGCCTCATCTCAACTATCATTGCTTGGAGAGATTCTTAGTTACATTTTAAGGTGAAGGCTATGGTTCACCATCCACTGAAAGTGGTGCACTCATGTATTATCCAAGTGGTAAAATCTGGATCATATTATAAATCGCTACTTTGACGGTTTGACTTTTCAATCATCTGGTCAAAGGATCAAGGGTACTTGTATGTTTATAAGACAAGATGTTGTATTTTCATACTTGCATAAAGACCCTTTTTATTAATTAATATGAAAAAATATTATTATTTGATATTTTATTATAAAAAAATAAATCTTCTTTTTTTTGAAAGAAAAATAATAACTAAGTAAATCTTAAGTTCCTAAAATTTGTTTCTTGATCATTAAAATAAAATGTAATGAATTTTCTTGCTCTGATAATCACGTAAGAATTTTTTCAAAGTGGGATATAATAGCCATTTTTCTTATATTTTATTGAAATAGATATGTCAAAAAGAAAAACAAATATCAATTATATTTGTAGTTTTATGATTCTTTCATGATAATGTAGGAATGACGTTCCTTTTGGATCGATTAGATAAAGATTATTCTTTATCAACTAAAGAATCATATATCTATGAGTTATACTCGGTCCTAAAAAAATATTTGAATTCTGTTATTCTTCATGTTCTCTAAATTAAAACCAAAAAATTGATCAATATACGTGCAACCATGAAAAATAAAATACGAAATGAGATGACTAAGATTAAATTTAATAACTTCTCCATTTTTCAACATATAAATATTCTTCTTTATCGATTAAAGAATACGAATAACAATAAGTTATGTACTCACCACAAAAAAAAAGGTATTTGAATTTTGTAGATCTTTGTGTAGTCCAAATCAAAACCAAATTTGATCGATATACATGCATGCAGTCCAATCAAGTAGATTGATTCTGTAAGTCCTCAGTTACATGTTTAATTTCATGTATATTATTAACTCTCACTATACTTTAATTATATAGTTTTTTTAGGTAAACTATAGATTGTTGTTTTAACACTTTAGTTATTTGAGATATCATTATCTTTATTTTTTCAACGTCGGACATGATAACCATTTTTTGTTAAATTTTATTGAAATATATATCCAAACATCAGAAAATGAAGATAATGTCAAAAATAAAAGCCAATATCAAATATAATATGAGTTTTTTTTATATAATAAATTTTAGATTGGGAGAAGACACATCTCCTTACAAGGTCAGGGAATACCACCAACTTCAACGAGGATTTGTAGTGAAATTTACATATTGCCTACCAACATGAGAGATCTAGGAATCGAACCCAAGTCACCACTAGTGTGAGCGAAATGATTGATCAGATGTACCAACCTCTATCGGCAATATATGAGTTTTATATTTTATGATTCTCTCATAATAATATAGTTTCGATGTTTCCCTTTAATTAAATAAATATATTTTTTATTGACTAAAGAATACAAATATGATGAGTAATACTCCCACCAAAAAAAGATTTTTTTTTCCAAATTAAAATTGAAGTTGTTCGATATACATCCCGCCTAATCAAGTAGATTGATGTATGTAAATCCTTAGTCACATAATCCACTATCGATTTGTTTTAGATTTTAATAGAAATTATTTTGAGAAATTATTGTTAAAAAAATGATTTTAAAGAATTCGGAGTTAAAAAAGTCATTTTGTGTTTGATACTTTTTTTTTTTGCCTAAGCAAAGTTAGATACTGATTTTTTAAAAGTAAATTTAAAAGAATTAATTTTGTTTGGATAATAAAAATGAAATCACTTTCAATATGTAAAAATTTAAAGAATTAATTTTATGAGTATCATACCTAAAATCAATTTTACTCAACAGAAAAACTAGAAATTCTTACTTTTTCTTAAAATTAATTCTACCCACATCTAAACACAATTTTATATATCCACATTGAATTTCAACCAAACACAATTTGATGTTCAAAAAGTAATTTTTTCTGTCGCGAACGAAAATTTAAGGTGAAACAAAGATACACTTATAACGTGGTGTCGTTTAAGAGTTCTTTCTTGCTGTATACTTTGTTTCGTAACAGTACTTATTAACGGATCTGGATTTTCCCTCTTTGTTTTCTCTCTCATGTTTTTCTTGAATAATGTAAGAAAATATTGGAGTAAAAAATAAGTAGATCCCCATCCCATTTGAACTATGTAGTTTTTTAGGTAAGCCATTGTTGATGATATAACTGCGAAAATCAACACAGAAACTAGAAGAGATAAAGAAGTATCGCGACCGTCCCATTCGGGCACCGCAAAAAAAGAGAAGGTAAAAACAAGAGGAGTCGCCACTAAAATTTTTATTGGGAAAATCTTAGAAAACTCAATTATTTAAAGATAAACTGGTCTAAAAAAAAGAGAGAGATGAGTCCGGGAGTCGGTTACGAGTAGGGAAGGTGTTAACACTCCACATCACCCATTTAAAAAACGGTACCTCAAGTTAATTGTGCAAAAACATTTTACTAACCTTCTAAATATTTATTTTACCCCAAAAATTATTTTCAAGAAACAATTACTTTTAACTTTTAATATTTTAAATTTTTATTAATTTTTATATTTTTAAATTTATTGTTTATAAAAACTAAATGAGGTTGAACATGGCACATGAGTCCACAGGGTCACCTCATATCTAAGGGACTGAACATGGCACCGTGTCCATAAAGCACCTCTAAAAATAGAAAAGTTTAATTATTTTGATTAATTATTTTAAAATAAAAAGAGACAAAAAAGAAAAATTTAGTTTTGGCTTGACAATATGATTATCTTGCTCCTACGTATTCCCGAGTGCGATGGGAAACTCAAAGCCACGTAGTTCTTTAGAAAATGTTTGATTGGTTGATTGATTTTATTTTGGTAAATGTTTGATCATGAAAATAATTTTGAGAAAAAGGATTTTATCGAAATAAATTCACTCTTGCACATGGTCCAAGATAGCAATGTTATACGATAAACCCTTACAATTCACACATCACTTGAGGATGAAAATTCATATATCAACGTCATAGATTGTTGTGTGAATTCAAAGAAATTTTATTTTTTATAAAGTTGGATAAAATTTTGTTAAAAAGATTAAATTGCAGATATTTTAATTTTTACAAAATAAGCAATTCACTCTTGCACAGGGTTAAAGATAGCGAAGCTATACGATAAACCCTTATAATTCATACAATACTTGAGGATGAAAAATCATACATCAACATTGTAGATTGTTGCGTAAATTTGCAAAGATTTGTCATTTTTTTATAAATTCTATTAGAGATGCTTAAAAATATTTATTTATTTATTTATTTATTTTTGTAAAAAAAACTTTGTCAAAATAGAACATAAAAAATAATTTTTATTTCTAAAATGAGAGAATTCACTCTTGAACAGGGTTAAAGATAGTGACACTATACGATAAACCCTTACAATTTTTACAACACTTGAGGACGAAAAATCGTACATCGACGTTGTAAATTGTTGCGTGAACTCAAGAGATTTTTTCTTTTAAATTTTGTAAGAAAATTAAAAAATAAAATTAAATAAAAGACAAGATGTTTTCTTTTAATTATTTTTTTTTAACTAAAACATTTTTTAGAAAAATGCTGACCTCAAATGGAAGGGCCAGATCAGTAAAAAAAATATAAATGGGCCAATGCTAGTGTAATGCCCAAATAGACAAAAAAAAAACCAACTTTGGGCCAACATGCTGCCATCACAAGCCCAACAAAATATCAGAACCCAATATAAACCACAATAAAGGAAAAAAACAAGAAAAGAATAAAAACAAAAAGGAAGCAGATGAGGCTTCTCGTTACCAAACGTAACAGAGAGGGACCAAGGAAGTGAGAGCAAGGGCGGCTGGTGATTCGTGGTGGTAGCACGCTGGGTCAGTGTCCACGAGCAGAGCGGATCTGGGGACGAGGCAGGGGCTTGCGTGGTGGCACACGATGGACTACGGGCAGCGTTCCGCACCAGACGCGGCTGAGTGCGTGGCTGTCATGGGTGAATGGATCTGTGTGTTGTGTCTGGTTCGTGGCTGTTACGGCGAGGGGTGAGCAGAAAACGAGAACGGCGTCTTCTTGCGGTGGTGGCGGATTCGCAACGGAGGAGTTTGAAATGAGGATCTGATCTGTTTTCTTGTATTGGTTCTTCTCTTTTGTTGTTTGATTTGGGATGATGGTGAAGATGATATTTTGTGAGTTTTTGAGGTTGATGAGAGGTTATGTTACTAGTGAGATGGTTATGGTGTTTTGAGATGGAAGATGGTAATGGGTAGGGGAAGTGAAAAAGGCTTCTAGTTTATTTACTTGAGCTACTTGGTAAAGAGAAAAAATGTGAAAAGAAAATGATGAGGGAAGTGGAGAGGGAGAGTTTTTTTCATCACTGTCATGGATCTTTTTCTGGTTTTACGCCCCCCCTTGCTTCTTCTGATGGGTGTCAATTTATAGCAAGAATTATTGAAGAAGATGACAAAAGTTCTTGTTAGGCCTCCAGCTGGTGTAGGTACAGATAGTGGGGAGCATATCAGCCTTGTCTACCACCATCTTGCAGGTGCAGCAATGGTGCAGAGAGGCCAGGAAGAGTGTACCATTATCCCTCATTTTCTTTTAAAAAGAAGAAGATGACAAAGAGGGGTACAAACGTGGGAGCAGAACATAATTTTAATTTTAATTTTAATTTTAATTTTTATTTTAAGCATTCTTCTTATATATATGTATATATATATATATATATATTTGAGTTTGGGCTATGGGCTCAACACTTGCAACAATAAAAAGAAAATTGGGCTGCTGACCAGATGGAAAAACTGCTTGCACACAGTCAAAGACTTTTCCTTCCAAGTCACTCACACATATAGGGAAGGCAATGTGTGTGCAGATAAACTTGCAAACTTTGGAATTCATAACCCTGGTTTTAGTTGGTGGGACACCATCCCCCATTTTATTAAGGATGAATTTTGTCGAAATAGGCTAGGTCTTCCTAGTTACAGGTTTTCTTAGTTCTTCTTTCTTCCATGGGTTTTGGCTTTATGTCCCCCCATGCTTCTTTTGTTCTTTGATTTATTTTGATTCATCAATAAAAGCGTAGCATGCAGCAAATGATTGTTGATTTGGGTGGTGCCAACCTAGTTGGGATGACCTTCTTCATTATGATGCTCTAGCATGCTACTTATATATAAATATACATATATATATATATATATATATTTACAATTTTATATTTCTCTTTTGTTTTCAAAAATATTAATTAAAAAGAGAAAATACCCTTACAAATTAGGTGTTCAAAGCTGCCCCTCTTTACTTGTTTCCTGTTAGATAATAGGTATAACCGTAGTTACCCTATTATCGTTATAAGAAACGAGTAAAGACATGAACTCCAATTTTGTTCTGGGTACACTAGCAAGCAAAATGACTCGTGACTACAAAGCGATTTCCTATAAAGATCCAGTGGGTTGGATTGCCCACTGTGGTCTACACATGAAAAGCTTGCAGGGTGGATTGCCTGCTAATCTTAAAAAAACGATAAAGAGCTTGCGGGGTAGATTTCCCGTTAGAAGCCCGAACAGAAAGATAAAATAGCTTACGGGGTGGATTGCCCGTCAGAAGTTCGAACAACAAGACAAAAGTGAGCTCACGGGGTGGATTGCCCGTCAGAAGCTTTAACAAAAAGATAAAATGAGCTCATGGGGTGGGTTGCCCGTCAGAAGCTCAAATAGAAAGATAAAAGTAAGCTCACAGGGTGGATTGTCCCTCAGAAGCTCGTATGAGAAAGATAGAAAGCCTACGGGGTGGATTGCCCATTTGCAGCTCGAACTGCAAGATAAAAAAGCTTACGGGGTGGATTGCCGGTCAAAATTTAGAACAAAAAGATAAAATGAGCTCACGGGGTTGATTTCCCGTCAAAAGCGAGAAGAAAAAACATTAAATAGCTTACGGGTTGGATTACCCGTCGTAAACTCGAACAAAAACATAAAAGAGCTAACGGGTGGGCCCATCAAAAGTTCGAACAGAAAGATAAAAATGAGCTCACGGGGTGGATTGCCAGTCAAAAGCTCGAACAAAAAACATAAAAGAGCTTACGGGGTGGATTACCCGTCAGAAGCTTGAAACAAAAAGATAAAGGAGCTTACAGGGTGGATTACCCGTCAGAAGCTTGCTTATGAGGCCAGATAGACAAATACAACGCATGAGTGTTGGTTTTACTCATTGATGGAATGACAATGTATGAGATGGATTTCATGATTGATGAAAACTCAAATAACTATCTTTTAATTCATCATACAATGAACGCTGATGATGAAAACCCTTATTATACTTTTGTACGATGCAAGATATACTTTTGATGAGAAAATATTTCTTCTTTGCTGTTTCTTTTTCATTATTGGATCCTTGACCCCTTAAAAGTGTCGATCACAGTCAATCTTGAGGATGAACTAAAACAAGGCCCATCTCTTCGGGGAGGGATATCTTGCACTTTTGTTTTCTGACGGTAAACACCCTTGATGATAACTATACCAGTGGTTGATTCTTGATATTCGTTCCTTTCTTCAGTGCCCTTCATCGAGGAACCATCGTGCCCCCCCCCCCCCCCCCCCCAATGACCTTTTGAGGCTTTCTAAGGAATTCTAACTGCTTAAAAAACCATTACTTGTTTCACATTTCAGTATATACTAATCAGGATGAATGTGCACACACAGATGACAAAAGTTATGAGAAAGGGACCAAGGTAGCGAAACAAAATAAAGGAAGTCAATATCATTATATTTACACTGAAAAGGTATACAAAGCAGGTATTACGATGGAGTATGGGATTACAAAAAGGTTAGGGAGTGGAATCACATCTCCTTAAGTGACTAGTGTTAGTATCCCTCATACTATCTCGACTGCTTACTAATCAACCTCTGAGAATGCTATTTGCCCCAATCTTCATGCATCTAGCCCACTGATTGCCCCAGTTCATCGGTTTGGACGACACTTACATTGTTATGTTTTTATTTTATTTTTTTTGAACCCTAACTTTTGCCTAGACCGCCTTTTCAGGTTTTCAGCCAAGCGGGTTGCTCTAACTTTTGCCTAGACTGTCTTTTCAGATTTTCAGCCTAGCGAGCTTTCCTTTTTTCATTTTCCACTTTTCACTTTCTCTTTTTTTTTTCTTGGGAAGTGTGTCTAAGCATAATACTTTTTGACTGCATATGAGTTTACAGGGAGTGGAAGATCTTCCCCATCCATCCTAGTGAGAATTAAAGCCCCTCCAGAGAATGCCTTTTTCACTACGTAAGGTCCGTCGTAGTTCGGGGTCCACTTCCCTCGATGATCCTTTTGGATTGGTAGGATCTTTTTGAGCACTAGATCACCCTCTCAAAACTGTCGGGGGCGTACTTTCTTCTCGTAAGCTCTCATCAACCTTTTCTGGTACAATTGACCTTGACACAGTGCTGCTAATCTCTTCTCTTCGATGAGGTTCAATTGGTCGAGTCGATTTTGGACCCACTCAGCTTCTTCCATCTCTGCCTCTCTCAATACCCTTAATGAGGGGATCTTTACTTCAATCGGGAGTACTACCTCCATCCCATAAACTAAAGAATACGGAGTTGCCCCTGTCGAGGTGCGAATAGAGGTACGGTAGTCGTGCAAAGCAAAAGGTAACATCTCGTGCCAATCTTTATACGTCACTACCATCTTTTGGACAATCTTCTTGATATTTTTATTAGCGGCCTCAACTGCCCCATTCATCTTTGGGCGGTACGGGGAGGAATTGTGATGCTTTATCTTGAAGTTTTCGTACATCTCCTTCATCATCTTGTTGTTCAAGTTGGTCACATTATCAGTGATAATCTCACTCGGCAACCCATAACGACAAATTAATTCTCTTTTTACAAATTTGATCACGACATTCCTGGTCACATTGGCATATGATGCAGCCTCAACCCACTTTGTGAAATAATCAATGGCAACAAGAATGAAGCGATGCGCATTTGAGGCTTTCGGTTTGATTGACCCGATCACATCCATTCCCCACATTGAGAACGGCCAGGGTGCCGACATGACATTCAAGGGAGCTGACGGCGCATGAACCTTATCAGCATATATTTGACACTTATGGCACTTCTTCGCCTAATTAAAGCAATCAGCCTCCATTGTCAACCAGTATTGGCCATCCCTCAAGATTTTCCTGGCCATTGCATGACCGCTCGTGTGTGTTCCAAAAGATCCTTCATGTACCTCCTCAATTACCCGTTTAGCTTCTTTTGCGTCAACGCACCTCAACAACACCATGTCATGATTTCTTTTGTAGAGAATACCCCCATCTAAATAGAAACCCATTGCAAGTCTTCTTAGAGTTCTTTTGTCATTTTCTGAAGTGCTCGGAGGGTATTCCCTTCTTTGGATGAATCATTTGATGTCATGGTACCACGGTTTTTGATGAGACTCTTCCTCTATCACTTGAGAATATGCAGGATGATCACGACTTTCCATTTTGATGAGTGGTAAGTTCCTCTCGTCACTTACTTTGAACATCGAGGACAAGGTAGACAATGCGTCAGCTAATTGGTTATCTTCTCAGAGAATATTATGGAATGTGACTTCATCGAACTGCTCAATCAAACCTTTGATGTAATCATGGTACGGGATTAACTTGGCATCTCGGGTTTCCCATTCCCCTCTTAGTTGGTGGATGACTAATGCATAGTCCCCATATACCTCCAGTATCCTTGCCTTTGATTCTATTGCTGCCAGGATCCCGAGCGCACAAGCTTCATATTCGGCTATATTGTTTGTACAATCAAAGCAAATCCTTGCAAATGGAGTGGAAATAATCATTTTCCGGTGAGATTAGTATTGCCCCAATTCCATGTCCCAATGCATTTGAAGCTCCATCAAATAACAAGGCCCATTTTTCTTTTTCTGGTGATTGACTGTGATCAAACAAAGCCATTATATCTTCATCTGGGAAATCACATTGCATCGATCCATAATCTTCTACTGGCTGATTGGCTAGATATTCTGCAAGAGCACTCCCTTTTATTGCTTTTTGGGTGACATAGACAATGTCATATTCTGATAGCAGGACTTGCCAGTGAGCAGTTCTTCCAGTCAGAGCTGGCTTATCAAAGATATACTTGATCGGATCCATTTTGGACACCAACCAGGTAGTGTAACACAACATGTAATGCCTCAAATGGCGAGCCGCCCAAGCCAAGGCATAGCAAGTGCGTTCTAGCAGTGAGTAGTTGGCTTCGCAACTGGTGAATTTCTTACTTAGATAATAGACGGCATGTTCCTTCCTTCCTGACTCATCGTGTTGCCCCAATACGTAACCTATCGATTCATCTAGCACAATCAAATACATGATGAGAGGTCTTCCCGGCACTGGGGGAACCAAAACCGGAGGCTCCTGTAGGTAATGTTTGATCTTCTCAAAGGCTTTTTGACAATCTTCATTCCATGTCACAGCCTAATTTTTGAGCAGCAATTTAAAGATTGGTTCACATGTCGCGGTTAGTTGGGAGATGAACCGGGCAATGTAGTTTAATCTTCCTAAAAACCCACGAACTTCCTTCTCCATTTGAGGTGCTACATGTCGATGATTGCTCGAACCTTTTCAGGATCAACCTCTATTCCTCTTTGACTAACAATGAACCCCATAAGCTTTCCTGATTTCACTCCAAAAGTGCATTTGGCTGGATTCAATCGGAGCTTAAACTTCCTTAACCGCTCAAAAAGTTTCCGCAGATTATCAACATGGTCATCTTCGGATCTGGACTTGGCGATCATATCATCTACATAAACTTCTATCTCCTTATGCATCATGTCATGGAACAAAGCCACCATAGCCCGCTGATATGTTGCCCCAACATTTTTCAAACCAAATGGCATAACTTTGTAGCAAAAGGTTCCCCATAAAGTGACAAATGTAGTTTTCTCCATATCTTCTGGTGCCATCTTGATCTGATTATATCCTGAGAATCCATCCATGAAAGAGAATAATGCATGTTGGGCAGTATTATCTACAAGAACATCAACGTGAGGCAGAAGAAAATCATCTTTTGGGCTAGCTCTGTTCAGATCTCGATAGTCGACACACATTCGAACCTTTCCATCTTTCTTGGGAATAGGAACGACGTTAGCAACCCATTGAGGGTACTTTACCACTTCTAGGAAACCCGCATCCAGCTGCTTCTTGACCTCCTCCTTGATCTTTAAAGACATTTCCGCTTTCATCCTTCGTAGCTTCTGCTTTACTGGAGGACACTCCGGCTTTAATGGCAGTTTATGTTCCGCTACATTGAGGTCTAATCCTGGCATGTCTTGGTATGACCATGCGAAAACATCTTTATAATCCATCAACAACCTGATCAACCTACTTCACTCCTTCTCTTTCAGGGAAAGGCCAATCTTGACCTCTTTTCTATCATCTTCGGTTCCCAAATTAATTAGTTCACTTGGCTCTTCATGGGACCGAATTTCTCTGGATTCTTGTTCTACCAACCTCAATAATTTAGGAGGGACTTCCCCATCATCATTAACAACCTCGTCAGTATGATCAATGTGATAGTCAAAATTGTACGTTGAGTTACTAACACTGTCATTTTCAAGAGAGTCACTTTTAGATCTGCATTTTGATTGTTATCAGGGAAAGATGAATGAATAAAGGTTAAAGACGGGAAACTGCATTTATTGGTGAGGAACGATGAATAAAAGCGAAAGTAAAAAGAGAGATAAGAACATAAAGACATTGAATGCATGCATTTATTGATAAGTCATACTGAAACGGAAACAAGTAAGCTCATTACAACAAAATTCCTAAAGCCTTGGGCAGAGCTAAAGGATAAGCATTACAGAATTACTTTGAAAAAAACTCTATGGTCCTGGGGAACTCAATGACCTCCCAATTGTTGAGCTCTATATCCGGATGGCATGGATACACCAGATTGACACCATGATCAGCGAGATAATCATCTTCAACAGCTGCTGGTTGGTCCAGGATTGCAAACCCTACACTTTGGAAGCTCTGTCGAATGTCACAGATGGGAACCTGTTCAGCCTCGTATTCACGATTTTCCAGCCAAGCCAACCTCTTCCTTTTCTTCTCTTCTATAGCCCTCATCTTGTCGGCCTTGGTGGGTTTATATCCCAACCCAAACCTGTCCTTGTTCTTGGTGAGCATGAGGATGTCAATGACACCTTGGCTATTCTTCCCCAAACCGCTTCCAGGTCGGTATCCTCCTTCGAGCATAACCCTAGCCATCATAATGGACGCTTTAGATGACCGAGGTTTCAAGAGTGGAACATCATCCCCAACATAATTGGCATTTGCAATTTCAAGCGGTTGGAAAGCGGTCTCGAGAGCTTCTTCGACAGCTTCAATGTAAGGGGTTGTTGATGGCTTACTCACCAACATATCCTCCTCTCCATAAACAATTATCAACTTACTATCGACAATGAACTTCACTTTTTGGTGCAATGTGGAAGGTATAGCTCTCAGCATTTAATGGATCCACGGTCGTCCTAGCAGACAACTGTAAGTTGGTGTGATGTCCATTACTTGGAAGAGTATTTCAAAGGTGCAAGGGCCAATCTGAATGGGCAATTCAATTTCTCCCATGACTTCCCTTTGGGTGCCGTTGAAAGCTCTTACAATCATTGTGCTTGGCTTCATATGAGTTCCATCGAAAGGCAGTTTTGCCAGTGTTGACTTTGGCATTACATTAAAAGAAGAACCATTATCAATGAGAACCCTAGCCATGACATGATCTCGACACTTCACAGAGATGTGTAACGCCTTGTTGTGCCCTATTCCTTCAGCTGGAATTTCATCATCAGTGAAAGTGATATAATTATCAGCAACGATGTTACCCACGATGTTACCAAGCTTATCAATTGTGATGTCATGAGAGACATGAGCTTGATTCAACACCTTCATCAGTACTCTCCTATGTGGCTCAGAATTCATCAACAAAAACAAAAGAGATATCCGAGCCGGAGTTTGATTTAACTGATCCACAACCTTGTATTCACTCTGCTTGATGAACTTCAAGAATTTGCTGACTTCTTCATCAGATACCTCTTTTTTATTCTCACCCCCATTTGCTTCCTTGTCATCTAGAATTCCTTCCACATCGTCTTTCCCCTTGCGATCCTTTCCTTCCTTTTCTGTTTCCTCCCTTCGCAATACCACTGGAGTGTAAATGCGACCACTCCTAGTCATTCCACCAATTCCTGAAATGTTGGTAACCACAGTAGTTCCGTCGGAAGGATTGGGTTGAACCTGCATCTTATATTTCCATGGTACCGCTTTGGTGTCCTTGTAAGGGAAAGGACTTGGAACTCGGATGACGATTGGTGTTGGCCCACTTGGAACCGGCAAAGGTTCCTTCTCAGTATAGTATATCACCACTGGTTTCGGAGTGACTTGCTCGGGAACTGGTTGAGGATAAACCACAACAGTAAAAGGGGTTATCTTAATTGGGGTTGGGGAAATTGTAGATTTAGTAACCATATTAATGCCATACTCATTTGATTCACAACCAATTAAGATAATCTTCATATCCATTAACCGCTGCACAACTTGTCGAAACTCTGCACAGTCTTCAATCGAATGCCCTATATTCCCATCGAAGTCACACCTTATCTCTTCATCGAGGGCCTTTTCTTCCATGATCGGGATTTGGATCAATCCGCATTTGCACATCTCTCTGAAAATAACTCTCATAGGAGTCCTAACATCGGCCACTTTACTCTTGAAAGTATGTTCCAAGAAGCTTTCAATGGCATTGACTCCCAAACCCCCATGATTTGGCATAGGACCCTGTGCCACATTTGGAGCATCCTTCTGAAAGCTCAACCATTTGGCATTAATCAGGTCTTGCACCTTAAACTTCAAAGCTTTACAATTCTTGGTGGAATGACCAGTGGCCCCATCGTGATACTCACATTGAGCGTTTGGGTCATACCACTTTGGATAAGGAGGGTCTATTGGTCTTGTCGGGATAGGAGTTAGCACGGTTTTGCTCACAAGTTGACGGAATAGTTCAGTGTAGGTTATGGGTATCGGGTCAAAACGCACTGGCTTTCTTTCCGAGTTATACGGTGGCCTTGTTTGGCTGGTGTTTGGGTTTGGATTTAGGGGATGAACAATTCGAGGTGGCATGGTAGGGTGAGTTTGAGGCTGAGAAGGAAAAAACAAGAGGAGTCGCCACTAAAATTTTTATTGGGAAAATCTTAGAAAACCCAATTATTTAAAGGTAAACTAGTCTAAAAAAAGAGAGAGATGAGTCCGGGAGTCGGTTACGAGTAGGGAAGGTGTTAGCACCCCACATCGCCCGTTTAAAAAACGGTACCTCAAGTTAATTGTGCAAAAACATTTTAATACCCTTCTAAATATTTATTTTACCCCAAAAATTATTTGCAAGAAAGAATTACTTTTAACTTTTAATATTTTAAATTTTTATTAATTTTTATATTTTTAAATTTATTGTTTATAAAAACTAAATGAGGTTGAACATGGCACATGAGTCCACAGGGTAACCTCATCTCTAAGGGACTGAACATGACACCGTGTCCATAGAGCACCCCTAAAAATAGATAAGTTTAATTATTTTGATTAATTATTTTAACATAAAAAGAGACAAAAAAAGAAAAATTTAGTTTTGGCTTGACAAGATGATTATTGTAACACCCCGATTTTCGCTGCTTCGTAATATCGGTAATAAATATATAAATATATATTTTTATCCGAGACTTAGAAAATGATTTTGGATAAACCAAGGTCATTTCCTTGTTATACTTATTTTCATAAGGTTACGGGGAAATTTTTGGTTGAAAATTCAGACGGAAGTCGGTCTGCCGTTTTCTGCATTTTCACTGACAGTAAAAGTTTAATGCTCATAAAACCCAATTTTAATTCGTGAACTAGATGAAAAATGTTTTTATCGTATTTTCTACGATACTGGAAGTTTTGAAAATTTTGGTAAAAAAAATTAAAATATTATATTTGTTGCGGGCGTATACGTCGAGATTATCTCTAGGAAAAACCTGCGCTAGATGAAACCCAGAGTCGGCAATGTAGCTGAGATAATGGATTTGACCGACTTGACGAGCATTTATGACGAGCTTATCCGAGTTATAATGGCCATAATGGCGCATTTATGACAAAGTGAATTTTTGCTATGAAATGACCATTTTACCCTTGTCTTTTTATGACAATTACAAGCCATGCCATTGGAAAATTTGACCAAATCCAACCCAAAACTCACGGCTCTTTCCTCCATTCAAATCACTTGGACATCACTTTTCCTAAGCCATAAATGACATTTATGTTAAGTGGATGAGTTATAAGGCAAAGTCATTCTCTCATCAATCACCCGAAATTGCCACTAAATTCTGACCCGTTTATGCTCTGAATCTCGGAAAACTTTCAACATTTAAGTTGTTCATCTTTCGCTCTTATTTCCAACGACATAAAGATCATCCAAAACGGACAAGTATGTTGAGAGATATACCCAAATTACTAAAACTGTTCTAAACCCTCATCATGTTCATCTTCTTCTCCAATGTTCTCAAATTTTCTCCAAGTTTCTTGATTCTTCTTAACCTATCTTTGACTCACAAAATCAGACAACTTTGGTCAAGATAAGCTTGCATTAAATGTGGCAAAATCATCATCATGGCACTTTATTGACAATTTGCAAACTAGTCCTTCAACTTTTGGAATCTTTGAAAATTGGTCCTTAGAACTTAATTGCATTTGAATCCTTTAGCAAGACAACTCATCATCATATAGATCCTTCCTAAGATGGCGCCGCTACCTCTATAAATACCCTACTCTCACTTTTCACTTAGTTTCTTTTACCATTTGTTTCCAAAACCCTAAGTTCATAAGTTCCTAAGTGAGTGATTTGTGAAGCAAGTATCTTGGATTTATTTTGTCATTTATTTTCAAGAGGTAAATCCTAATCTTCTTCCTTAATCATACCTATGTTCTTTAACAAGTTTATTGATTCAAGGCTTATATCATAGTTGTTCATCACTTTAAAGTTTCTAACCCTAGAACTTTGAAAAATCATAACTAATTCTAGAAAAATCCTTTTGACATGAAACCAATTGCTATGATCTTATAATCATCTCTATTTTCATCATCTAGAAGCATAAGATCATGAGAAATTTCTTTCCTTAAAATCTGGACTGGGCCGAACCTAGGTTAAAGTTGTGTTCTTAGGTTTTGTTTCAATTTCATGTCTTGATTCATGATTCAATCCTTTTGTATCTTGCTAGTTCTTGTATTCAAGTATATAGAAGATCAAAAATCAAACTTGAGCCTATTTGTTTCTTCAAAAATCGAAACCCTAGGTTTGAGTACTTAATGGTTTTGTGATTCAAAAGTTGTTTGTAATCCTTGAATCCAACTCTAAACTTTGTATGTTGATTAAATCCAAGAGTTGAGGAAATTTTAAAATTTCTAGCCTAAAAATCTTGAGAAAACCGAACCCTAGTTATTAGAACTAGATGAGTTTAATTCATGTTCTTGGTTCATAATCATGGTTTAAGTGATTAATCATGCTTAAGTAACTTATGGATCATTAATCCTTTAGTTAATCAAATTTTCAACTTCCTAACCTAGATAATTGGTTGAAGCCGAAACCCTAACCATAAAGGTTAGAGGATTTTGTTTCAAATTTTAGTCTTGTAATAAGTAATCTATGTTAGTTAAGACTCTAGTAATTAGGATCCAAAAGATGACATTAAGAAGATAACCCTAAACCTATTTTCTAAGTCTTGGCCGAACCTAGCCCTAAAGTGTCATAGATGGTTGTTAGTTGATTAATTATAGTTATGATTGTTTGAATGAAGGTGGTTGTGTTAACTCGTGGCGGGATAACGAGGATCGTCGTGTACGTGTTTCCGGTGCAAACTCAGGTGGGAGAAAGAACCATTCCATCGTCGAAACCGATAAGTAGTATATAATTTATAATAATGGTGTAGGGCGACCTAAACCCTACTAGTGGTCGAGTAATCGACAATACCAAAATCGTATTGGAAACTTTTCCGTAAAACCAATGACGATTTGGGAATTGTAGGTTTATCGCCTTAGGTTGATTATTCATATTTGAGGATGTTTGAATTATTTACTTTTGACTGTTTGTGATACGCTGGTTGAGGTATTCCATCTTCATGTGACGTATTGTTTTGGTGTTTGAATATTATGATATTGAGGATGTTTGAATATTCTGTTGATTAATGTGTTATGCATGATCTGCCTGGGTTTAATTCTATGCTTAGATAATTTTAAGGAAAGATATATATTGCTCGGAGGTCTTTTGTTTGGGTGAGAGTTTTGAATATGAATTAGAAGTGCCTCGCTATTATTTTATAGAAGTGATGTGATATAGAGTGTAAGTGGAGGTTATGAGGAAAAACTTGAGGTACTAGGTTGTTATTGATAAAAGTCAGCGAGAATCATGTGTTGCATTGTTGTTCATAACCATGTATTTGAGATACACGAGGTCCGAAGTTCTTGTAGACCATTCCAAATTAGAATTTAAGTTGTGCAACTATAGTGTCATTGCTTTGCATGAGCACCCTTGATAGAGTTGAAAGAGGGAGAATCAGGGTGTGCACCGACGGTACTGTGCAGCTATAGTGTCATTGCTTTGCATGAGCATTCCTACCATGGATGAGAATGTGCACCAGCGTGGGGAACGTGTCACTTGGACGACTGACTGGCATCCCTAACGAGGGATGTGTGACAGGAGTAGTAGTGGCCACATCAGCATAAAGGTCTAGTTGCATGAGTTTAGGGGTAGAGGATGATGTTATAAAATATGGATGATTGTAAATTGTGAGTGATGCATGTCTGTGACCGTTATTGTATTATATGCTATGAATCTTTTCCACTTATGATGATAGAACTGTTTCTTATCTCCCTATGTCTGTATTTTGGTGTATGTCTATTTTGTTACGTTAGAAGACCATATGGATGACTATGTTACGGAGGAGGTGGATGGAAACCCATACGAGACGGAGATTGTTGAAGAGTTGAACGATGTTCCGTATGAAGTTGACGCTGACGAACAACCTACTGATACTAATAATGTGGCTTAGTTAGTTTAAGGCCAGTGAGTCACATAAGATGTTTTGTTTCAGTTGGTTATAAGCAGGTTGTGTAAAATAAAGGATACTCAGGTGTGTATTTATGTAAAATAGTTTGGTATGTTTTTATATCTGCATAAGTTATATAATTATTAATTAAGTTTTAATTTTTACGTATTTTCAACGTTAAGCGCGCGATTAAGTAATTAAATAATTAAGGATTTAATGTAATAATACAATGGGGCACAGCGGGGTGTCTCAATTATCTTGCTCCTACGTATTCCCGGGTGCGATGGGAAACTCAAAGCCACGTAGTTCTTTAGAAAATGTTTGATTGGTTGATTGATTTTATTTTGGTAAATGTTTGATCTTGAAAATAATTTTGAGAAAAAGGATTTTATCGAAATAAATTCGCTCTTGCACATGGTCCAAGATAGCAATGCTATACGATAAACCCTTACATTTCACACATCACTTGAGGATGAAAATTCATACATCAACGTCGTAGATTGTTGCATGAATTCAAAGAAATTTTATTTTTTATAAAGTTGGATAAAATTTTGTTAAAAAGATTAAATTGAAGATATTTTAATTTTTACAAAATAAGGAATTCACTCTTGCACAGGGTTAAAGATAGCGAAGCTATACGATAAACCCTTACAATTCATACAACACTTGAGGATGAAAAATCATACATCAACATTGTATATTGTTGCGTAAATTTGCAAAGATTTGTCATTTTTTTTATAAATTCTATTAGAGATGCTTAAAAATATTTATTTATTTATTTATTTTTGTAAAAAAAACTTTGTCAAAATAGAACATAAAAAATCATTTTTATTTCTAAAATGAGAGAATTCACTCTTGCATAGGGTTAAAGATAGTGAAACTATACGATAAACCCTTACAATTTTTACAACACTTGAGGACGAAAAATCGTACATCAACATTGTAAATTGTTGCGTGAACTCAAGAGATTTTATCTTTTAAATTTTGTAAGAAAAGTAAAAAATAAAATTAAATAAAAGACAAGATGTTTTCTTTTAATTAATTTTTTTTTAACTAAAACATTTTTTAGAAAAATGCTGACCTCAAATGGAAGGGCCAGATCAGTAAAAAAAATATAAATGGGCCAATGCTAGTGTAATGCCCAAATAGAAAAAAAAAACCAACTTTGGGCCAACATGCTGCCATCACAAGCCCAACAAAATATCAGAACCCAACATAAACCACAATAAAGGAAAAAAAACAAGAAAATAATAAAAACAAAAAGGAAGCAGAGGAGGCTTCTCGTTACCAAACGTAATAGAGAGGGACCAAGGAAGTGAGAGCAAGGGCGGCTGAGGAGGTTGATCAGCGATGGGATCACGATGGATGGCGGCGAGCGGCTCTGGACGGTGCGGCAGGGGCTGGTGATTCGTGATCAGTGTCCACGAGCAGAACGGATCTGGGGACGAGGCAGGGGCTTGTGTGGTGGCACACGACGGACTACGGGCATCGTTCCACGCTAGACGTGGCTGAGTGCGTGGCTGTCATGGGTGATTGGATCTGTGTGTTATGTCTGGTTCGTGGCTGTTACGATGAGGGGTGAGTAGAAAACGAGAACGACGTCTTCTTGCGGCGGCGGCGGATTCGCAACGGAGGAGTTTGAAATGACGATCTGATCTGTTCTCTTGTATTGGTTCTTCTCTTTTGTTGTTTGATTTGGGATGATGGTGAAGATGATATTTTGTGAGTTTTTGAGGTTGATGAGAGGTTATGTTACTAGTGTGATGGTTATGGTGTTTTGAGATGGAAGATGGTAATGGGTAGGGGAAGTGAAAAAGGCTTCTGGTTTATTTACTTGAGCTGCTTGGTAAAGAGAAAAAATATGAAAAGAAAATGATGAGGGAAGTGGAGAGGGAGAGTTTTTTTCATCACTGTCATGGATCTTTTTGTTTTTACGCCCCCTTTGCTTCTTCTGATGGGTGTCAATTTATAGCAAGAATTATTGAAGAAGATACAAAATTTCTTGTTAGGCAACCAGCTGGTGTAGGTACAGATAGTGGGGAGCATATCGGCCTTGTCTACCACCATCTTGCAGGTGCAACAATGGTGCAAAGAGGCCAGGAAGAGTGTACCATTATCCCTCCTTTTCTTTGAAAAAGAAGAAGATGACAAAGAGGGGTACAAGCGTGGGAGCAGAACATAATTTTTATTTTTATTTTAAGCATTCTTCTTTATATATATATATATATATATATATATATTTGAGTTTGGGCTATGGGCTCAACACTTGCAACAATAAAAAGAAAATTGGGCCAAGAACATAACAAAGATATATATATATATATATATATTTACAATTTTATATTTCTCTTTTGGTTTCAAAAATATTATTTAAAAAGAGAAAATACCTTGGCAAAATTAGGCGTTCACAAGAAGAAATGAAGAAGAAGGAAACTATGAATTCCAAATGATTCCTCTTGATTATTCTCTGATACCTCTCGGGCATTCGTAGTACAAGCAAGAGAGTCCAAGCTAGAGGAGTTGAGAGAGCTCAACCGCTTCTGTTAGGACAACTCTTGACTGCTCATCAACTAACTAACCAATCTAGCCGTTAACTAATCATAATAGTTTCTAACTACTTTCTAATTATGACATGTGACAGAATATAAAGTGTAATACCATGCCCCGCATGCTAAGGATGGTATATATCCAACAATCCTAGCTTGGAGATGAGTTTTCGAAAATGAGAAGGATGCAGTCCTTTGGTGAACACATTTGCAGTTTGGCTATGTGATGTAATGGGAAGCAACTTCATTAAATCTGCCATGCTTTTCTCTCTAACAATGTGGCAGTCTATATCCAAGTGCTTTGTGCGCTCGTGAAACACTGGATTAGCTGCTATATGAAGAGCACTTTGATTGTCACAATAGATCACGGATAGCCTAGAACAATGTATGTTTAGGTCATGCAAAAGATAATGTAGCCACTACAATTCACAAGTAGCTGACCCCAAAGCTCTGTATTCAGCCTCACTAGAAGATTTAGCAACAGTGAGTTGCTTCTTGGACCTCCAACAAATTAGGGAACCCCCAAGGAAGAAGCAGTATCCACTAACTGATCTTCTTGTATTAGGGCACCCTCTCCATTCCGCATCAACAAAGCCAAGGAGCTGAAGAGAGGAGGATCTTGGGAAGAAGAGTCCCTTGCCAGGGTTGCCTTTGAGGTAAGTAGTTCACAAGAACATCCAACGATAGTCGTAATTAACTCGGCCTATAAAATATGAGTAATATCCGAGCTCCCGAAATAGTCGTAAATAGCCCGACCTTTCCTAGACCCCCATTCATTTCACCCTGAGGTGAAATATATCACATAACATGGATACCTACCAAGGTACCATGCATAAAACCTTTAGGCACATTTGCCACAATAAAATGAAAAATGCATGTAAAACGTTTTGTTCACATAATTTTCTTTGTGTTCATTCTTTCCTTGTCGAGGCTCAAAGGCTCACGACCAAACCAAGGTTTAAACGTTTAAGTTTAACAACCATTCCCATAACAAGGACTCCAAGTCTAAAAATGTGCAAATCACGAAATCTAGATCCGTGCACCAGATTTAGATTCGTAGATTTTGGCGCACAAAAATCAATATAGATTTTTATAGGACATCTAGTCCATAACTTCACTTATTCAAGTTGTCGGAAATAACCCATTGTATAAAAATACTTTATAGAAAATCCTTTTACGTTGGAAATTCATTTTACAAAATCATCAAAATCACTTAAAATTCATTTTCTTTCATAAAATCAATATTTTGAACCCGAAAATATTGCTTTGAAACAAATTCTGTTTTAACTAATATTATCGTTTTTAATAATACTACCATAAATATTGTCGGAATTTTCCGACGTTTGACGTTTTAAAAACGTTTTAAGTCCAAAAATGACTTTTCTAGGAAAATAATTTTTCCAACACTATAATAAAATTATTTTTGAAACTTATTTTCTTAAAATATTATTTTCTAATATTTAGAAATTTCTTACGTCAAAATAAGCAGTACAAAAATATTTTCACGGTTACGTCCTCACCATGACTCATAAAACACTCTTACGCTGTTAAATCATTAAAATAATATTATTTCCAACTTTTTCTCATTTTCCACCAACCAAAATACTTAAGTAATATTATATGACTATTTCTCATCAATTGAAACTCATTATTCCGTAAAAAAGCTTTTTAACGCTTTTAACCTCATTATTAATTGAGCACTGACCACTGTTAGGATTTTCAATCCACAAACCACATCACTAACAATCATGTCAATAATATAGCACATATCAATTAATTACATGCAACAACATACAATAACAATTAAATGCAGATAAATAAATATTTAAAAGCAGATAATTGCAAAACAAATGATTTCACACTACAGAAAATAATTAACGCACCAAATAAAATATACAGACCCCAAACAAATTACATATAGCTATCGGAAAAATCCCTCAGGTACTCCCCTTACCTCTTGAAGATTTTTCTTGTCGAATTGAAATTCCGTCAAACGTCCAGCCTCCGCAAAACACGTACACGACTCACACATCAATTTATCCTTCAATCAAAACACAACAAATAATTAACAATTAAACACTAAATACACCTATGCTCCTATATGCTAGGTTCGGCCATGAGGGGATTAATTAGCTAAAAATTTCTAAGAATCCTAAGCTCTTGGATTAGTGTTCCTTAATCACTTGAAACCCTAAAACAAAGATTAGAATACAAAGATTGAAATAAAATATTCTAACCTTTCAAGAACCCTAATTCAGTCATGAACAAATCCACAGGTTAGAAATTTGAGTTTGATTCAACATCATGGATTTAATACATACATGTACTAAAAGGAATGAATCAAACATGATTTACCAAAAAATTGAACAAAGTTCCTCCCCTCCACACAAACTAGGTTCGGCCTTAATGAGATAAATGGGAAGGAAATTTTTGTTGGATGAATCCTCTTGGATCTTAAATATAGAGAGGATACTAAGATCATAGAAATTGGTTTCACTTTAAAAGGATTTTTCTATGATTTTCTATGAATTTTCAAAGTTCTAGATCTAGGAATTGAAAAATATGATGAAGACTCCAAATCACAAAAATGAATGAAGAACATGATGATGATTGAGTGAGATAATCATGGTATACCTCTTGGAATTGAAAAATAAGCAAGGAATCAAGTAGTTTCTTCACAAAAATGGCTTACGGAACTGAGAGAATTTTGAGAGAAAATGAAGAACAAAGCAAAGGAAGAAGATGATGGCTTAATAAAATGGATGGAATGGCCTAATGTGGTGTGTTTCCCATGGGTTTTGGGGGGCTAAAGGGTCCAAATTGTTTTTCATTTAAGGACAAAGGTGTAATTTCACTTAGGGCAATTTTCTGTTTAAGTAAGGACTTAAGGACATTTTGGTAATTTCATGCCTAAAGTAATAATGAAATTTATGTGGTTGATATTGAAGGAGAGGTGACTGATTTGTGTCCACAAATTGTAGGGCAAACTTGTCGTTTCAATGAAAGTTCAAGGATAAAATGGTCCAAGGGTAAAATGGACTTTACACTAGTTTAAAGAAATATCTAGATTTTTTGTTAAAAGCAATCATGGCATGGTGACTCATCCATATGACTCACCACCCTAGGTGGCACCATATCTCAGTATCCGATGTCGGGTTTTGTCTCTGCACGACCGTTCTCGACTCCGTCGATTACCCGATTTAGGTTTTTACGCCCGAATCAACTATAAAACCTATTTTTTTTTGGAAATTTTCAAAATAATATATGTTGTTGTAAATGAGATATAAAATCTATTCATTTCGTTCTCTGGTCAAAATTAGGTTTTCTGATCAGTAAAATCTTACTGTCAGCGAAAACGCATGTCGGGTTCCGTCTGAATTTTCAACCGAAAATTTAACCGTATGCTTATAAAAATAAGTATGATATGAATATGACTTTTGTTTTCCAAAAATAATTTTCTAAGTTTCAAATAAAAATATAAACATTTATTTATACTTATACCGATATTAGAAAGCGGAAAAAATCGGGGTGTTACATTACTACCCTACTTAAAAAATTTCGTCCTCGAAATTCAGGACTCAGAACTAGACAAGTCTTCCTTAATCCCAAGGTATTACTTTCACAAGAAGGTGAGTAATTATGGAAGAACTTTGTTGATCTTAAAAAAAAAACACAGGAATCTCGAATATGTAAAAAGATTCTTAATAGGTTGTGAGTTTAAAACTGCATAGCTAATACATATTTACTACCATGACTCTAATAAAGTTCCTTATTTTGCGAGAAATCTTAGTGGATTAGGAACTCACAAAACGAATAGTTCCTAACCTTAAGAGAATTTATTCCTTGGTTAAAGGATTTACAAACGACAATTTAAAATAACTTTAGTCCGACAAAATCTCAGACTGGATCACTTTCAACAAAAGTAAAAGTGACTAGAGTAAATATCATCTAGAAACTTCTTTTATCAAGAAAGTGTCCATCTCGAACAACAATAGGACATTTCACAAAAATTTCCACAATAAACGATACAACATTTGAAATTTGATAACAAATCTACTATCAAAGAAATGATCTGTTCTCAAAATCTAGACTGATTTCATCAATCAAAAGAAAAAGGACTAGAATAAATTTCCTACAAGAAACATTTATTCTTATAAAGTCATAGATATTATATATCACTGACGTCAACTGAAAGACTAACAACATAAAAGACTTTGAAGAGTCAAATACTCAAGGATACGCACATATGATTCTACTTAGATCCCGTTGTTGACGTTAATCTACACTATCTTTTATAAAATCTCTAAGTCATGAGGCTTCAACCTTGTTCTCGGTGTAAACTTTCTGCCCTTATTGCCCGTTTCTCTTTTGCCACCTTTTTAGCAGCTCGCACTTTGTTTCTATCTGCTTCATATTTCTTTACATTACAAACTCTTGCAGTATGCCTGATATTTCCACGTTGATAACATAGAATCCCTTCAAATGGACAAGAATATGCCAAGTGGTATTGCTTTCCACACTTTGAGCATTAACGAACAGAGTCTCAGTTCTTCTTCCCATCATATGGTTTGTTCTGATTTTGTTTCCCCTTCTGATTCTGGTATTTGTTCCTGAATCGAGATGATCCTCTGGGGTTACTATAGTTGTCCTTCCCTTTCTTCATCAATTCCACCTTATGACATTTCTCAACCAATGCTTGGAAATTGCGAATCTCCAGCGGTAATACTTATTTCTTGATACTGATTTAGGGTTTTGCCCCCGAATCAAGTATAAAACCTGATTTTTTTGAAAATTTACAAAATAACCAATATTGTTGGAAATGAGATATAAAATCTATTCATTTCGTTCTCGGGTCAAAATTAGGTTTTTTGATCAGTAAAATCTTACTGTCAGCGAAAACGCAGACTGGGTTCCTTCTGAATTTTCAACCGAAAATTTAACCGTATACTTATAAAAATAAGTGTGATATGAATATGACTTTGGATTTCCCAAAATCATTTTCTAAGTTTCAGATAAAAATATAAACATTTATTTATACTTATACCGATATTAGAAAGCGGTAAAAATCGGGGTGTTACATGTAACACCCAGGTGCTGACGAGGACGGGGAGTGATCGCCGGTGCAAGAAGGCACGGACAAGGAACGACTCCTGGAAGGCTTCTAGGCGGAGGGACACATGAATGAACCGATTACACACCCGAATGAGAGGGATCCTGAGACTGTGTAGGTATGGGACTATACAGTTGAAGAAGGCTTATATGAATTGATTGGTAGTACCTATACGAACAAGATGCATCTTCTTTTCGGGAGACCATCACTTAAGAACTCCACAGTTAAGCGTGCTTGCCTTGGAGCAATTCTGGGATGGGTGAGCTCCTGGGAAGTTTTCCCAGGAAGCGTGTGAGTGAGGACAAAGCACGCTGAAAAGACCCGTGTTGGTCTATGGGGACAGTAGTCAATCCATAGACCATCCAGGGATGTTACAAATGGTATCAGAGCGGCACCTCTCCCAATACGGTGTGGTTTGGGGACGAACCATGCGGAAGCTGGTGGGCATGTAACACCCGGGTGCTGATGATGACGGGGAGTGATCGCCGGCGCAAGAAGGCACGAACAAGGAGCGGCTCCTGGCAGGCTTCTAGGCGGAGGGACACATGAATGAACCGATTACACACCCGAATGAGAGGGATCCTGAGACTGTGTAGGTATGGGACTATACAGTTGAGGAAGACTTATATGAATTGATTGGTACTAACTATACGAACAAGATGCATCTTCTTTTCGGGAGCCCATCACTTAAGAACTCCACAGTTAAGCGTGCTTGACTTGGAGCAATTCTGGGATGGGTGAGCTCCTGGGAAGTTTTCCCAGGAAGCGTGTGAGTGAGGACAAAGCACACTGAAAAGACCCGTGTTGGTCAGTGGGGACAGTCGTCAATCAATAGAACAGTCAGGATGTTACATTACACATCATAGTAGGTTGAGTTAGGAATTGGCTCAGCTGTTGGACATCAAATTCGTACATATTATTAATGTTCCAGCGCCAGAACCGTTTTTTTAACTTCTATCCTCGTTTTGACCATCTAAAAGTCCATTCAGGTTTTATGGTCTTCATAAACGTTGTATAAAATTCTTCTATCTTTCCAATGATATAAAATTTATAATTTTTGAATGTTTATAACTCAAGATATGTGCGAAATATAGCACCATATGTAGAGTAAGCGGGATTAGCGCGTTTTTACATGTTTAGAGCTATTTGGAGGTCTTCAAGAGGTGAGTAAAAACAACATTTTCTCAACCTTCCAGGGTGCAAACTATTTTGGGAAACCGAGTTTTTAATTTATATTATGATTTTTGGAGAGTTTTGAATGCGAGAACCAATAGTTGATCAAATCTTATTTTCAAAATTGAGGGATTTGTATAAACACGAAATTAATATTAAATTAAGTGATTATTACTATGAATTATGTGATTATATATGAAATTGGTATGAGTTAATGGTTAATTGATATGTCTTTATATATTATATGATGTTATAGTGTTGTCGTGACATGCTTTGTTATGTTATATAATGTGATAGTGTTGCCGTGACATGCTATGTTTTGTTGTATGATGTTATCGTGCTGTTGTGACATGCTCTGTTGTGTTATATGAGGTTATAGTGTTGCCATGATATGCTCTTTTACATTATATGATGTTATAGTGTTGTTGTGACATGCTCTGTTATGTTATATGATATTATAGTGTTGCTGTGACATGCTCTATTATGTTGTATATGAAGTTACAGTGTTGCATCGGCATGACATTATATCATTGTTAGTGATACATGGAGTCTAAGAACCCATTTAGTGGTCATCTGGGATGACATATTACATTATGCATGAGTTGGTCATCACCTTCCAGGAAGGGATGACGGTATACATTCTATTCCGGGAATAGGATGAGAGATATCACCATCTGGTATGAGATATCAAATTATTCAAAATATCCACATCTGGGATGGGATATATTAGATACCTCTATCTGGGATGGGGAAGGCAGTGGGACGCCATTGCATGGATATGAGCTCATAGACCTTAGTGGATCTGGGATTCACACCGGTTCTGGGAACCAAATAGTCAAGCCAAGTGATTATGGGAATCACCGAGTCGAGTTCATGGAGTTGTACTACACATAGTATGCATGATTGACATAATTAAAAGCTTGAGATGTGAATGTTTTTACTGCTGAGTTATCCTTTTAATTATGCGATTTGGAATAATTTTTGCTTATTTTAAAGGGATTATTATGTATATAATTTTTGCGGGTACCATGGTTGATTTTCCATTTACCGTGTCGCCTGAGAACAACACTATTTTGTGAACCTTTTTATTAAATTGTTTTTATTCACTGGGATTATAAATCTCATTAAAAGTGTTGTTTTTAGAGCACAAGGACATCATTAGTGAGATTGAGGAGACTTGAAGACTTATTACTTGAGTTTAGCTATTTATTATATTTGGTTAGTATTATGTTTAATAAGGAGCCGTTTGTGGCTGAAACTATATTATTTTATTTTATGGTTTGATTATTATTAGTAGACACCCGGGTTTTGAAACAAATCAAATTATTTATGTAAGGATTATCTTACCAATGTTTATTATTAAATTATTGAGGTATTTTCAAACATATATAATTCGTGAAAATTTTATTGGTGTTTTTATGCCTTATTAAATGTTTTAAAGGATTTTATTACATTTTTTTTGTTGAGTCATTAATGTAACGAAGGGCATTACATTTATGGTATCAGAGCAGTTCAATCCTTAATCAGACTATGGTATTGGGTTTTTTCTAAAATCAAAACATGGGCGCGTAGGACTGCTGTTAGAGTTATAAAAACAGCATGCTATTCTTTTGGATGTTGGGCTTGGCTAACCCAATATTTGATTGGTGGTGTACAGATTTATTGCGACTAAGAGGCAAGGGTGTGGGTTTTATTAGAGATAAAAAGATTTTTAAATTTGGTTTGTGTGAGAAACTTTGGAGTTGACTGGTGCTTGAATTTTTTTTTTTGTTATTCTTGCAAAGGATAACCATGTTGCCTCCACTTCCTATTTAAATTGTTCTCTGCTGTATAAGATTTGTCATATGTTGGTTATTTTGGTTAATTATTGATTGTGATTGAAAACTTAATTGTTTGTTGTTCTGAAAATTTATTTGTTGTCCATTATTCATGTCTATATAATACATGTAAATCAAAATGGGGATTAGTATAATTTTCTATTTAGCAAACAAGTTAACTGCATATGTATGTAAGATATTGTGTACATTTATTTTGTTAATAAATGCGTAATAAATTATTCTGTGCTTGATTGCAACGTAGTTACTACAGTTTGTCTTAAGTGTTTAGTTGAGGGGCACGAGGATATTTGATCTTATTGTTGGTTAAGATAGAGGCGAATGCTATTTAGACAGTAGTACCTCTAGAGCTAAGTGAACTTAAGGGACAATTAGATGAGCATAGGAATTTGTACAACATGTGTTTCTTGTTGTTTTAGGCTTTGAATTGGACGAGTTAAAAATTGGTGATAAATTCTTTTAGAGACTATTTAAGAGAGGGTAAATTTAGATCAAGAGTTTCAATCTTTGGGATAAAGGAATTATACACTATGTGCTGGCAGTCTAGTGTTGTTAAGAATATGACCATTGTTCCTAAGGAGGGGGGGTCTTAGAGAAAAGACTTTAAGAGAGAACATAATGAGAGGATTATCATATAACTAGGGGTAACTGTATCAGATTCACAATTAACCTTTATGCTTTTGGTATTAGATCCAGTGACTAGTTACTTATGTGTTCGTACTTTTACCTGTCTTCTTGTGCTTTTTTGACTTTTTGGTGGTGGTAACATGATATTGTGATGTGTGTTACATGTTATTCCATGAATAATTGACTTCTTGATGAGTAACTTGACTTGTTGTGCCTTATGTTTCGTCCAATAATCATTGTTAAGTGTTTATAATCGATTATAAGTGTTTATGTATGTACAAAGTATGAACCCATTGAGCTTGATGTGTGATTCTAGATTTCTATGACTGGTTGAATGCTAGTTTTGAATATATTCTAAGTTCCTCATTAGGAAAACATACAAACAATGAAGCGTTTAAAATAATAGAGTAATTTGGTGATTTTGAAGCATGCACTTTAAGAAGAAGCTCGATAAAAATATCATGTTTTTTGTGGTTGTGCTGAAATCGAATCTGCTTGATTTTTTTAAAATTTCGAACATGATATTTTAACATGACACCCCTTTGGAATTGTTCATATATGTGTTAGGATCTTAGATAACAAATATCAACATATTTTAATGAGTTTTGAGTTTTATAAGTCACTAATTACAATAAGTATTGCATGCTGAAATTTTAGGAGCTGAGTTCAAAACTTACATGAATTTTCTATACTAATTGACAATGAATTTTTTTATTAAAATAAAATATGGCAATACACGTATATGTTTAAATGTTATGCCCATTTAATTTTGTAGCAGTCTGAATTCATTTGCATTGCTACCTAAATCAAGACTTTACATAGCAAAAAAAAAAAAAAAAGACAATTTGTAAACTTTCTACAACTTCTTCATTTTGATTATATATGGAAAAAAATGTTTTTGAATTTGAAAAAAAAATTATGAATTGATATGTAGATTGGTACTCTAAAATGCTTTCGGAGCTTTCTTAAAAATAAATGTATAAAAAAATATGAGGGAAGTTCACCTTGTTTAAGCTTTATTCATGTTGTTAATATTTTTCTTTAAAAAAAATACTTGATAAAAAATAATCGTTGATCCTTTATGTGAGAAAATTTCACTTAAATGACGTCGACAATTTGTTTACTTTATGATTTTGAAATTTTAAATGATTTATATAGTCGTTTCGCTTTCGAATGATTGTTTTGGTATTTACATGTCATGATGACTTGATTGTTGACGCGTCTAAAGAAATTCAAAAAGTTACATTTTGCTAGTTGTATTGTGTGAATAAATAGTTGTGATTCAATTTTATGAGAACTAAATCATAGTTGTAACACTACTAGAAATCCATCTTTTTCGGACGGATTTTCAGACGGATTTCGGACGGAAATTGGACAAATTTCGGACGGATTTCGGACGGAATGGCATCCGTCTGAAAAAGCCTCGTGGGAAATTATAAAATACGTCCCAAATTCCGTCCGAAAATATTTACAGACGGATTTCGGACGGAATATGGACAACGTGGAAATCCGAATTTTGGTTATTTTTCGGACGGATTTCGGACAGATTTATTTTTGTTTTCCAACGGATTTGGGACGGATGCTTTGATTTTGTTGGTTATTTTTCGGACGGATTTCGGACGGATTTATTTTTGTTTTCCAACGGATTTGGGACGGATTTCCCACGGAAGAATGAAAAGTCAGAATCTGTCACGGCCAGGCCGTGATGCCCATCACGACCGTGACATGTCAACTGAGCCAGACCCCTTCTAAGCAGAATTTGTCACGGCCAGGCCGTGATACCCATCACGGCCGTGACAGACCATTTAGTGAAGCAACATTCAAGGCAGAAGCTGTCACGGCCAGGCCGTGATGCCCATCACGGCCGTGACAGATCACTTCACTTACATTACAGTTTCACTATCTATGCGAATTATATGGCATCGATCACTAACATTTGCAGTTTCACATTGAATCACAAAATCATGAATTTGACTATTGTTACAAAATACAGCCTTGGTACCATACAACTTCTAAAAATCAAATACCAATTGCTGCATGCAATCCAAAAGTCATGACTTGAAAACTATCAGAAGATCAAGCCACTGTGAACTGTGAAGGTCATGTAATGAACCAAACAAAAAAAATAAATAAAGTTGTTGTGACCCACTTGAGTACTGCCTTGTCATGTTCTCTCGGTTTGAAAGTTCAGCAGCTGCTCTTGCAGCCATGCTTGCAACTTCTGCAGATTCTGCAGCAGCCTCTGCAGCAGAGGCAACATCTTTGAATTCCATGTTCCTATTCTGCTTACCCATAGGAAAGGCACTCCTATTTTCAGAACTCGAATCTCTAAAATCCATTTATTGTCTTCCAGTTCCTGTAAGAAAGAATCCCAAATATTCAGGCAATAGAAAGAACAAAAGCCCCAAATTCATTTGCAATTACTGTCTTCAAAAATTTACCTGAAGGTCTTATTTCTGGATTAGACACCCCTGATGCCGTTGACTGATTGCCACCGGCCTTTCTAGAGGCACCACTTGCATTCTACTCATTTGAACATCTTGGAGAAGCAAATACTACACTTAAAATTGCTTCCTTCAAATCGATGGGGCAGTTTCTAAAACAGGGGGGCAAGAAAGAAAAGATAACATGGTCAATTCAATGAGAATGCACAATCATAATGAACAAAGTTGTATACTGCAAATCAATAGTTCCAAAAAGAAAAACCCTCATGCAGAAATCGCGTGCGTTTAAAACGAGACACCCCGCTGTGTCCCTTTGTGACATTTAGTTTAAAACCTCAATAATTAGTTCCTTAAGCCTTAACCTCTCATCAAGACCTCAACACATGCTATATGTCACAACACCTCTTTAACATATTTCATGTAGGTTAGGCACCTCTAAAAAATCATCATGATCCTCACGCCCAAAACAATCATCTCTTAGACAACATATATATCTTAACTTAAGATCCACTAAGCATAATAATAATAACCAGGCAGATCATGCATAACACAATATCAATCAAAATATTCTCATATTACCAACATAGCACAAAATCAATCCAGTAAAGGTTGATTCTTTCCCCTACCTTAAAGATGCTCATAGTTTTTAAAAGCACTTGGCAGCGATGCAGTTAGCTCCAAACAGTTCCCAGAAAGTAATTTCTTCTTCTTGCAAGCAAGCACGCACATGAAACACATCCCAGAGAGTCGATCCAAGCATAGAAACAGCCAGACAAATCACTGAATTAATTTCTCAACAATCACAATATAAATATAATTCAATAATATATTTAATTTCACAAAAACCTCATTCATTTAAAATTAAAGCAGATTTGAGGTTTTTGGGCTCAAGATGAAAATTGAGAAAAAAAAACAATTTAACAAGAGATTGACAAAATTGATTTAGGGAGACACTTAATCATGCTCCCAATTTCAGAAAATACCAATTAATTTCATAAACTAAGAACTAAAAATTAAAACCTAGGGTTAGGGTTTGAGGAGAAATTGGGGCTCTTGAATCTGAACAAAGGAAGTGAGAAAACCACTTACCCAAGGAAGAAGGCAAGCTTATGGTGGTGCTGCGGTGGTTGACGCGGCGGCGGACGGTGGACGTGGCGGCGGTTCACTTTCTGTGAACACCAAAAAGGGAGAGAGATAGAGTAAGACCAAAGGAAATAAGAAGAAGGGGGTTGGAAGGAACTCACATGGTGGAAACCACCACAAAAACCGGCGGCTCGCGGTGTTTACCACGATGGAGGGCGCGGTTTCGCGGCGGAGCTCGGCCAGATCGCGCGGCTGTGACGCGGATCGGAGCAGGTGGTCGGACGCGTCTCCTCCTGGCAGCTTCCGGCGGTTTGATGGGTGGAGGGTGTGGGGCGGTGGCTGGTTGGAGGAAGAAGAAGAAGGGAGAAGAATAGAGAAGAAAAAGAAAGAAGGAAGAAATAGATGAAGAAAAGGAGCAGAGAAGAAAAGAGAGTGAGGGGTAAGCGTCGAGAGAGAGAGAAAAAAAAAGAGAAGTTAGGTTTTTAAGTCAATTATTTAGTAATAGGTACAAAATGAGTGATAAAATATTAAGCCTAAAATAAACATGTTTTTACTTTTAGGACTCTAAAAATAAAGATTGATAACTATAAGTTTTCGAAATTCAAATTAGAGTAAAGATTAATAGTTAGACTGATCAATTAAGAAAATACTCAGTCCAAAATTTAATCTCCGATAAATGTCAAACCGGTTTATTTTCAACTATAAAATTAAATAGAATGAAAATATGAAAATGCTTTTCTCTTAAACATATTATTTAAAATATTTTTCTGTACTGGTAATAATAGTGACAATAACGTAAATTATTGTCTAGTAAGCGTGCGTTCACTAAAATAAGTCAGTGCTAACGCGCCCAATAAAATAATTTGAAGAGAGTAATTTAATTACTCAAACTAAACCGGTACGGAGTGCTTTAAACAGGACATATGTTTTCCTAGATCTTGCATCAGTCCATGAGTAATTGCAACACTCATTACATGTAATTGAAAATAAACAAACAAGTAAATGATCCTCGTCTTAATGCTCACGTTAACTCCAAGAGTGTAATTATCTACTCCATCAAGCAAGCATAGCCGTGTCAAACGTCTCAGAGAGGGAATCAAACAACGCGCAACAATCAGAAATTAAGAAATCAATTACGCATGACCAAACACACATTCTAATTTGATCTAAACACTAAATCCTATTACCAAAAAAGGTTATTTTCAAAGAAAATCATGTTTGGAGCTTACGCTTAGGTCCTAACAAGTCGATTTGGGCTCTATTAGGATCAGACAAGTCCATTTAGGCTTCATTAGGACCATAGAAGTTCAATTGGGCCGATCGGGGCAATTGACCCAATTAGGTCCTAACAAGTCAATTTGGGCTCTATTAGGATCAAACCAGTCCATTTGGGCTCCATTAGGACCAAAGTACAAATTGGCCTAGTTAGGTATTAAATGATCTAAAAAGTCCATTTGGGCTGTATTAGGATCAGACAAGTCCATTTAGGCTCTATTAGGACCATAGAAGTTCAATTGGGCCGATCGGGGCAATTGGCCCAATTAGGTCCTAACAAGTCAATTTGGGCTCTATTAGGATCAAACCAGTCCATTTGGGCTCCATTAGGACCAAAGAAGTACAAATTGGCCTAGTTAGGTACTAAATGATCTAAAAAGTCCATTTGGGCTCTATTAGGATCAGACAAGTCCATTTAGGCTCCATTAGGACCATAGAAGTTCAATTGGGCCGATCGGGGTAATTGGCCCAATTAGGTCCTAACAAGTCAATTTGGGCTCTATTAGGATCAAACCAGTCCATTTGGGCTCCATTAGGACCAAAGAAGTACAAATTGGCCTAGTTAGGTACTAAATGATCTAAAAAGTCCATTTGGGCTCTATTAGGATCAGACAAGTCCATTTAGGCTCCATTAGGACCAAAGAAGTACAATTGGGCCGATCGAGACAATTGTCCCAATTAGGTCCTAACAAGTCGATTTGGGCTCTATTAGGATCAAACAAGTCCATTTGGGCTCCATTAGGACGAAAGAATTACAAATTGGCCCAGTTAGGTCATATATGACCTAAAAAGTCCATTTGGGCACTATTAGGATCAAACAAGTCCATTTGGGATCCATTAGAACCAAAGAAGTACAATTGGGTCATACGGGGCAATTGGCCCAATTAGGTCCTACCAAGTCGATTTGGGCTCTATTAGGATTGAACAAGTCCATTGGGGCTCCTTTATGCCCGAAAAAGTACAAATTGGCCTAGTTAGGTTGTATATGACCTAAACAGTCCATTTGGGTTCTATTAGGATCAAACAAGTCCATTTGAGCTGATTTAGGACCAAAGAAGTACAAATTGGCCCAGTTAGGTCCTATATGACCTAAAAAGTCCATTTGGGCTCTATTTGGATCAAACAAGTCCATTTGGGCTCCATTAGGACCAAAAAAGTACAATTGGGCCGTACGGGCAATTGGCCCAATTAGGACTTAACAAGTCGATTTGGGCTCTATTAGGATGAAACAAGTTCATTGGGGCTCCATTATGCCCGAAAAAGTACAAATTGGCCTAGTTAGGTGATATGATCCAAAAAAAAAGGATCATGTAAATTTTCGGATGAAGATAGGGCTTGAAAATGAGCCAAACAGAGCCCATCACGGCCTAGCCGTGATGACCATCACGGCCATGATCAAGCAGAGCAGAAGGCAAAAGTCAGAAGTTGTCACGGCCTAGCCGTGATGGCCGTCATGACCGTGACATGTTAGCTGATCCAGATAGAACCGATCACGACCTAGTCGTGATGAGTGTCACGGCCGTGACAGACCAAAATTTGAAAGCGCACCAAGGAAAATATAAAAAATAACAAATCCGTGGGAAATCCGTCCGAAATTTTCGGACGGATTTCCGTAAGATAAATCAAGGAAAATATAAAAAAATAACACAATCCATCTGAAATCTGTCCGAACTTTTCGGACGGATTTCAGACGGATCAAGGAAAATATAAAAAATAACACAATCCGGCTGAAATCCGTCCGAAATTTTCGGACGGATTTCAGACGGATGTAAGAAATATAAAAAAATAGCACAATCCGTCTGAAATCCGTCCGAAATTTTCGGACGGATTTCAGAGGATCAACGAAAATCTAAAAATAACAATCCGTCTGAAATCTGTCCGAAATTTTCGGACGGATTTCAGACGGATTAAGGAAAATATAAAAAATAACAATCCGTCTGAAATCTGTCCAAAATTTTCGGAAAATTTCAGACGGAAACATTTCCGTCTGAAAATTCCGTCCGAAAATACAAGTTTTCTAGTAGTGTAATCATTCCAATGTTACACCTTACTCATTCTGGCACATTTTGATGTGATTGCATTGGGTTTGATTTCGAGGAAAAAAAAATTGTTACCAAAATGTGTTTTGTAATAATCCTCAAGAATGAACGATATTTTTTTTAGATGAATGATATGATTCTGATTGTGTATAAAAATATTATTTTATTAGAGATTGAACATCTTTAGTTGGCAAGAATATGTACAAAATATATTAGGAAATAATATTAAAGTCAAATCAAAGGAATATGTTTGCTATATTGTGTTCACCGTTAGTGTATATGTAAAATTTCTCTATTTTATTTTGGTTGTTCAGATTTTAAATGTTACCCAGAATCTTGTATTTGGTGCTGTAATTGAATTATTTGCATGTCATATTTTACTTATTTGACTTTTATTTGCTATCGTATTTTTGGATCTTGACTTGTGCATGCCTGTTTAAATCAATCATCATTATTTATACGTTGACTTAGAGGTTGCTCTAGATAATTTCCAGTGTGGTTTGGGCATCAAGTCATCAGTCAGGTCTATCGTTTTTTATAACAAGAAAAGGTTTAAGCAAATTTCGAAGACGAAATTTCTTGAAGGAGGGGATAAATGTAACATCCCAAAAATTGACTACTAGTTAATTTGGTAGGAATTAAATTATTAGAATTATTATATTTCAATTTTGAAGTGCTTAAAATCTCATAAGGGGCTCAAAAATGGTTAAATAGATAGTTTGAGTGTTTTAGACCCAATTTCGCATAATAGACTTCCTATGACTAGATACCTAAACTCAGATGGATATTTAGTAACCAAAGAGAACTTGTTTGAATTTTAGGTATTCAAAAGAAATGTGTCTCTGTCTCTTAGCTTTCCATAGACACCAAATTCGTCCAAATTGGATTCTTGTAGCTCAATTTATGACCAAATTCGTACACATTATTCATGTTCCAGCGCCAGAACCGGTGTATTAAATTCTATCCCCGTTTTGACCATCTAAACGTCCGTTTCAGATTTTGTGGTCTTCATAAACGTTGTAGAAAATTCTTTTATCTTTCCAATGATATAAAATTTATAATTTTGAATGTTTATAACTCAAGATATGTGCGAAATATAGCACCATATGCAGAGTAAGTGGGCTTAGCACGTTTTTACGTATTTTAGGCTATTGGGGGCTCTATAAATAGAATCTTAACACTCTTATGGTGCCTTTTTGAACACTAAATACACCTAGAACTCAGAAACAACTAATAAGAGAATAAATTCAAGGATTAAGAGGAGAGAGTTGTGGAAGAGGAAGATGAGGATAACTCTTGGCAAACGTTAGGATTCGGTGTAGGAAACACTTAGAGCTATTTGGAGGTCTTCAAGAGGTGAGTAAAAACAACATTTTATCAACCTTCCATGGTGCAAACTATTTAGGGAAACCAAGTTTTTAATTTAAATTATGATTTTTGGAGAGTTTTGAATACAAGAACCAATAGTTGATCAAATCTTATTTTCTAAATTGGGGGTTTTGTATAAAAACGAAATTAATATTAAATTAAGTGATTATTACTATGAATTATGTGATTATATATGAAATAGGTATGAATTTATGGTTGATTGATATGTCTTTATGTGTTATATGATGTGATAATGTTGTTGTGACATGCTTTGTTATGTTATATGATGTCATAGTGCTATCGTGACATGCTATGTTTTGTTATATGATGTTATCGTGCTGTTGTGACATGCTCTGTTGTGTTATATGAGGTTATAGTGTTGCCGTGACATGCTCTTTTACATTATATGATGTTATAGTGTTGTTGTGACATGCTCTGTTATGTTATATGATATTATAGTGTTGTTGTGACATGCTCTATTATGTTGTATATGAAGTTACAGTGTTGCATCAGCATGACTTTATATCATTGTTAGTGATACATGGGGTCTGAGTGTAACACCCTCCCTGGGCATTACATGACTAACTCAATCTCTTAATAACATATTAAAATAAAATAATAATTGCTGGTTTGATTTCAGAAAATATCTCGTGTAATTCTCTATAGGTCATGAAAGTGGGTATAAAATTATTCCTGCGATTGCGGTAAAACTTAAACCTATTTTAAAATAATAACACCACATTTTCATCTATCATTGTATATGTTTTGGCCCTGTATATAAAATTTGTCACGACTCAAAACCTAAATGGCACTTTGTCCATTAAGGTACAATGGTCAACTTTAAATGGCACATTGACCATTAAGGCACAAGGGACACAATGGTCAACTCTAAATGGCACATTGATCATTAAGGCACAATGGTCAACTCTGTAATGGCACATTGACCATTAAGGCACAATGGGCACAATGGTCAACTCTAAATGGCACATTGACCATTAAGGCACAATGGTCAACTCTTTAATGGCACATTGACCATTAAGGCACAATGATCAACTCTTTAATGGCACATTGACAATTAAGGCACAATGGTCAACACAAAACATGCATATCACCATGATACCATGACTAACAAACACACTGTAACACGAATATCCTCAAGATATCATGACTAACAAATACATCGAGGCCTGAATGACCTAAAGATACCATAATTAAGTTGTTTTCGAAAAGTAACTTCTTAAAATAACTCTTTATAATATAATGGAATTTCTTACTTAAAGCTTAGCAGTACTAAAATATTTTCAAGCTTTCACCCTCGTCATTACTCATCAATCATTCTTTCACCAAAAACATTATCAAATATGATGATTTTCAATATCTACTTCCACTTCCTTAAATCAATCCCTTAAACCTTTCCTCAAGCTTTTTAAGCTTTTATCTTTAATTTACTTGGGCACTGACCACTGTCAGGCTTTCAGTCAATAAATCAACCAGACAGATAATCCCATACAACACAGTTGTAGCATGCATCACAGTTATAACCAAATAACTCAATGAATCACATCAAATCACATAACCAATTAGAACCTAAATAATTAAAACCACAGACAACCACGACAGGTAATTATGAAGACAACACCAAAATAGCATATGACTATCTAGAACTCCTCAGGATTACTCCCTTTACCTCTTGAAGACAAGTGAATGATCCTCGTCTTAATGCTCACATTAGTTCCGAGATTGCAAACATCTACTCCACCAAGCAAGCATAGCCGTGTTCAACGTCCCAGAGACACAAATCAAGCATGATAATAAACAGACAATTCACCAAATCAATTTTCATCCTCAAAACATAAAATCAAAAGAACCATATATATAATTTAACAAAATAGACTTGGTTTCTCAATAAAATAAATATGGGTAAAAAGGGTCCATCGTTAAAATTGAGGAAATTTGATTCAATTAGAGAATCATGAAATTAACCTTAGAAGTTATCAATTACCAGTCCTAATTACACTAAAACTGAATCAATTTCATGATTGAAGTAAAATGAAAAGTTGGGGTTTTCGAGTGAAATTGGAGGAAATGAGATTGGGTCACAGGAATATGAAATTGGCATTGGAATTTATCAATTAACAGTCCCAATGGTTCTAAAACATAGTTAATTTCACACTTAAAAACTGAAATTAAAATCTTAAGGTTAGGGTTTGAAATTCAGTTTTGGGGCTTTTTGAAATTGAAACACAATAGGTGGATTTCACTCACCCATGGAAGAAGATGAAATTGGATGGTGGCTGAGAAGAATCCGGAACGATAGCGGCGGCGGCGACGCGACGGAGACAACGACCTTCGTACTCTGTATCAGAAAAACTCAAAATGAACATGGGTTCCATATAATAGGTAGAAGAGGTTCAAAGAAACCGGAGGGTGGGAACCACCATGGCAATGGCCGGGAAACTCACCGTGGCGGTGACGGCAGCCAAGAGTGAAGTCGAACAGAACAGCACCATGGGGTGACGAGTGGCAGGATAGCGCTCTAATGTGGTGGTCGACATGGCTGAGGGCAGACAGCACAGGCAGAGGGTGCCTGAGAAGAGAAGAGGAAGTTTTTGAGTGATGAGTTTTTGGGGCTGATTTCAAATGAAGAAAAAAAAAGGAATAAGAATGAGATATAGAAAGAAAAGATGAAGAAGGAGGTCGTGTACGCTGCAGCAGAAGGAAGAAAAATAAAGTTTCATTTTCTTTTTACTTTTCTTTAATTAGTATTTAACGATAGGTAGGAAAATGAGTGGTAAATATTGAGCCTAAAAATAAAGACGTTTTTACTTTTCTTTAATTTGTATTTCTCGTCACTTCATTCCTTTCATCTATAATTATATAACAGGATCGATTCTTATGTCATTCTATTTATCCTTAACACTATTTACCACAACATTATTCCCTATAACCTCGACATTTTACCTTAGTTTATCACACTTGAAAGTCATAATCAAAACTTAATCACTTCTCGCCTCAATATTGGTCCACTAGAAAACCTTCTTCAACATCTAATCCTCACGACGAACACCAAGTTGAACACTAACTTTACCCCATCATACGTCAACTTTCAACTCAAAGTATACAAATGTAGTCTTAGTTTCCTTTGAACATATTCCACTACTCCAAATTATATCATAGTCATACATTTCAATCTTAAAGAATACGATTACACTCCTTCATGCAACTACAACCAAAAGGAATCACTTCAGTTTGAATTATCCAAAATCATAATTCTTAAACTTTTCTAATAACTTAGTTTCACTCAAGAACTCCTCTTTACTGCTACCGTTCAGCTTAGGGAAAAACTACAGGGAAAAACTACTATAAACACTTTCCTGTCAATCTTCAAACTCAAAATAAATCTTAATTACAAACATTTGATCATTACTTTAGATTCCTCTAGCGACATTCTGCCTCATTCATGATAAGGTCTATTGTAATCGTCTTACTCAATGATGTTGAGCTTAAGGGTTTTCGTATTACCAGTCAAATCAATACCTCAACAAAATTCTTATCACCTCCTGTTTGTTCTGCTATAGGGATAACGATACTTAAGTACTATATTTACTCTCAACTAACCTCACCTTTTAAGAATTAGATCATTTCTTATTTGTCCATCGAACTCAGGGTGATAAGCTGAACTTGACTTCAACTTGGTTCTTAACGCCCGATGTAGAATTTGCCCAACACTTGAGGTAAGTTTTTCGACTTCATTTAGAACGATGCTGGAAGATTCTTTATGAAGTTTAATTAGTCTTCTACTACATACTTTGGTTAACTTCTCCCTGATATACCAGATATTAACAGGTGAGAAAGGTGTCTTCCTCATAAGTTTGTTGTCGATCTCCTAAAACGAATGAAAACTCTTAGAGATCTTCGGTAAATCCACCATAAAACATTGCGACTCTATAATGTTAACAAGGGATGTCTCAATTGTCAATCACATTCTTCCTATACTCAACTAACTCTGACATCATGATATGGATTAGGTAACCATCCTCATGACTTATGAGATAGGTCACACATCAAAGACGTTTGGAAAAGATATAGGTTGAAATTGATCCAAAAGGAACAAGTTCTATCGAACTACAACAAGACTTGGCCTAAAGGATTACGAAAAGAAATTTTCAAGAAAATAAATTTTTCTTGATTTCACTTTCACAAGAAAGCATAGAGAAGAATTTCATAAATTTGAAAGATTCAGAAGCATCCAGTATGGAAAAATATTCTTTAATAGGTTCGTAGGCGAAAAAATGTATGGCCAATACACATTTACAAACATGAATCTAATAAAGTTCATTCATCCATAAGAACTTCCAACAGATTTAGGAAATCAAAGGATGAATAGTTCCTAATCCCAACAGGATTCATTCTTGGTACAAAGAATTTACAAAATGACGATTTTAAAGGAAAACATTCTGGCCAAAATTTCAGACTAGTTCACATCTACCAAAAGTAAAAGTGACTAGAATATTTTTCATCAAGAAACTTCTGTTACCAAGAAGTCATATATGTTACAACTTAAGAAATAGTCATAACAAATATTTTTTTTTCAACGAAATGTGAAAATATCCAAACCACTGGATACTGACAACTCACTCCATTTAAATGTCTAATACATCAATGGGTATTTAGAAGTGTGAATACAAATTCTCACATACAGGGAGTCCATTGGAGTAAATTAAAACTACTGACTAGCATGAATAATTGATAAATCATGATAGACTTTAAATCGAGATTAGAAAAGTCAGTTCGACACATACAAAATTGATCGTTGTGATTGTCTAATACAACCTTAGGGACTTGTGGAACAATTGTCAATTTTACAAGTTCATTAAGGAATGAACAGTACAGATAAGAATTTTCTTAATCCTGAGACACTCACCCAAGGTTGAAAATTCAAATCAGCTTGCCTCGGTTCCAACAAGTACAAAGATCTTTCCAGACACACTTGGTCTGTTTTGTTGTTGTCCTGCTTTCTCCTCTGAGTTGTGCACGATCACGAACAACTTAGTCTGTGTCTCAATCATGCGAAAAGTTGGTCTTTCCTCACGAGCTGAGTCAACGGCGTAAAAATCTAAGATAGGTCCTCACTCAAATATGGTGATAACTCGTCCTCAAGTCACTCTTTGCGTAGACGACAACTTCTAGAAATTGATCTATCAAATCAATTATGCACGACAGGGAATACTTGTTACGGAAAACACTCGGTCTAATAAACTGCTTAGACCATAGATCTTCCAGTTGAATTGAGTCGTCTAACTCGATTTAGCTTTGTAGGCAACATCCTACACAAAGCGACAGAGATCTGATCTCATCTAGAAACTAGATCAGTCTAAAATCAATGTCATTTGCTAACAGTAAACCTAGAATATTTATAGGGAACACTCCCGTAAAATCCTTTACAACAGGAACCTTGTTTCAAATGTCTGACACGATCCACAAGGATAATTGAATGTATCACACACAAATCAAAGCAACATTTAAGATCTACGGTTTCCCACAACACAAAACCATTGGAAACCCATCAAGAAAACATATACTTGTGTGTCAACACACATTGCTTCAACAGGGAAACAATTCAATCAAGGTCCAACCAGAGATCACACAACAAAAACATAACAGACCTATTCTCCAAGGACATAACAGACCTATTCTCCAAGGTTCCCAAAAGACTCGACTAGCTCTGATACCACTAATGTAACACCCCCTGGGTATTACATGACTAACTCAATTTCGTAATAACATATTAAAATAAAATAATAATTGCTGGTTTGCTTTCGGAAAATATCTCGGTAATTCTCTATAGGTCATGAAAGTGGGTATAAAATTATTCCTGCGGTCGCGATAAAACTTAAACCTATTTTAAAATAATAACACCACATTTTCATCTATCATTGTATAGGTTCTGGTCTTGTATATAAAATTTGTCATGACTCAAAACCTAAGCTATGACCGATGCTCAGGCTTATAATCCTAGCCTGGTGAGCATATTTATTTTTGAAATGTACTTAAATAAAAAGCTAGAATTTTTACAAAAATTTCGACAAAGTCTCCTCTGTAATTCCTACATCCCAAAATAAAAACACCTATGGAAATATTTATAATTTCATCCCAGAAGTTTCAGTCATGCAAAAGACATCAAGATGGTGTTATTATGAAAATATTCACATCAACAAACTATACATGACCAAAAGGAAAATCTTAGATTTCCATCCAAAAGAAAATCTCTCTGAGTCATAAACATTCCATTCAAAATAAAGGCTCTCCGAGCCATACTCATACGTACTATCAGAAATCTACAACGTCTCAAAAACCTAAGCTGGTCCTTCTAAAAGTTATTTGTGGGGAAGACTCCCACGATTCTCACCATTATAACTGATGTCCGACGTCTGACATCTTCAAGAATTGGAACTAATGTCCCCTAGTGAAGCTGGAATCCTCTTTTCATCATATGTAGTCACGTACCAAGGTACTACACAAGACCACACAAATATAGTGCAAAGGTGAGTTACCAATATATGAGTTTTATAAGATAACCACATGCGCGACACACAAGAAATCATATACACATATACATGTTCATAACAACATAAGTTTTCATAATATAGCAAAATATTTGTCAATGGGTTTCATACCCCAAACATCGTCATTTATAAAAAGATTAATGACACTTCACAGTTTAACATCTAATCTTTAAACCTAATCTCCCAGAGATTCACTCACCAATTAAATGAGCTGAGCAGACTCTTGCATGGCACATTGTCAACGAAAGAAACATTAGTCAACACAATACATGGCACACAGTCCAACTTCTTGGAACAATGGTCAACACGGATCATTGCACACTGTCCTAACTCCCGGCACAATGGTCAACACAATACATGGCACAACGTCCAAAACTCTCGGCACGATGGTCAACACAATACATGGCACATCGTCCAAAACTCCCGGCACGATGGTAAACACAGAACAAATGGCACATCGTCCATTAAGGTACAATGGTCAACAAAACAAATGGCACATCGTCCATTAAGGTACAAACTTTAAATGGCATATTGACCATTAAGGCGCAATGGGCACAATGGTCAACTCTAAATGGCACATTGACCATTAAGGCACAATGGTCAACTCTTTAATGGAACATTGACCATTAAGGCACAATGGTCAACACGAAACATGCATATCACCATGATACCATGACTAACAAACACACTGTAACATGAATATCCTCAAGATATCATGACTAACAAATACATCGAGGCCTGAATGACCTAAAGATACCATAAATAAATTGTTTTCGAAAAGTAACTTCTTAAAATAACTCTTTATAATATAATGGAATTTCTTACTTAAAGCTTAGCAGTACTAAAATATTTTCAAGTTTTCGCCCTCGTCATTACTCATCAATCATTCTTTCACCAAAAAGATTATCAAATATGACGATTTTCAATATCTACTTCCACTTCCTTAAATCAATCCCTTAAACCTTTCCTCAAGCTTTTTAAGCTTTTATCTTTAATTTACTTGGGCACTGACCACTGTCAGGCTTTCAGTCAATAAATCAACAAAACAGATAATCCCATACAACACAGTTGTAGCATGCATCACAGTTATAACCAAATAACTCAATGAATCACATTAAATCACATAACCAATTAGAAACTAAATAATTAAAACCACAGAACAAACACGACAGATAATTTTGCAGACAATACCAAAATAGCACATGACTATCTAGAACTCCTCAGGCTTACTCCCTTTACCTCTTGAAGACAAGTGAATGATCCTCGTCTTAATGCTCACATGAGTTCCGAGAGTGCAAACATCTACTCCACCAAGCAAGCATAGCCGAGTTCAACGTCCCAGAGACACAAATCAAGCATGATAACAAATAGACAATTCACCAAATCAATTTTCATCCTCAAAACATAAAATCAAAAGAACCATATATTTAATTTAACAAAATAGACTTGGTTTCTCAATAAAATTAATTTGGGTAAAAAGGGTCCATCATTAAAATTGGGGAAATTTGATTCAATTAGAGAATCAAGAAATTAACCTTAGAATTTATCAATTACCAATCCTAATTACACTAAAACTGAACCAATTTCATGATTGAAGTAAAATGAAAAGTTGGGGTTTTCGAGTGAAATTGGGGGAAATGAGATTGGGCCATAGGAATATGAGATTGGCATTGGAATTTATCAATTAACAGTCCCAATGGTTCTAAAACATAGTTAATTTCGCACTTAGAAACTGAAATTAAAATCTTAGGGTTAGTGTTTGAAATTCAGTTATGGGGCGTTTTGAAATTGAAACACAATAGGTGGATTTCACTCACCCATGGAAGAAGATGAAACTGGATGGTGGCTGAGAAGACTCCGGAACGGCAGCGGCTGCAGCGACGCGACGGAGATGGCAACCTTCGTACTCTGTATCAGAAAAGCCCAAAATGAAGGTGGGTTCCATATAATAGGTAGAAGAGGTTCAAAGAAACAAGAGAGTGGGAACCACCATGGCAATGACCGGGAAACTCACCGTGGCGGTGACGGCGGCCAAGAGTGAAGTCGAATAGAACAGCACCGCGAGGCGACGAGTGGTGGGACAACGCTCTAAGGTGGTGGTCGACGTGGCTGAGGGCAGACGGCACAGGCAGAGGGTGCGTGAGAAGAGAAGAGGAAGTTTTTGAGTGATGAGTTTTTGCGGCTGATTTCAAATGAAGAAAAAAAGGAATAAGAATGAGATATAGAAAGAAAAAATGGAGTGGGAGGTCGTGTACGCTGCAGCAGAAGGAAGAAAAATAAAGTTTCATTTTCTTTTTCTTTTTACTTTTCTTTAATTAGTATTTAATGGTAGGTACGAAAATGAGTTGTAAATATTGAGTCTAAAAATAAACATGTTTTTAGTTTCTGAATCTAAAAATAAAGGGTAATAAATATATACTTTCAAAATTTGAAATAAAGTAAAGATTGATAGTTGAATTGATCAAGTAAGAAAATCCACGGTCCAACATTTAATCTCCGATTATTGTCAAACCAGTTTATTTTCAAATCTAAAATAAAATATAGTAAAATATGAAAATACTTTTCGCTCAATCATATTATTTTAAACATTTTTCTATACAGATAATAATAGTGACAATAATGTAAATTATTGTCTAGTAAGCATGCATACACTGAAATAAGTCAGTGCTAACACACCCAATAAAATAATTTAAAAAGAGTAATTAAATTACTCAAACCAAACCACATCAAGAAAAATAATCGTAAACATCCAAATAAAATAATTTAATCATATGCGAAAAAAACTGGGGTGTTACACTGAGAACCCATTTAGTGGTCATCTGGGATGACATATTACATCATGCATGAGTTGGTCATCACCTTCCGGGAAGGGAGGACGGTATACATTCTATTCCGGGAATAAGATGAGAGATATCACCATCTGGGATGAGATATCAAATTATTGAAAATATCCACATCTGGGATGGGATATATTAGTTACCTCCATCTGGGATGGGGAAGGCAGTAGGACGCCATTGCATGGATATGAGCTCATAGACCTTAGTGGATCTGAGATTCACACCGGTTCTGGGAACCAAAGAGTCAAGTCAAGTGATTATGGGAATCACCGAGTCGTGTTCATGGAGTTGTATTGCATATAGTATGCATGATTGACATAATTAAAAGCTTGAGATGTGAATGTTTTGACTGCTGAGTTATCCTTTTAATTATGTGATTTGGAATAATTTTTGTTTATTTTGAAGGGATTATTATGTATATAATTTTTGCGGGTACCATGGTTGATTTTCCGTTTACTGTGCCGGCTGAGAACAACACTATTTTGTGAACCTTTTATTAAATTGTTTTTATTCACTGGGATTATAAATCTAATAAAAAGTGTTGTTTTTAGAGCACGAGGACATCGTCAGTGAGATTGAGGAGACTTGAAGACTTTGTACTTGAGTTTAGCTATTTATTATATTTGGTTAGTAATATGTTCAATAAGAAGTTGTTTTTGGCTGAAACTATATTATTTTATTTTATGGTTTGATTATTATTAGTAGACGCCCGGGTTTTGAAACAAATCAAATTATTTATGTAAGGATTATCTTAGCAATGTTTAAATTATTGAGGTATTTTCAGACATATATAATTCGTGAAAAATTTATTGGATTTTTTATGCCTTATTAAATGTTTTAAAGGATTTTATTGCATTTTTTTGTTGAGTCACTAATGTAACGAAGGGCGTTACATTTATGGTATCAGAGCAGTTCAATCCTTAATCGGACCGTGGTATTGGGTTTTTTTAAAAATCAAAACATGGGCGCGTAGGACTGCTGTTAGAGTTATAAAAACTGCATGCTATTCTTTTGGATGTTGGGCTTGGCTAACCCAATATTTGATTGGTGGTGTACAGATTTATGGCGACTAATAGGCAAAGGTGTGGGTTTTATTAGAGACAAAAAGATTTTTAAATTTGGTTTGTCTGAGAAACTTTGGAGTTGACTGGTGCTTGAATTTTTTGTTGTTGTTATTCTTGCAAAGGATAACCATGTTGCCTCCACTTCCTATTTAAATTGTTCTCTGCTGTATATGACTTGTCATGTGTTGTTGATTTTGATTAGTTATTGATTGTGATTGAAAACTTAATTGTTTGTTGTTCTGAAAATTTATTTGTTGTCCATTATTCATGTCTCTATAATACATGTAAATCAAAATGGGGATTAGTATAATTTTCTATTTAGCAAACAAGTTAATTGCATATGTATGTGAGATATTGTGTACATTTGTTTTATTAATAAATGCGTAATAAATTCTTTTGTGCTTGATTGTAACATAGTTACTACACTTTGTCTTAAGTGTTTAGTTGAGGGGCACGAGGATATTTGATCTTATTGTTGGTTAAGATAGAGGCGGATGCTATTTTGACAGTAGTACCTCTAGATCTAAGTGAACTTAAGGGACAATTAAATGAGCGTAGGAATATGTACAACATGTGTTTCTTGTTGCTTTAGGCTTTGAATTGGACGAGTTAAAAATTGGTGGTAAATTCTTTTAAAGACTGTTTAAGAGAGGGTAAATTTAGATCAAGAGTTTCAATCTTTGGGATAAGGAAATTATACACTATGTGCTGGAAGTCTAGTGTTGTTAAGAATATGACCATTGTTCCTAAGGAGGGGGGTCTTAGAGAAAAGACTTTAAGAGAGCACATAATGATAGGATTATCGTATAACTAGGGGTAATTGTATCAGGCTCACAATTAACCTTTATGCTTTTGGTATTAGATCCAGTTGTTAGATAATAGGGTCTGGCCTGCAACAAAGAAGAGAAGAACAAAGGTAATGCGCAATCTCCAAGGCGTGTAGGAACACTTGGCTTTTGGTTCGATTCGCCCCCACCAATCTCTCCTCGTAGATTGGATGCAATAGGTGTAACTGGCGAATCCCCTTCAGGATACAATGGAGAACCTTGGTTTGGTTTCCACATCCTAAACCAACCGTATCTACGATGGCAGTTTACAGAACAATAGTCTCCTTAACTTACTCTGCGCATAAGGGAGAAAAGAAGGTGATTTGGATGAAGAATGGTTGAGAGATTCTGAGATTTTTCGTGTCCTTCACTGCATGTAGATGGTTCTATTTATAGACCAACTCATGTCACTTGGTGAAGCAAAACAACCCTTCAAAGGATTCAGAACCGGTAAAATTCGTTAGTTATAAGTAACAATAACGACCACATACTGACATATTATATCCGTTAGCCTAGTGGCCAGCGGGTGTGTCACTTGAGCGCACAGGTCCCGGTTTCGAATCCGCTCAACGACACTTTGCCATTTTATTTTTCCAAACCGTTAAACAATGATCATAAAACTCAAGAAAAATAACACAAGTGGGAATCGAACACACACTGGCACAGCAGAAGCGTGAGGTCACGACCGCTGGGCCAGGTAACTGCCTAGTACAAATTGAACATCGTTATATTATTTTAACCGTTCTTAAACTTTTGAAAATATCTCACAATCCCCCACGATTTTAAAAATAAACCCAAATCCCATTATTCCGGAAATCGCATGCTTTCAGACAAAGGTATCTTGGAGATTTGAACATTTGCTTAGTAAGCTATGGGTTTCGCTCATCCCCGAATAAAATGGTAGACATGCTTTGAACCAAATATTCATTAGAACAAGCGTGCATGACTTACACATGAAATCTCGGTACCATTGAACGACGTGGTAGTGTGACACATTTGGTAAGGCCTTGTGTCATGTATCCTTTTCATGAGAGCTTACAGAGTCAAGCCCAACTCTAAGAAGCGGCCACACTTCACTCTCACATAGGTGGACTTTACCAGAAGCAACCCCATAAGTTGGGCACCTCAGCACATATATGCTATAGGTCCATTAAGAGGAAAAGCTCACCCTTTTCTTTTATGTCCTTATGGTTTCCAAGTGCTTTTAAACCTTGGGATGTATCTGTTTGTCAAGTACTTGCAATCACTCTCATAGTGTACTTTGGCCCATTTAACTCAAGACTTGATGCTACTCAAGTATGAGTCGGGTTTCCACCATTGGTGATCATGTAGATATCGGCTTGAGTCCCATCCCTAATGATGTTTTCAACACCATATCCCTTGTCAGTCCTTTCGTCAAAGGATCTACAAGATTCCTTTATGTTTTCATAAAGACTATGGATATTACTCCATTTGTAATAAAATCTTTTACATAGCTATGTCTTAGCCCAATGTGCCTGGACTTTCCATTATAAACCTGACTATATGCCTTTGATAGTGTTGATTGACTATCACAATGTATGGAAATTGGTGCTATTGGCTTTGGCCAAATTGGTATCTCATACATCAAATTTCTAAGCCATTCAGCTTCTTTGCTTCCTGCTGCCAATGCTATGAATTCTGCAGCCATGGTGGAGTCAGCAATGCAAGTTTGTTTCTTGGATCCCCAAGAAATAGCACCCCCACCAAGTGTGAAGACCCAACCGCTCGTTGAAGCATGATCTTCTGTATAATTCACCCAACTGGCATCCATGTAACCTTCTAATACTGAAGGATACCCATTATAGTTCAAACTATAATTCATTGTCCCCTTCAAGTATTTCAATACTCTTCGGACAACATGTCAATGGTCTTTGCTTGGATTACTTGTATACCCACTTAGTCTCCCCACAACATATGCAATGTCTGGTCTAGTACATGTCATGGCATACATTAAGCATCCAATTACTTTTGAGTATTCAAGTTGTGCTACTGGACAACCTTTTTTTGGTACTAAATTAGTGTTATGATCAAAGGGAGTAACAACAGATTGACAATCAAATTCATTAAATTTCTTTAACACCTTTTCTATATAGTGAGATTGGGACAAACCTATGTTCTCACCATCTCTTATTATTCTAATCCCTAGTATCACATCGACTTCCCCTAAGTCTTTTATATCAAAATTACTAGAGAGGAAACTCTTAGTTTTTCCACCTCTTCTAGATCAGTACCAAATATTAACATATCATCAACATATAAACAAATCATAACACCTTTTCCATTATGGAATTTACTATAAATACACTTGTCAGATTCATTTATTTTATACCTATTAGCTAGCATAACTTGATCAAACTTTTGATGCCATTGTTTAGGAGCTTATTTTAGTCCATACAATGACTTATTCAATTTACACACCTTCTTTTCTTGACCATTAACCACAAACCCTTCAGGTTGTGACATATACACCTCTTCATCTAATTCCCCATTAAGAAATGTTGTTTTCACATCCATTTGATGAATGACAAACTTATAGATGGATGCAAGTGCCAATAGCACTCTAATTGAGGCAATTCTTGCCACAGGTGCATATGTATCAAAATAGCCAATGCCCTCTTTTTGTGTAAATCCCTTAGCAACTAGTCATGCCTTAAACTTATCTATGGTTCCATCTACATTCATTTTCCTTTTGAAAATCCATTTACAACCTATAAGTTTGGAACCAGGTGGGAGGTCTACTAATTTCCACGTTTTATTCTCCATTATTGAGTCTATTTCCCCTTGTATAGCTTCCTTCCATAAAGCGGCATCTTGTGACTTTATTGCCTCTTCAAATGTTTCTGGATCACTTTCTGTATTATAACATATTGGTCCATAACTGTCTATGGACTCTATTGTTTCTTCAACAAGGAACATGAAAAAGTTTGGTCCATAAGTTTTCTCTTTCCTAGCTCTCTGACTTCTTCTAAGATCTGAACTCTCTAAAGTATTATTATTAAATACATTGGTTTATAGATTATGTGCATTACTATGAACATTATTTTTATGACTTGGAATTGATTTAAACCTATCTTCTTTAAAGATAGCATCCCCAGACTCAATTACTGTATTTACAGGATATGAGTCATTAGATTCTATAACCATGAATCTATATGCTTTGCTATTTTTAGCATAGCCCAGGAACACACATTCAATTCCCCTTTCACCTAATTTCTTTCTTTTTGGTTCATGAACTTTTACTATTGCCCTACAACCCCAAACTTTGAAATTGTCAAGGTTGGGCTTTCTATTTTTTTAAAGTTCATATGGGGTTATTTTGTTCCTTTTGTTTGGAACTCTATTCAAGATATAACAAGCCGTCAACAAGGCTTCTCCCCAATAACCCTTTGCTAGACCAAAATATGATAACATTGCATTTACCATTTCTTCTAATACCCTATTTTTCCTTTCAGCTATGCCGTTTTGTTGTGGGGAATAAGGTGCAGTTGTTTGGTGAATTATTCCAGTAGACTTAAAGTAACTAGGGTTATAGAATTCCTCCTCTATCACTCCTAAAACATTTAATAAATGTTTCATGTTGAAATTCTACTTCTATTTTAAATATCTTAAATTTATCTCACACTTCATCCTTTGAATGCATTAAATATACATAGCAATATCTAGTACAATCATCTATGAATGTCACAAAATATTTTTTACCACCTATAGTGGGCCAATGATCAGCCTCTGGCTCATCTAGTTTTATGGCTAGTATAACCGTGGTTTTGTGCTAATTATATATCATTTTCGCCCAAATTAGACTTGATTGTCTTTAAGCAGCATTTTGAGTCTGTAAAGTATTTTTAGGTTAATTTAGTTGATTTAGAATCGAATAAAGTACTTACTTTTAATCCGTGTTTGCAGGTAATAAAAAGAAACAATTCTGGAGTTCTTCGCCCCGCGAAAGTCCATTCACCTCGCGAACCTGAAGCGTGACGGTGCCAGAAATTGCAAACCTTTCTGTGTCACCCCGCGAACAACACCTCGCCTCGCGAGACTGAAGACCAGAAGCCATGACTCTTCCATTCCTCGCCACGCGAGTCGTACTTCGCCTCACGAGAAGACCAAATGTTGCAGACAGTTCATAATATTCGCCTCGCGAGACAGTGTTCGCCTCGCGAGCTCGCGCATAACTCACAGATATAATTTGGTGTTCTATGACAGATTGAGGAGTTTTTTTTTTGAGTAGTAGTTTATCTTCTTTTCTTTTAGAATAGGACTGCTACGAATTTAGGTTTACAGTTTTGTTTTTCTTTTGTAATGGAGAGCTAGTCTCCTTGGATTAATCTACTGTGATTGGGTTCCATTTACGCTTGAGGTTCTGTAATTCCTGTTTTGTTTGCTATTCTCTTTTCAATACTATGCTATATATTTCTGTTTGTTTAATTCAGGAGTGTATGGGGTTGTGTTGATTTATTTTGGTGATGTTATGTTCCTATATTGAATCACGTTTGTTTAATTCACGTGTGTTCGTTCATGTTCGTTTAGTTCATGAGGGCTTAACCCCGTTTGTTTAATTCGGGAATAGGAACATATATCTGTAGTAGCGATTTCATTTGTTAATTGTTGCTACAACCGAAAGGGGATTAGAATCTGCTTAGGGCATGGAATTATATAAACCGATGATAGTGGGAAACCGAAAGCAGTAGGTTGATCGCTTTAGTTTATTTGGTAATTATTTAGTTTGCATTGTTTTTCTGCTTTGTTTTCTTTGTTTAATTTCAAATCCAAAACCCCCCAATTCTGACTTTTTCTGTTAACAACAACCCAAGAGTCCTTGTGAGACGATACTCGAGTTGTCGCTTCCTAAACTACATATTTTGTAAACCGCTCGCTTTTTGGCGCGTGTGCGATAGCGCGACCAAAAAATTGGCGCCGTTGCCGGGGACTCTTGTTGTTATTAGCAGAAAATAAAATTTCAAAAATAAAATAAAATAAAAAATCTCTTTGCTGAATTAGTTTTGGCTGCTTTGTCTGATTATGAATCTTAGTACTGCTATGGATAATATCCTGTTTGGTGATATGCCTAATGTTGATTATAAGCCACCACCATGCATATATTATCCTGATTTTAATAAACCACCACCATGCACAAATTATCCTAATTTTGCTGGAAGTTATGAATTCAGCAGTGGTTTTGACATGATTGGTGTGAATGAGGTCCATAGTTCTTCTTCCAACCAGGCCCGTGATGATAGAATTGATAGGCTCACCTCTTTGGTGGAGAAATTGGCAATGGATAAGGTTCAGTCTAAGGCGTGTGTGTAGTGTTCTTTCAATTTAAGGATCAAAATCACACAGTTCAGGGCAAGTAGACCTAGTAGCCAGACCAATTCAAAACAAAAACGAAAGTAAAAGAAAAAAAAGAAAAAAAAGAAAAACAATCTCTTTGCTGAATTAGTTTTGGCTGCTTTGTCTGATTATGAATCTTAGTACTGCTATGGATAATCTCCCGTTTGGTGATATGCCTAATGTTGATTATAAGCCACCACCATGCATATATTATCTTGATTTTAATAAACCACCACCATGCACAAATTATCCTAATTTTGCTGGAAGTTATGAATTCAGCAGTGGTTTTGACATGATTGGTGTGAATGAGGTCCATAGTTCTTCTTCCAACCAGGCCCGTGATGATAGAATTTATAGGCTCACCTATTTGGTGGAGAAATTGGCAATGGATAAGGTTCAGTCTAAGGCGTGAGTGTAGTGTTCTTTCAATTTCAGGATCAAAATCACACAGTTCAGGGCAAGTAGACCTAGTAGCCAAACCAATTCAAAACAAAAACGAAAGTAAAAGAAAAAAAAGAAAAAAAATCTCTTTGCTGAATTACTTTTGGCTGCTTTGTCTGATTATGAATCTTAGTACTGCTATGGATAATCTCCTGTTTGGTGATATGCCTAATGTTGATTATAAGCCACCACCATGCATATATTATCCTGATTTTAATAAACCACCACCATGCACAAATTATCCTAATTTTGCTGGAAGTTATGAACTCAGCAGTGGTTTTGACATGATTGGTGTGAATGAGGTCCATAGTTCTTCTTCCAACCAGGCCCGTGATGATAGAATTGATAGGCTCACCTCTTTGGTGGAGAAATTGGCAATGGAAAAGGTTCAGTCGGCAATGTTGTGTGGCATGTGCGGCTCTCCTGAGCACCTGTTTGATGCATGCCCCATTCTGAAAGAAGGGTCAGTTACTGATTTGCCTCGAGCTTATGCAGTCCATCCGTACAATCAAGGCAACAATCAGAACCGGTACAGCGTTTCTGATTCCTCCACTGATGAGTACCACCCGAGCCGGGGAAACCATCCAAACCCTTGGTATGGGGACTCACAACTGATGTTACCACTGACACCACCACAGGACTCTCCTCAAGTGACCACTTCTGCACCTTCCGAACCTTCACTAGAGGACATGTTCAAGCAGATGACTTCACAATAAACTGCACAATTGACTGCACAAATGACTACACTTTTTCAGGCCTCACAGACACAGTTTCAGCAGCAAACAGATGCTAGCATTAATACTTTTCAGCAAGTCAGCGGGACTACACTGCAAACTCCACATTCCCTTGAAGAACATACAGATTCACAAATAGTTGTTCTTGACAATGCTTCCTCTGAGGATGATTTTGATAATACTTCTATTGATGAACTGTGTGTTGAATCTCCAGATATTCACTCTTCCCCTGATTCTATCTATTATACTGCATGTGCTGATTGTAATGAATTTGCTTCGTGTGTAGCATGTTTTGAAAGGTATGAAGAGAAAAACATCCATATGGAATAGGAGACGTATGAGGTTGAGGGCCCTGTTCAGCCAAGAGACACAAAAGGAGGATCAGGAGGATATATGCTTCACCATACCTGAGGATAATGAAGAACCTTTGGAATTAGATGCATGTGTTGAAAGTGATGGGGTGGATGAACTTTGTGCTGAATTTCCAGACATTCAGGCCTTTACTGATTCAGCTTATTGTACTATATGTACTGACTCTACTAACACTAACCTTTGTGTGGTGTGTGCTGAGATTTCTGCAGGTTTAGCAGGTGATGGAATTGTTAGCGCAGTGAATGAAGAACGTGCAGAAAATGAAGCAGCACCAATAACACTCTCTACCTGTTTGTCACCTCCCACTGTGGAACCACCATTGATGGAGTTCAAGCCTCTGGATTTTGCACCATGGCCAGTCCAAGAGGTTGAACCCTGATTTTATTGGGAGGACTTTATTGAGAAAGAGATCAACCTTGACCCAAGAGGGAGTGAGAAGTCCGCCGCACTTGGCGGAGTCACCATGATTGTCAAGCACCCACTTCCATATCAAGGCTGCAAGTTAGGGGACCATGGAACAAGCTTCCGTCCCTTGTCTATCACATGGGCATTATGCTGCATGCCATGGGATCCGGGAGGATCATATCGTACTTTGAGCATACCGTGGCCACTGTATCACAGACAGTAAGACCCCGGTGGAACCACCCCCATGAGTTTTCTCTAAACCCTTTTCTTTTTAATTTTATTTTCCTTGCTTTGTTTTAGTTTTGTTTTATTTTAGCCCCTGAATAATTTGAGAAGATCCGGAGTATGTGTGTTGAGTCTTGTGTCGGCAAGTTGCTGGATCTTAATTGAATTTGCATAGATTGATTGCATGTCATGTGTTGACCATTGATGGTTTTCCCCCTAGGTTTTGAAAATTGAAAATTGATCCCCATGTAAAAAATTGAAAACTGAACTTTGAGATTTTGTTGTGATGACATGATTTATGATAAGTTTGGGGTGATGGGATGCACACACTAGGGATAGAATCTCGGTCAAACAATTTGCAAAAATGTCCAGGTGAGGATTTGAGCCTCCAACATGTTTTAAACTGTGTGAAATCACTTTTAAGTTGCACTTTCCCGAATTTGCTTGAGTCTCTTCTTGGTTTGCATGTTTATGTGTTTGCTTCAAATGATTTAGGCATTTTCTTTGAATTAGCCACTTGGCCTAAAAATAACCATCCCTAATGCATGTTTCCTAGTTAGCCCCATTGAGCCTGATTAGCCTGTTAATTCTTGATGACCTTATGTTATGAGCCTAAAATCTGAAAAACCATGTTAACCCGATCTTAGGATTAGGAGAGCATGGAAGCTTAGCAAGAGAATGGTTGCAAGAAACTAAGTTTGGGGTGGCTACAAGGTGTGATGTGTTGTTTGGGATTGAGAAAAAGAAAAAAAAATACAATAAAAAGGTTGGAGCCAAAGGCAAGAAAAAAAAAAGAAAAAAGAAAGAAAGAAAAGAAAATAAAAAGAACAAAAATGTCAAAGAAAAAAAAGAAGAAGATTATATAAAGAAGGAAAAGGTTGTAGTCACCCAAAGCATAAAGAAAAATTAAGAAAGGAACTTGAGTGAAAATTCAATGTATAAACATGTTTCATGCTCTCTTAGTTCCTAGGGACTTCAGCCCAGTACCTTTGTATATCCTACCCTTAGCCAGGCCTCATTACAACCATAAAAGACATTTTGATGTTGCATACATGTTTTCCGTGGGAACCATTTTGAGATGAAAATCAAATTTATGGGAAGTGTTCTTGAAAGGTGAATTGAGTGAAATATTGTTAGCCTAGACAAAAACTGAGCGATGAGTGAAACACTAAATGCCCTTGTGAGGAAGGCAGTTGTTTGAATTTGGTGATCTCCCTCTTGTGTGTAACTTGGATCCCTTGCTTAGATTAATGATTGTTTGAATGATAAAATTCTCAACTGTTCAGAATAAAGGATTGTGGGGATTGCATTGTTGAAAAGGGGGAAAACATTCAAGGAAAATTATTTTGGTAAATTGCATGACATTTGTGCAAAGTTGATTAAATCCTTTAACCTTGCCATGTCTTGAGTCTTTTTAAGTTTTTGAGTTTTAGTTTGCTTGGGGACAAGCAAAGTTTAAGTTTGGGGTATTTTGATCAGCCTCTGGCTCATCTAGTTTTATGGCTAGTATGACCGTGGTTTTGTGCTAATTATATATCGTTTTCGCCCAAATTAGACTTGATTGTCTTTAAGCAGCATTTTGAGTCTGTAAAGTATTTTTAGGTTAATTTAGCTGATTTAGAGTCGAATAAAGTACTTACTGTTAATCCGTGTTTGCAGGTAATAAAAAGAAATAATTCTGGAGTTCTTCGCCCCGTGAAAGTCCATTCGCCTCGCGAACCTGAAGCGTGACTGTGCCAGATATTGCAAACCTTTCTGTGTCGCCCCGCGAACAACACCTCGCCTCGCGAGACTGAAGACCAGAAGCCATGACTCTTCCATTCCTCGCCGTGCGAGCCGTACTTCGCCTCTCGAGAAGACCAAACGTTGCAGACAGTTCATAATATTCGCCTCGTGAGACAGTGTTCGCCTAGCGAGCTCGCGCAGAACTCACATATATAAATTGGTGTTCTATGACAGATTGAGGAGTTTTTTTTTAGTAGTAGTTTATCTTCTTTTCTTTTAGAATAGGACTGCTACGAATTTAGGTTTACAGTTTTGTTTTTCTTTTGTAATGGAGAGCTAGTCTCCTTAGATTAATCTACTGTGATTGGGTTCCATTTACGCTTGAGGTTCTGTAATTCCTGTTTTGTTTGCTATTCTCTTTTCAATACTATGCTATATATTTCTGTTTGTTTAATTCAGGAGTGTATGGTGTTGTGTTGATTTATTTCGGTGATGTTATGTTCCTATATTGAATCGCGTTTGTTTAATTCACCTGTGTTCGTTCATGTTCGTTTAGTTCATGAGGGCTTAACCCCGTTTGTTTAATTCGGGAATAGGAACATATATCTGTAGTAGCGATTTCGTTTGTTAATTGTTGCTACAACCGAAAGGGGATTAGAATTTGCTTAGGGCATGGAATTATATAAACCGATGATAGTGGGAAACCGAAAGCAGTAGCTTGATCGCTTTAGTTTATTTGGTAATTATTTAGTTTGCATTGTTTTTCTGTTTTGTTTTCTTTGTTTAATTTCAAATCCAAAACCCCCCAATTCTGACTTTTTCTGTTAACAACAACCCAAGAGTCCTTGTGAGACGATACTCGAGTTGTCGCTTCCTAAACTACATATTTTTTAAACCGCTCGCTTTTTGGTGCGTGTGCGACAGCGCGACCAGCCAACCATGTAAATCACATACATCAAAATGAATTAAATCTAACACTTTAGAACTTCTTTCAACTCTAGGAAAAGGAAATCTAGTTATCTTAGTTAACATACAAGTTGTACATGCATCCAAAATTCTACTTGTTTTAGGAATTAAACATGAATTCATCATTTCATCCATTTTCCTAAAATTAACATGTCCTAAACGAGAATGACATAAATTACAAGACTCAATAATACAAGCATTAATAAATCCATTATCATTAATAATATTGAGTTTGAACAAATTCTCACAAAGGTATCCCTTTCCTACAAACATTCCTCCCTTAAAGAGAATAAACTTGTCTCCCTCAAATACACATTTGAACCCGTACTTATTAAGTAACGGTACAGAAATTAAATTCTTCCTAACATCTGGTACATAATAAACATCTGTAAGAGTGACTACTTTTCCCGAAGTGAATTCTAGTTCCACCGTCCCTTTGCCTTTAACTTGGACAGTTGATGCATTTCCCATATATAGAACGGTTCCATCTTCTTCATTAATTGTCTTGAAGAGATCCTTGTTCTTACACACATGGCGAGTTGCACCGAAGTCAATCCACCATGATCCAACATCTTCTATCATGTTGATTTCGGAAATGACCGCAACAAGATTGTCCTTTCTTGCACTAGATTCATTCTCTTTTTATTTTTTCAGGAGACGACAATTCCTCTTGAAATGTCCTAGTTTTCCACAATAGAAACAACCATTTTTCTTTTTCTTTTTCTTGTAGTCATTCTCATCGTTGTTTTCATGAGATATTCCAAAATCTCGATTCCTCTTTTTAGAGGACTTACCAGATTTCCCTTCCTCTACTACATGCACCTTCTCATGAACAGAGTGTTCTTTAGTATCATCTTGTTTACGATACTCTTCTTCTAAACAAAGGTGATTACCCAATTGTTCAAGAGAAATGTCATCTTTCCGATGTTTAAGACTTCTTTTAAAGTCTTTCCATGATGGAGGAAGTTTGTCAATGATTGAGGAGACAATGATGGTTTCATCCATGTGCATATTATGTTGTTTATAGTTATTGAGAATACGTTCAATTTCATACATTTGTTCCATGATAGGCATACCATCAACCATTTTATAATTATTAAAACGACTAACAAGAAATTTCTTACTTGTTGCGTCCTCCATCATGTATCTTTCCTCAAGTTTATCCCATAGTTCTTTGGAGGATCCCGTATTTTGATACACATCGAACAATGAGTCAGTCATTCCATTCAAAATATGCCCCATGCAAACGTAGTCATCATTAACCCACTTGTTCCTCTCACGAGTCTCATTGATGGTCTCATCTTCTCTTTCTTATGGTCATGGTGTGTTCAACACATATGCCACCTTCAATTTTGTAAGAAGGAAGTGCATCTTCTTTTGCCAACGATGAAAGTTTCCACCTTCGAACCTCTCAAGTTTCATAAAGTCAGAAGTCATCTCCTTCAACGTTGCAGCCATTGTTACGAAAATCGAACCTAAAGATTGTTAGATAGTGGGGTCTGGCCTGCAACAAAGAAGAGAAGAACAAAGGTAATGTGCAATCTCCAAGGCGTGTAGGAACACTAGGCTTTAGGTTCAATTCGCCCCCACCAATATCTCCTCGTAGATTGGATGCAACAGGTGTAACTGGTGAATCCCCTTCAGGATACAATGGAGAACCTTGGTTTGGTTTGAACACCCTAAACCAATCGTATCGACAATGACAGTTTACAGAACAATAGTCTCCTTAACTCTCTCTTCGCATAAGGGAGAAAAGAAGGTGATTTGGATGAAGAATGGTTGAGAGATTCAGAGATTTTTCGTGTCCTTCACTATATGGAGATGATTCTATTTATAGACCAACTCATGTCACTTGGTGAAGCAAAACAACCCTTCAAAGGATTCAGAACCGGTCAAATTCGTTAGTTAACTAACAATAACAACCACATTCTAACACATTATATACGTTAGCCCAGTGGCCAGCGGGTGTGTCACTTGAGCACACAGGTCCCAGGTTTGAATCCGCTCAACGACACTTTGCCAATTTATTTGTCCAAACCATTAAACAACAGTCATAAAACTCAAGAAAAATAACGCAAGTGGGAATCGAACACACACTGGCACAGCAGAAGCGTGAGGTTGCGACCGCTAGGCCAGGTAACCGCTTAATGCAAATTCAACATCGTTATAACTAGGGGTAACCGTCACTACTACAGAAAAGAGTTTTAATAGCTCACATTTAATAGCGCTTAAATGAGAAACGCTATTTAAAAAGAGGCGGAACATTTTTAATAGCGCTTCCTTGATGAAGTGCTATCATAGGTACAACTTAAGACAACGTTTGCTTAAATAAATGCTATGAAAGGTTGTTGGGTAGGAATAGATAGCGCTTGGTCAAGAAAGAGCTATCTTTAGAATAGAAAATAGATAGCGCTTCCCTGAACAACCGCTACCTATTCCTTTCCCTAAAACTTGTGCTATTCCCTTCCCTCCCTTTCTATGATGATCTCGAAAATATTTCGCACAACTCTCAGTATATTGGAACCCTTGCTCATGCCCTCACTGCTTATTCACGCCTCACTGCTACCGCCGCCCTCACTGCTCGGGCAACATCCTGCTACCGCCGTCGATCTCACTGCTTGCGACGGCATGCCTCTGTCCAGCAACGGCGCGATCACCCTGTTCACCTCCCACATCTCCCTGTTCAAACCCGCGTCTCTGTCCGCCTCGCATCCACCTCACGTCGTCTTCCTCTTCACTCAGAGAAATCCTCACCGCCGTACATCTTCTATGCCGCCGTCGTCGTCGCTATCCTCGTCCTCTCAGGTACGCAATTTGGAACCTCAAGGTGCCGCTAAATGTATTCTAGCTTTGCATCTCAAGTATCTTCTTGTGACCCTAATTTAAAGATAGAGGTACGGGAGGAAAGGAACCCACACATCAATTGTGTCAAGTACTGGGACATTGGTAATTCTGTATTAGATCATAACATAAAATGATTGGGACGTGATCCATGTTATGCTATTTTGCTAGTATCAGAGTAATTTAATCTATTTACGTTTGTTCTCATTCACAGTGAAGATCGATAGATTTGATCGTCGGTTTAGTCACTCTGTAACACCAGAGCATGACATACTGCTTCCCTCACATTCCCTTCATATAATACATATAGTTCTTGTCATCCACCAAAAAAATATAGTATTTATCATAATAGAATTTAATTCAAGTAGATAGCTTTTAATTTTTTTGTGTGAGAAAACAAAAATTGGGTCCCCCAAATGAAGACAGATTCATCGATGTCTATGTAGCGTAAATTTCTCATGAGATTCTAAAACCCTTTAATTCTGATATTAAATTTTTGGTTTTTGTTTGTGAATTATTGAAACAAATCAACAATATGACACTCAATTAAAAGCTTACATTTTTCTACATCTCAGAAAGAAGGCATGCTGAAGCTTCCTGCACTAGGGAGAAGTATCCTCATAGAATACCTGTAAGATTGTACTCGGATGAATATAAATTTTATTGGTGTTTATTTCTTTCTTGAAACACTTTTGTTTAAATGTGACAATTGTGTGCATGTGATTGTGGAGAAAGCTGAAAGAAGTGACATTCCAGACATTGATAAGAAGAAGTAGGTGATTTGCTTATGCTATCATATACCTTTTGATCAGTTTTTTCAGGCCTGAGATTGAGGATATTGTTTTACTTCCTGAAGGGTATTTTTTTTTACTTGGTGTTTTTTCTGAAAATTTTGGAAGGTTCTATTTTTCTCGCGTTATTATTGTAACCAAAGTTCCAGGTGTGAAGATTTCAAAGTATTAAACTGAGCACCCATGTTGAGTTTATACTTGGATACTCATATAGAATGCTACTAATTGATGGTACTAGTGTTGAAGCTATGAAGCATGGGTACAAGATAATTTTTTTGTACACCACTTCATAACGTCACTTTTGATGTGGAATTTGCAAAAGATTTAACAAGTTGGGCCAGAACCAAATGCACCCATGATATTGTTGTTGCAAATTCCATTGGCCAAAAAAGGAGGGGTGTATTAGGCCCAACCGTAAATTGTTGGTCTGGAGTGGCACGATTGGCCATAGCCTTGGACAGTGATGCTTAATTTTATTTAGTTTTAGTTTGAAAAACAATCGACATAAAAAATGTGTGGTTGTTTAATGATATAAAACCAAGTCTCTGCTTAGGGATTTTTGGTAATTTTGTTTATGAATAATGCGTGCTGCATACATGTGTAGAATGGCTATAGATAAGCTTAGAATTTGAGGGATTCTTCTGATTTATCGATCTTGACAGTGAAGTTAACTCCAACAATATACAACATTATACATTGAAGTGTATGGGTTAGAGATGAGTATTGAAACTTGGAGGACTAGACCTTGTTTTCTTTCCATATGACTATCACTGTATCTTTTTAAATTTATTTTCATCATTTACTCGAAAAAATATGGTGTTAAATAGGTCTTATATCCTTCCTAATTAGTTATTCTAGATAGACAGGTCAGACTTCATTTAGTTTCTATTATTTCATTAATCTTCTATTAGAAAAAAGACTTTAGTTGATGTTTTTGTTGTGACCATAAAACTATCCTTCTGGCTCGAATTTAAACTTGGGGATTATGAAAAATAACTTTCAATGGATGGGGTGTTTTACTAGGAATAACAGTTTTTAAACCCCATTAAAAGGGTAAACAGTAATCATCACCTTTGTTATGCGATAGTTGACAGTGAAACCAAGAAAAATTGAAAATGCTTCCACACCTCATTGTCACATACCCACTTTACTTGTCAACTAGGCACTTATAACACTATAACAGAAATCATCTAAGATATGGATCAACTTCAATGATAGATTGAAAATTCAAGGACTATTTTAAACGTTTCTTGTCTTTTATATTCCCGAAGTTATTTAGGGTATTCTTTTATACATGCTAATTAGTTTCCTTGACTTGAATCACCCTTGTCGATATTCATTAGCATGCACAATCTAATGAGATATTAATTTTGCAACTTAACTAGCTGATGGATTTTAGTCTGTAGTAATGTATTCATACTGGTATTTCATTTTGGAAGAAAGAAAGAAACTAACAATTTTGGATTCTCTCAAGTACGTCTGTCGATCAACTCACTCTGTTGTTCAAGCTGCTCGACTTCACTTTGGTACATTTTACCACTTGTTATTCCCCTGTGTTTTATTTAAATCTTTAGTTGTATAATTAGACATGTTTACTTTTATCGGTATAAACATGCATTAACCTTAGTTTCCTGTTCAAACTCAAAATAGTTATGGTAGATCGTAAAAATATGGATCGGAAATGGATGTCTGCCAATCGTTTGTCGAAGGAATATAAGGACGAAGTGCAAGATTTTATTAGGTTTGCAGTTGAGCATACAGAAAACCCTAGTAGAATCATGTCCTTATTTAAGTTGTTGTTATACAAGACGAGTTAGTGTAGCTGAGTTGGAAGGACATTTAGTGTGCAATGGAATTGATCAAAGTTATACCTATTGGACAAAGCATGGTGAGACTAGAGGTAAATCTAGTGATATGGGGAATAGTGGGAGATATGCATCAGATGACACCGATATAAATACATATGACGCCGACCGTTTTGAAGAGATAGTAAACACAGTTGAAAAAGATCTTCGTGATTGTCGTCGAATGTTTGAGAAGTTGGTAAGTGATGCTGAGAAACCATTGTATGAGGGTTGTACTAAATTCACAAGATTGTCGGTGATGCTAAAGTTGTATAACTTGAAATCGGGTAATGGATGGACTAATAAGAGCTTTACGGACTTACTCACACTATTGAAAGATATGTTGACGAAGGATAATGTGCTTCCTAGTCGGACATATAAGGCTAAACAAATGTTACGCTCAATTGGCATGAGCTATGAGAGGATACACACTTGTCCTAACGATTGAATTTTATTTCGGATAGAATATGAATCGTTAAAGACGTGTCCTAAATGTAATGCCTCACGGTATAAGAAGAAAGGATCGGCTCCAGAGAAGGTTCTATGGTATTTCCCCATAATTCCCAGATTTAGGCACATGTACCATAGTTCAGAAGATGCAAGACACTTGACATGGCATGAGGATGGAAGGATTAAAGATGGCAAGCTACGACAACCTGCAGATTCTCCTCAATGGAAAAGAATTGATCATGATTATCCTGATTTCGGGCAAGAACCAAGAAATCTACAACTTGCATTGTCTACTGACGGATTTAATCCGCATGGTGTTCAGAGTAGCTCTCACAGTACATGGCCAGTGATTTTGGTGATTTATAACCTACCTCCATGGCTATGCATGAAGTACAAATACATGATGTTGTCTATGTTAATTTATGGGCCCAAACAACCAGGAAATGATATCGACATATACTTGGCTCCTTTAATTGAAGACTTGAAGCAAATGTGGGAGACCGGTGTAGAGGTGTATGATGGGTATAGAGAAGACAGTTTCACCCTAAAGACCATGATCTTCGGCACAATTAATGATTTTCCGGCATATGGTAATTTATCAGGATACAGTACCAAAGGTCAGTGTGCATGCCCTATATGTGAAGATAATACGGATTGGATGCGGTTGGAACATGGCAAGAAGAATGTCTTCCTTGGGCATTGTCAATTTTTGCATTCAAGTCATCATTATCGGTCGTGGAGAAAGGCATTCAATGGGAATACAGAAGAGCGTGTAGCTCCTTTGCTGTTGATGGGTGCGCAACTGTTTGAAAAGGTACAAGATTTGAGTATTGAATTTGGGAAACCATTTGCGAGAGAGCTTGTCACACGAGGGTGGAAGAAAATGTCGATTTTCTTTGAGCTGCCATATTGGAAGTCATTATACGTAAGACACTTCATTGATGTAATGCATGTTGAAAAAAATGTATTTGATAGTGTCATTGGTACCTTACTCAATGTGCCAGGGAAGACCAAAGATGGCATTAATGCAAGGCTGGATTTGGTTAGTATGGGATTGAGACGAGAATTGGGACCGGTAAAGAAGGGAAAAAATACATATTTACCTCCGGCTACTCATACTCTATCTAGAAAAGAGAAAATTGTTTTTTGTAAGTTTCTTCATGGAGTTAAGGTTCCAGAGGGGTACTCTTCAAGCTTTATGAACCTCATATCGATGAAAGACCTTAAGTTAAAGGGTCTAAAGTCCCATGACTGTCATGTTATCATGGAGAATTCGCAACCCATCGGTATACGGTCCATTTTACCGAACAAAGTGCAGTATACCGTAACTAAACTTTCTTTCTTCTTCAAGGCAATTTGCAGTAGAGTGATTGACCCTGGAAAGTTTCCAGCATTGCAAAGAGAAATTGTTGTGACTTTGTGTGAGCTAGAGATGTATTTCCCACCTTCATTCTTTGACATCATGGTCCATCTGACTGTACATCTGGTTAGAGAGACACAATTGTGTGGGCCAGCTTATATGAGATGGATGTACCCGTTTGAGCGTTATATGAAGATATTAAAAGGTTATGTTAAAAACCGATCACGACCAGAGGGTTGTATTGTTGAACGATACATAGTCGAAGAAGCTGTTGAATTTTGTATCGACTACCTATCCAATGTTGAAAATTCTGTAGGGCTGCCAAAGTCTCGTCACGCAGGAAGAAGCACGGGACAAGGGTTTTCTGGAACTGAAATATTGACTATACCAAGGAAAGAATGGGAGCAAGAACACTTGTATTTTCTACAGAACGCCGATGAGGTTGAGTCATATGTTGTAAAACACAAGGACATACTTAAGAGTTCATACCCAAATAAGAGTCAAAATTGGTTAACAAGAGAGCATAATCGATGTTTTATAACTTGGCTAAAAGATCAGATTTCTGAAGAGTTTGCTGTAAATCCTGCCTCGATTTCAGAAAGATTGAGATGGTTAGCGAAAGGTCCAACTATACATGTTTTCTCTTACACCGGTTATTTGGTGAATGGGTACACATTCTATATAAAAGAACAAGATGATCGGAGTACAATGCAAAATAGCAGGGTGACTCTTATAGATGAATCCTTGCATATCTCAAGTGCGAAAGACATAAACCCTATATACGCGAATATGTCATACTTCGGGGTCATTGAACGCATATGGGAGTTGGATTACACAATGTTTCGGGTGCCTGTGTTCCAATGTAAGTGGGTTGACAACAATAACGGTGTACAAATGGATAAGTTGGGGTTCATGCTGGTGGATTTCATTAAGGTGGGTTATAAAGATGAGCCTTTTATTTTAGCATCGCAAGCTCAACAAGTGTTCTATGTCACCGATCCAACTGATACGAATTGGTCCACTGTTCTATTGACTAACAAAAAAATTATTAATGAGATTGATGATGAAGCACATGAAGATGCTAATATTGAGGATGACCCTTTCTTCGGAGTGTCACAATCACGTGAGGCTAATCCAACTAGAGAGGATGATATGTATATTAGAAATGATCATGATGAGGGGCATTGGTTCCTTCCAATAGTTCGTACCAATAAGGGACACGCAAGTCTCAATCCAACAAGGAAAAGGAAAAGATTGACTTAAAACAAGTATGTAAGGATTGTGTTTTTTTTTTTTTAAATTTCTTGGACATTTAAATTTATATTCATGAATTTATCTAAGTAAACTTGTATGATTATGAACTGACGTTTTTTACTTGTGTGTTTAATTTGTTGCAGGTAAATGGCATCTCCCAGTGATCACGATAGTCCTGAGGAGGCCACACGAAAGGTGAGGCATCATGGGCCAACCTTTAAGAAGAAGATTATCCGCCAGAGGAGTAAAGGAGGACCTAAAATTATGGTAAAATACTTACTAATTAATCTAATTAATTGTTTCATTCTATTAATTGTTTGTTATCTAAATTTATACACTTAATCAAATTTTTTTAGGTTAAATGGAATGTTAAGGGTTAGCCCATTGGTAGAAATGGTAGAGACTTGATTAGTTACATTGGGTCCAAAGTGCGGCAAACAGTCCCTGTTGCTTGCAATTGTTGGAGGAGTCGAGCTTTGAACAATCTCAAAGATGAGATCTGGCGTGATGTACAGGTAAATTAATTAACAAGAGTTAGTTATATTGTTTCTTAATTATGTAGACATACTTATACTCTGAGATTTTATTTATATTGTCGTTGAAGATGACTTTTGTGGTTGATGAGACCCGGCGGAGTACTCTAATTCAGCGTGCCGGAAAAATGCACCGGACATTTCGAACTAACTTGACGAGAGAGTACCTTAGAGACGACAACGGGAATGTCAGACGTGAGCCTCCACCAGAATATAAAGATTTTATAAGCAAGGAACATTGGATAGCTTTTATAGCAAAACGCACGGAAGATGAGGAATTTATGGTATGTATCCTTAGAACTTGTATACATAGATCTCAACATGCTGGTCTGTTTGGCTTTCAAGAAATGGTATAATTTTAAAATAAGAAAAGTTTGATCCTATGCATTTATTAGACTTGATAATCAAGAAAACAAGAACTACGAAGTGATTGAAAAGGAAAATTAATTAAGAAAAGCATTATCATTATTAACTTGTACAACTTGCATGAATAGAGTACTGGGGAACGAATCCACTGTACATGTGCAATGTGAATATTCAACACTTAGTCTTTGTGTTATTAATTATATGCCTTTATGATTATACATATTTACTTACACTGGACGCAACTATTCAGAGTTCAGACCTTTTGAGTGTGACAAAGGTCAGATTGATATATTTTTGTGTCTATATAGAGAATAAGCAAAGAAAATCGGCAGAGAGAGTTAGATCCTGACTACCCTTTCAAAGTAGGGGTTAAGGGGTATGCTGGCATTGAGGAAGATATGGTATTTATAATATCCTTAATTATAACTTGGTTTATTTAACACGTTTCGGTTTTTTTCTTAGCAAGATGATGAATTTTAATTTGTTTGTTTAAATGTGCAGCTGTTGGAGGCGGGTGGAGATCCAGAAGTTGATTCAATTGAACGTCATACTTTGTGGATGTAAGACTGTAAAAATGAGGAGGGTGTGATTGACCATCCCCCCACTAGGGAATTGGCTGAAAGAATTGTAAGTATGATAGCATTAATTAACAATTTCATTTGTAATTTTCTTATGATAATTATGTTTAACATCTTTGTCAATAATATTTGTGTTTCAGGAGACCCTAACACAGGCTGTATCATATGGGGAGATAACAGATTGTGGTGGTCGTGAAGATATCCTAGCCCAAGCCTTACCTGCCAGAGAGTATTCTGGTCGCTATAGGGGTGTGGGTTTTGGTGTCACTCAGAAAACTATCTTCGGATCACGAAAGAGCACAAAACAAGAAGAAACAACAGAATTGAGGAGGATGGTCACCCAACTGTTTAAAGAAGTCCAGGAATTGAAAAACAACAAGTAGGACAAAGAACCAGTGGAGGGGCATGAGCTTGATTTACCTTCCCCTTCCCCTACCCCTACCCCTACCCCATATAGTGCCAGAGATAGTTGCACTCTTGTGCCACCTGAGGTAATAATCATTACATTAATCGCTTTCTTTACGTGTACATATTGCATTGACAATTTACATATGAATATTTTTGTTTATCAATGGTTTAGGGAAATAATATGTGCAACCTATATTTGTCAAGCCCAACTCATCGCTTGGTTGCTAGGGGGATAGTCTATAATGAATCAGGTGGCACACTACACAACCTCCCAATACCTGCAGGTCATGTAAAAGCTTTGGTTGAGTTTGCAATTGAGGGCGATGCAACATTGCCTGTACCACTTATGAATACAGATGTGATGACAGTGGAACAAGCAATAGGTACCTATATGGCATGGCCAAGCCGTAGTTGTAAGTGATCCATTATCATTTACTGCATATATTTATTAAATTAGGTAGTCACTAACTAATTAATGTGTTGCAATGAAAAATGTAGTTACCCGCAAAATCCAAAGTCAAGGACAAGGGCAAAGTACCGGAGCACAAAGCTAGCAAGAATGTGAGCAAGAATATGGGAAAGAATGTGGGCAAACCCCAACCTTCCCCTAGATCTCCGATAGTTGGCAAGGAACAAACAAAAGGGTCAGTTACATCCCCATTAACGAACAAGAGCAAACATCAGCCCTCCCAGCCTCCTATAACTCATAGTAGTGCAGATTTTATAACCTTTCTTAGAGTCCATGTGTTAACAAGGATGGCAGATAGAGGAAACATTACCATACCAATGGGGCCAGAAATTTTGGGTTATGAGAACACATTAGAGCTCGGTGGTGAAGGTTCCGAGATTGGAGAAATTCTTAATCATTAATGGTTATCACAAACTGTTATTAGCGTATATCTCAAGTACTACATCAAACTTTGAAGTATACAACATATACAACTTTGAAGTATATCACATACTGTTTTTAGCGTATATCTCAAGTGTTTTAAATATTGATACTGATCTCTGGTGGTTATCTTTTTTGAATGCTAAGAATTGAGTTTGATGAAAAGTGTTGTCCTGCTTTTTCATTTTCAGTTTTTCTCCTTTTCATTTCTTTGTATACATGTTTTAATTTATGGTACTTGTATCGTGAGATACTGGTCCCAGAAGAACGGACTCAGAGGTTTGTGTTTCTATGCCCACAGCGAACACATATGCACTTTGACTCTGTGGAAATAAAAGAGTATATAGCTGAATGCTTGGCATTGGCAAAGCCAGAGGATGAGACCTTGTTTTTGTCACCTTGCAATGTAGTGTGAGTCATTTAATTTAATTAACAATAGTAACTTTGATGAAATTTGATTAGCTGCTTAAGATTTCCTAACTGACCATATTTTTGTAGGGGTCATTGGGTATTGTTTGTAACACCCCGGTTTTTACTATTCTTAAATAATAGTAAATATCTGTATATGTTTATTTTTTTGTTCATTTCTATGTGATTTGGTTTGAGTCATTTTAATTACTCATTTAAAATTTAATTTTGAGTGCGTTAATACTGTCTTATGCCAATATAGGCACGATTACTAAACAATACTATATGTTATTTTCACTATGAGTATTTGTTCAGAAAAAATTATTTGTAATAATGAGATTGGAAGAAAATTATTGTTATATTTTTATTCTATTTAATTTTAGAGTTAAAAATATTTTGGTTTGACCTTAATCGAAGATTAATTTGGGACCGTTGATTTTCTTAGTTGATCAGTTCAACTATAAATCTTAACTCTAATTTAAAATTTGAAAGTATATAATTGTCAACCATTATTTTTAAATCAAAAAGCCAAAAACATATTTGTTTTTAAGTTCAATATTTACTACTCATTTTGTACCTACTATTACTAATTACAAATTTCTAACTCCTTATATCTCCCCGCCTCGTACGCGACTCCAACCCCTTCCTTATTATTTTTTTTCCTTTCTTTTCTTCTTTCTTTATTCTTCCTGGCATCTTCTTCCTCCATCAAATCCACACACTTCCTTCTTCATCCAAGTCAAGTTCTCTCCTCCCTTCTCCCTTCACGGACTCGATCGCGCGCCGCCTCTGGGAGCTCGTCGGCCGCCACTCGTCGCCGCAGGGAAGGGAAGATGCGCCACCTGCACACGTTTGCCTCTGCAGCCGCGCGAACAACCAGCTCCGCCGCAGTGAGCCATCGCGGTGAGTGTTTTCAGTCGCTGTTGATGGTGGTTCTGCCACCCTGGGTTGCTAAACCTTCTTCCTTTCTTTCTAAAAAACTTATCCCTTTGTTCTTGAATGTCCCATAAAATGCGTCCCTGTCTCTGCCGCCGCGTCTGGGCCGTCAGCCGCCGTGCCGGTTGGCCATCCAACCACTGATAAGCCTCTGGCTTATCTAGTTTTATAACTAGTAAGACTGTGGTTTATGTGCTAATTATTCGAGTTCAATCTCGTTTTCGCCCAAATTGGCCTTGTTTTGTTCCTAAGTTAGACTTTGACTCGTTTTAGGCATTTTTAGTAGTTTTTAGTCTATTTTGAATAGAATTACGCTTTTTGTTTCTTTTTATTGTTTCAGGTTAGCAGTGAAGCTCTGAGAGTCAAGGAAAATGAAGAAAACAGTGGAAAAGCGATTTTGGAGATACTCGCCCAGCGAGAGACTGCTCGCCTCGCTAGCCTGAAAACCAGCTGAGCAACAACAGTCATCCTTTCTGTCTCGCCTCGTGAGAGGCTACTCGCCTCGCGAATCATGAAGACCTGGAGAACAGAGACCATCACGGCCTAGCCGTGATGAAGGTCACGGCTGTGACAGACTAGAATTTCAAGTCTCGCCTTGCGAAACATCCTCTCGCCTCGCGAGAGTCCAATTTGAAAGCGCGCCAATTTTAATATTCACCTCGCGAGTGGTTGCTCGCCTCGCGAGCACGCGCAGATCCTGAATCCTATATATTGCTGTTTTAGGGCAGAATTTGGGAGCTTTTGGTTCTCCACTGTTTTGTAGCGTTTTGGGATGAAAGTCTTGTACTCTGGATCTCCTTCTTTTACTTTCTTATTTTACAATGGTGATTATGGCCGATTGCTTGTGTGTCTTTACGAGCATGAGGAACTAATACCCTTGTCTAAGGGAACAATGAAACCACCCATGGCGGTGTAGATTCAATGTGATGTATGTTTCTCTTCCTTTTCTCAATAGTGTTTTCCAATTCTGAATTTGTTGTGTTGATCATATGCTTGCGTGATTGACTAGTTAAACGTGTTGAGGCTTAGGAGGCAATTCGCATTTTAGAACTTGAATTGGGATCATCGATCGACTATTTCACGAGAGTGAATAGGAGATCGGTGCAACCTTATAGGAACCGGATTTAATAGAGTTTGATGATTGGGTTATGAGACCTAGTAAGTAATTAATTCAATCGTCGAATACGTCCTATTGAGCACGACAGTGGATTTAGGAGAATTTGGGGGTCCTGGTTGACATTGTAATTGAACTTAGGGAGGAAAACATCATCACTTGGGTACTATGCATGATTGGGTAGGTGGATTTGTGACCTTAGATATTTAATTTCAGATTTTAATACCATATCTTTATTTGATTTGTTATTTGAATTGCGATCCTATTTTCTCTCTCTCCACAACCGTTTGCTGTTACTTGACCAAACTTATCGGATTTCTTGCGAATTGGTAGAATTGGTAGCCCAATCCTTGTGTTCGACCTTGGTAAATTCTTACCGTGTTTTATTACTTACGACGACCCGGTACACTTGCCGGTGACTCAACAAGTTTTTGGCGCCGTTGCCGGGGATTGGCACCACCAATTTTCCTAATTTTTAGGAAGTTTGATTATTTGGTTAAGCTGTTTTTTTTTCTTTGTATATATATTTTTTTCTTTTGAGTTTTGATTATGCAAGGTGGACTGCAAATCATGGAGACTTATTATTTTCCAACCTTGGACGGTGTAACAAAATATTCCTTTGGGCCTAATGTAGTCTTGGGAGACTATTGGCTTTGGGGACGTCAATGCCCTCATGCACAAGCTTATAGTGTAATCAAGAAGCATGAGGAGGAATGGGAATGGAATGAGCAAACACCTTTTAAAGTTGCTCTAGAACAATATTCCCAAGAACTATCCATCTCTGAGGCCAAGGCAAGAGCCAATTATGATTGTATCGATGCTTTGACGCAAAGCTTCAAAATGCACGTGGGGAAGATTTGCAAACATCTAGTACAATACCCACATGAAGCATTGTTTGAGAAGAATATGGTTGGGGGAATGGATCAAAGTGAAGATGAAGTGGTAGTGGACTCCACCATGCTTGCTGAATCTGCCGCATTAGACAAATATGTTGGCTTAAATGCATGTGTGGACACTGCCAAGTTAGTCCCTTCCACTTGTCTGTCAAACTTCCTTGTGAAAACACCATTTGACCCGAGAGGAAGTGAGTTCATAATTGTAGAGGTCAATGGAGTTTTCACACACGGGCTAGGTGGAATTGTGGATAGAGTCGTATTGCTTCTGCAATTGCCACTTTACAAACCATGGGATCCGGGTGGAGGATGTCACATGATGAGCATCTCTTGGCCTTTATGCCACAGGCTATGGGATCCAGGCGGATGCTTCTTAATAAGTCAAGCTAGTGATGTTAAAGAAGCGCTTATTGGGAGGCAACCCAAACTAGGTATTTTTTTTTAGTTTATGTCATTTTCCTTTATATATAGAAAAAAAGGGAGATTCGCCACGCGAATCCACAGTGGCCACGCGAGACAGAAGCCCTGAATCTCAGAGGCTTGCTCACGCTTCTGTCTCGCACCACGAGAGCTTGTTTCGCCTCGCAATTCTGGGCACCACAGCTGTTGGAATTCCAGATTCGCCTCGCGTGATACTACCCGCCTCACGATTCTGGAAAGTGTGAAGAACAATTTTTCCAGATTCGCCTCGCGAGTGATCTCTCGCCTCGCGAATCTGCAATTAAGGTTTTAATTTGCAGGAGTTCTTCAGGGAAAGGCCTTTAGCCCAACAGGGGGGGTTCCCAAGAGACAAATTGGATGAGGATGCAACCGTAGAAGTGCTTTCCGTGGAAGTGCCCACCTACACTACAACTTGATCAGGGAGCACCCTCTCCTTTCCTCACTCTTATTTTATATCTGTGTTCTTTCATTGACAATGTATGCTTTAAGTGTGGGGGAGGGAACCAATTGCTTGGTTTTTGATTTTGTTTTTGTTTGTCGCTCTTGAATAATTTGAGAAGATCAAGAGTATGTGTATGAATGTTGTGTCGGCAAGATTGGTGGATTTTAATTAAATTTAGCATAGATTGATTGCATGCATTATGTTTCCCATTGATGATTTCCCCTTAGGATCTGGAAATAAAAAATTTGATCTCCATGTGAAAAATTGAAAATTGAACTTTGAGAAACTTTATTGTGATTGCTTGATTTATGACAAGTTTGGGGTGAAGGGGTGCACACACTAGGAATTGTATCTCGGTCAAACAATTTGCAAAAATGTCCAGGTGAGGATTTGAGCCTCCAACTTTGTTTTTGATTGTGTGGATCACTTTCAAGTTGCACTTTCCCGAATTTGATTGAATCTCTTCATGGTTTGCATGTCTACTTGTTGCATCAAATGATTTAGGCAATTTTCTTTGAATAGCTACTTGGCCCAAAAAGAACCATCCCTAATGCATGTTCCCTAGTTAGCCACATTGAGCCTAATTGGCCTATTGTTTCTTGATGACCTTATTTTATAAGCCAAAATCTAAAAAAAAAACCATGTTAACCAAATCTTAGGATTAGGAGTGCATGGAAACTTAGCAAGAGAAGGGTTGTAAGAAACTAAGTTTGGGGTGGCTACAAGGTGACATGTCATTTTGGGTTGAAAAAAAGAAAAATAAAGGTTGAAACCCAAGGCAAAAAGAAAAAGAAAAAAAAAAAGGAAGAAAAAATTGCCAAAAGAAAAGGGGCAAAACAAAAAGCTTAGCAAGGAAAAGGCTGTAGTCACCCAAGGCAAAAAGAACAATGGAAAAAGGAATGTGAGTGGAAGATATGTCAAAATGCTCATGCTCTCTTAGTTCCTAGGGACTTAAGCCTAGTATCCTTAAATATCCCACCCTAGCCAGGCCCCACTACAACCTTTAAAAGACCTTTTGATGTTGCATGCATGTTTTCGTGGGAACTATTTTGAGATGAAAATCAAATTCATGGGAAGTACTCTTGGAATGTGAAGTTGAGTGAAAAGTTGATAGCCTAGACAAATTGAGTGAATGGGTGAATTAATAAATGCCCTTGTGAGGAAGGCAATTGTTTGAAATTGGTGATCTTCCTTTTGTGTGTAACTTGGATCCTCAACTTAGATTAATGATTGCATGAATGATGAAGTTCTCAATTGTTTAAAGTAAATGAATGTGGGGATTACATTGATGTAAGGGGGGAAACATTGAAGAAAAACTGTTTTGTAAGATTGCATGAAATTTGTGCGAAATTGATTGAATCATTTAAGCTTGCTAAGTCTTGAGTCTTTTTGAGTTTTGGCTTGCTTGGGGACAAGCAAGGTTTAAGTTTGGGGTGTTTTGATAAGCCTCTGACTTATCTAGTTTTATAACTAGTAAGACTGTGGTTTTTGTGCTAATTATTCGAGTTCAATCTCGTTTTCACCCAAATTGGACTTGTTTTGTTCCTAAGTTAGACTTTGACTCGTTTTAGGCATTTTTAGTAGTTTTCAGTCTATTTTGAATAGAATTATTCTTTTTGTTTCTTTTTATTGTTTCAGGTTAGAAGTGAAGCTCTGAGAGTCAAGGAAAATGAAGAAAACAGTGGAAAAGCAATTTTGGAGATACTCGCCCCGCGAGAGACTGCTCGCCTCGCGAGCCTGAAGACCAGCTGAGCAACAACAGTCATCATTTCTGTCTCGCCTCGCGAATCATGAAGACCTGGAGAACAGAGACTATCATGGCCTAGCCGTGATGAAGGTCACGGCTGTGACAGACTAGAATTCCAAGTATCGCCTCGCGAAACATCCTCTGGCCTCGTGATAGTCCAATTTGAAAGCGCCAATTTTAATATTCGCCTCACGAGTGCTTGCTCGCCTCACGAGCGCGCACAGATCCTGAATCCTATATATTGTTGTTTTAGGGCAGAATTTGGGAGCTTTTGGTTCTCCACTGTTTTGTAGCGTTTTGGGACGAAAGTCTTGTACTCTGGATCTCCTTCTTTTACTTTCTTATTTTACAATGGTGATTATGGCCGATTGCTTGTGTGTCTTTACGAGCATGAGGAACTAATCCCCTCGTCTAAGGGAACAATGAAACCACCCATGGCGGTGTAGATTCAATATGATGTATGTTTCTCTTCCTTTTCTCAATAGTGTTTTCCAATTCTGAATTTGTTGTGTTGATCATATGCTTGCGTGATTGACCAGTTAAACGTGTTGAGGCTTAGGAGGCAATTCGCGTTTTAGAACTTGAATTGGGATCATCGATCGACTATTGCACGAGAGTGAATAGGAGATCGGTGCAACCTTATAGGAACCGGATTTAATAGAGTTTGATGATTGGGTTATGAGACCTAGTAAGTAATTAATTCAATCGTCGAATACGTCCTATTGAGCACGACAGTGGATTTAGGAGAATTTGGGGGTCCTGGTTGACATTGTAATTGAACTTAGGGAGGAAAACATCATCACTTGGGTACTATGCATGATTGGGTAGGTGGATTTATGACCTTAGATATTTAATTTCATATTTTAATACCATATCTTTATTTGATTTGTTATTTGAATTGCGATCCTATTTTCTCTCTCTCCACAACCGCTTGCTGTTACTTGACCAAACTTATCGGATTTCTTGCGAATTGGTAGAATTGGTAGCCCAATCCTTGTGTTCGACCTCGGTAAATTCTTACCGTGTTTTATTACTTGCGACGACCCGGGACACTTGCCGGTGACTCAACAAGATTTTGGCGTCGTTGCCGGGGATTGGCACCACCAATTTTCCTAATTTTTAGGAAGTTTGATTATTTGGTTAAGCTGTTTTTTTTTTCTTTGTATATATATTTTTTTCTTTTGAGTTTTGATTGTGCAAGGTGGACCGCAAATCATGGAGACTTATTATTTTCCAACCTTGGACGGTGTAACAAAATATTCCTTTGGGCCTAATGTAGTCTTGGGAGACTATTGGCTTTGGGGACGTCAATGCCCTCATGCACAAGCTTATAGTGTAATCAAGAAGCATGAGGAGGAATGGGAATGGAATGAGCAAACACCTTTGAAAGTTGCTCTAGAACAATATTCCCAAGAACTATCCATCTCCGAGGCCAAGGAAAGAGCCAATTATGATAGTATCGATGCTCTGACGCAAAGCTTCAAAATGCAAGTGGGGGAGATTTGCAAACAGCTAGTACAATACCCACATGAAGCATTGTTGGAGAAGAATATGAGTTGGGGGAATGGATCAAAGTGAAGATGAAGTGGTATTGGACTCCACCATGCTTGCTGAATCTGCCGCATTAGACAAATATGTTGGCTTAAATGCATGTGTGGACACTGCTAAGTTAGTCCCTTCCACTTGCCGGTGACTCAACAACCACCATGTTCTCTTCTCCTCACTTTGGGTAAGTGTTTTACCCCTAATCTCTTCTATTTTGTAAAAGCCCCAATTTGATTTTTATGGAATTTGGTTATGATTGATAAAATTAACTATGCAATCATGAAATTAGGACTGTTAATTTAAGTTTTGACAAATCAATTTCGTGTTTCTGTGAGTAAATCTCATTTTCCCCAATTTCAATTAAAACCCTAAACTTCCCAATTTGAAACATTAGTCAAATCATGTTGGCTTCTCAATTTTGATTATGTTTTAATGTAATTAGAGTTATTAATTTATGATTCCCTAGTCTAATTCCATATTACTTGATCAAAATGGGTTTTTCCCAAATTCCTAGAGAACTCTAAAACCCCAATCATTTTAAATGAAAAACCAATATCGTTTCCTTAGTTGAATTAATTATTTAAGTTGTACAAACTTATGTTTTGTGATGATGAGTTTCTGATTTTTGGTTGTGCTTGCTATTGGCTATGTTGATGGCCAATTTCCATTTATGTGAATGTGACGGTCATAGTTGAAGGAGAAGAGGGTAAGTGGTTGGAGCTATCTCGAAGTTGTTATAAACGTTGCAAAGTGTTAGAGGAACCCGGAATGAGTGATCTTATTCTTGTCTTCAAAGGTAAGGGGAGACTGCCTGAGGGATTTTCGGTAACTGCATGCTATTTGTGTGTCGTATTTGAGTTTATCTGTTGCGATGTGTGGTGTCAAATTAAATTGTTATATAACTGTTATGTGGTTTTTAATGTTTTATGTGAAAGCATGATTATACTGTGATGTACGGATTATTTGTTGGTTGGTTGATTGACTGAGAAGCCTGACATTGGTCAGTGCTCAATTAAATTAAAGATAAAAGCGTTGAAAAAGCTTGAGGAGAAATTCAAAGGATTTGATTTATGGAAGAAAAATATTGAAAGTATTTATATTTGATGATGTTTTGGAGAAAAGAGTGATTTATAAGTAAATAGTGAGGACGACGTCTTGAAAATATTTCAGTTACGTTGTCTTTTCCAAACGAATTCAAAAATAAGACGAAAAGTTATTCTAAGAAAGTGTCGGGATATTTTAACAGTGATTATGAAGAACTTTTGTAAAAGAGAAAATCATTTGATTTACAAATGACTTTATTTACAACAAAAAAATACTTTGGAAAAGTATTTAACAACGAAAACTATGAGGAACAATTTTATTATTTCAAATAGAAATGAGTTGGAAATGATTTTACGAGGATTTGAGGTTGTTACGGAAAAAGGAGTTTTCAAAAGAAAACGGATTTGAGAAAAATGAATTTCTCAATGATTTGATGGTTTTATAAATGAATTTCAAACGAAAAGGATTTCTGTAAACGAGTTTTACACAATGGTGTTATTTCCGTCAACTTGGATAAGTTGAGGAAACTTTGGTTTTGTTTTGTATTTCACAGAACGAAAATGGTTTAAACGAACCTAGCAACCGAGACGTCGGATCTAGTGTTCTATGATATGTGCCAGGGGTCCGAATGATATGGGCCCGGGGTCCGAAAGGTGAAGTTATGGACTAGATGTCCTATAAGTGGTTTATTGGTTTTGTGCACTAAAATCTACGTATCTAAGACTGGTGCATCGGTCTAGATTTCGTGATTTGCACACTTTTGACTTGGAGTCAATTATATTTGAAAGAGGTATTAAACTTGAAAGTTTAAAATGGTGATTTGGTCGTGAGGCTTTTAGCTCCGACACATAAAGATTGAACACAAAGAAAACAACGAGAACAACACGTTTTACATGCATTACAGGGCAGACGTGCCTTTGCATAGGACTTGAATGCTTAATGGCAAGTATTCATGCAGTTTGCGTCACTATGCCTTGATGGATATACGACCAAGTAGACCATGTGCTATATGTAGTCACCACTTTGCCTTGAGTTGGACTGTGGAATGGTCAATAGAACTTTTCCATATCGGGCATTGATTCTGCCTTAATTGGCAACTAGAGCCTGATCAGCTCATTTATTTGTTGGTTGGAGCTCCGGAGATTAGGTCTCAAAGTTAGTTGTGGAATATTGAAGTGTCATGGTTTTTAAAATGGGTACGACTGTCGGGTATGAAACCCTTTGATAAATATATTGTTTATCTTTGAATATTCATGTTAAATGGTAATTGAGAGTCGTGCATGTGGTTATCGTATTTAAATCCATATATTGGTATCTCACCCTTGCATGTATAGGTTTTTCTGGTTTTGCTGTTGTACCTTGGTACACGCGTATAGAAGATGCAGGAGAGGTTTCCAGTTTCGCTCGGGGATATTATTCCCAATCCTGGAAGATGTATAATGTCAGGTATAATGGTAAGACCCATAGGGGTCTTACCCATGAATATCTTTTAGAACGACCAGCTTAGGTTTTGAGACGATGTTGATTAATGTTAGTATGTACGTTTATGGCTCGGAGAGCCTTTATTTTTGGATGGAATGTAAATGGCTCGGAGAGCCTTTCTTTTGGATGAAAAGCTTAAAATCTTTCATTTTGTTCAGGTATTTGTTTATGTAAATGTTTTTAGAAAAATACCGTCTTTATGTTTCTTTTGTATGACTGGAATTTCTGGGATGAAAATATAAATATTTCAATAGGTGTTTATTTTGGGATGTTGCATTTACAAAGGAGACTCTGTCAAAATTTTTGTAAAAATATTCAAGCTTTTTATTTAAGTACATTTCGAAAATAAATAGGCTTGCTAGGCTTTGTTTGTAAGTCTGCGCCGATCACGACTTAGGTTTTGGGTCGTATAATAAATGGTCTATATATGACCAAAATTTGTACTATGATAGGTGAAAATGTGATGTACTATTTCAAAACAGGTTTAAATTTTACCGTAACCGCATTTAACAAACTTTATACCTGTTTTCTGGCGCTTATATATTTATATAAATTAATTTCCGAAAGCAACCAGCGAAATTCCCTTTTAAATTCATTTCCGCACGTGTTTACAAAGTAATGCCCAAAGGGGGTGTTACATTGTTAGTGATCAATCCCAAAGAGGACATGGTGTACTATTTAGATCCCTTGCATATGCATTTTAACAATCACAAAAAAATGAGGGATACGTACAATTAGTAAGTATATATATGCATTTATTATTATTTTCATATATATGATAGTTCGAAACCTTTACTTCAATGAAATTGTTTAATTTTGCACTCAGGGCTTTGCTAATTCATTGAGGATTTAATGGAGGCAAGTCTCGAATTTCTAAATCATCCAGGATGACTAAATGGATATCTATAATGGTATTTACGAAAATCCTTATGCAATTTTTTAATTTAAATTAAAAAATTAAAAGAATTAATTTATTATTTTTGGTTTTATAATGCCCCCGTCAACCGAATGACAACGACTGGCTACTACATTCTGAAATTTATCAAGGATATCATCATTCAGAACCAAATGCAAATCCCAACCATGGTATTTAATTTCAGTTCTAGCTTATATAATTTAATTACTCAGATTTAGTCATTCTAATTTGATTTAATTTTCATTTTGAAGTATTTACCTGAAAGTAAATGCATCACATACTCCGACGATCAACTTACTCAACTTAAAGACGAGTGGTGTCGTTATGTGGTTATGAAATTTATCAACAATTAAAGGGTACGACATACTCTGCTATTATGCTAGCTAGTGTCTCTCCTATATTATTAGACTTGTGTGTATGTGCAAGTGATCTGTATGTGTATCTTATGCAGGCCGACAACAAGGACTTTGTGCGATCAAGCAGAAGATGGAAGCAGCATGCACAAATTGTTTATAATTACTACTGTGTTGATTAGCTTGTATACATTTTTAGTATGCATGGTTATTATCTAGTGTAGGTTAGCGACCTTTTAGTTTATGGACTTAAATAGTAGAATTGGTTATGTGTAAGCGTTACTATGAATTGTGTTAAAGTATATTACTTAATTGGTTATATGCATCATTTTGATATTTGGTTTGGTTTATATATATATGCTTACCAATATTGTATGTGAGCTTTGTACATTATATATGTGTATGTGTGTGATGTACCTAAATGTAGTGTTACTGTGAATTGATGAGGGATGGTTGTGCAGGTGGGAGATGTAAAAAAACAACGAATAATAAAAAGGAGGGGGGATAGGTAGCGCTTTCTTGAAAAAATGCTGTCTAAAGGTAAAAAATAGATAGCGCTTCCTTGAGAAAGAGCTATCTATTGAAAACATAGGACAACGCTTCCTTGAGAAAGTGCTGTCTAAAGTATGTAATAGATTGTCATATTACCAACTTTAGACAGCGCTTTCTGAAGGAAACTCTACCTATTCCCACTATCAGGAGCGCTTTTTTAAGCGCTATTGAATCTCTCCCACCTTCAGTAGCGGGTGAATAGATAACGCTTGGAAGCGCTACTAAAGACCCAAAAAAAGTGCTATTAAAACCCTTTTCTGTAGTAGCATGTATCAGATTCACAATTAACCTTTATGCTTTTGGTATTAGATCCAGTGACTAGTTACTTATGTGTTCATACTTGTACCTGTCTTCTTGTGCTTTTTTGACTTTTTGGTGGTGGTAACATGATATTGTGATGTGTGTTACATGTTATTCCATGACTAATTGACTTCTTGATGAGTAACTTGACTTTTTGTGCCTTATGTTTCGTCCAATAATCATTTTTAAGTGTTTATAATCGATTATAAGTGTTTATGTATGTACAAAGTATGAGCCTCTTGAGCTTGATGTGTGATTCTAGATTTCTATAACTGGTTGTATGCTAGTTTTGAATATATTCTAAGTTCCTCATTAGGAAAACATACAAACAATGAAGCGTTTAAAATTATAGAGTATTTTGGTGATTTTGAAGCATGCACTTTAAGAAGAAGCTCAATAAAAATATCATGTTTTTTGTGGTTGTGCTGAAATCGAATCTGCTTGATTTTTTTAAAATTTCCAACATGATATTTTAACATGACGCCCCTTTGGAATTGTTCATATATGTGTTAGGATCTTAGATAACAAATATCAACATATTTTAATGAGTTTTGAGTTTTATAAGTCACTAATTACAATAAGTATTGCATGCTGAAATTTTAGGAGCTGAGTTCAAAACTTACATGAATTTTCTATACTAATTGACAATGATTTTTTTTATTAAAATAAAATATGGCAATACACGTATATGTTTAAATGTTATGCCCATTTAATTTTGTAGCAGTCTGAATTCATTTGCATTGCTACCTAAATCAAGACTTTACATAGCAAAAAAAAAAAAAGACAATTTGTAAACTTTCTACAACTTCTTCATTTTGATTATATATGGAAAAAAATGTTTTTGAATTTGAAAAAAAAAATATTTAAGTATTGATATATAGATTGATACTCTAAAATGTTTTCGTAGCTTTCTAAAAAATAAATATAAAAAAAATGAGGGAAGTTCACCTTGTTTAAGCTTTATTCATGTTGTTAATATTTTTCTTTTAAAAAAATACTTGTTAAAAAATGATCGTTGATCCTTTATGTGAGAAAATTTCACTTAAATGACGTCGACAATTTGTTTGCTTTCTGCTTTTGAAATTTTAAATGATTTATGTAGTCGTTTTGCTTTAGAATGATTGTTTTGTTATTTACATGTCATGATGACTTGATTGTTGGCGCGTCTAAAGAAATTCTAAAAGTTACATTTTGCTAGTTGCATTGTGTGAATAAATAGTTGTGATTCAATTTTATGAGAACTAAATCATAATTTTAATCCTTCCAATGCTACACCTTACTCATTATGGCACATTTTGATATGATTGCATTGGGTTTGATTTCGAGTATTTTTTTTTTTTACCAAAATGTGTTTTGCAATAATCCTCAAGAATGAACGATATTTTTTTTAGATGAATGAAATGATTCTGATTGTATATAAAAATACTATTTTCTTAGAGATTGAACATCTTTAGTTAGCAAGAATCTATACAAAATATATTAGGAAATAATATTAATGTCAAATCAAAGGAATATGTTTGTTATATTGTGTTCACCGTTAGTGTATATGTAAAATTTCTCTATTTTATTTTGGTTGTTCAGATTTTAAATGTTGCCCAGAATCTTGTATTTGGTGCTGTAATTGAATTATTTGTATGTCATATTTTACTTATTTGACTTTTATTTGCTATCGTATTTTTGGATCTTGACGTGTGCATGCCTGTTTAAATCCATCATCATTATTTATACGTTAACTTAGAGGTTGCACTAGATAATTTCTAGTGTGGTTTGGGCATCAAGTCATCAGTCAGGTGTATCGTTTTTTTTTTAACAAGAAAAGGTGTAAGCAAATTTCGAGGATGAAATTTCTTGAAGGATTGGATAAATGTAACAACCCAAAAGTTGATTTCTAGTTAATTTGATAAGAATTAAATTATTAGAATTATTATATTTCAATTTTGAAGTGCTTAAAATCTCGTAAGTGGCTCAAAAAAGGTTAAATAGATAGTTTGAGTGTTTTAGGCCCAATTTCGTATAATAGACTTCCTATGACTAGATACCTAAATTCAGATGGATATTTCGTAACCAAATACAACTTTTTTGAATTCGTGGTCTTCATAATAAATGTATCTCTGTCTCTTAGCTTTCCATAGACACCAAATTCGTCCAAATTGGATTCTTGTAGCTCAGGTTATGACCAAATTCGAACACACTATTCATGTTCCAGCGCCAGAACCGTTTTTTAACTTCTATCCCCGTTTTGACCATCTAAAAGTCTGTTTCAGATTTTGTGATCTTCATAAACGTTGTAGACAATAATTTTATCTTTCCAACGATATAAAATTTATAATTTTTGAATGTCTATAACTCAATATATGTGCGAAATATAGCACCATATGCAGAATAAGCGGGATTAGCGCGTTTTTACACGTTTTGGGCTATTGGGGGCTCTATAAATAGAATCGTAACACTCATATGGTGTGTTTTTGAACCTTAAATACACCTAGAAACTCATAAACGACTAATAAGTGAAGAAATTCAAGGATAAAGAAGAGAGAGTTGTGGAAGAGGGAGTCTAGGAAGAGGAAGATGAGGATAACTCTTGGTAAACGTTAGGATTCGCCGTAGGAAACGCTTTGAGCTATTTGGAGGTCTTCAAGGGGTGAGTAAAAACAACATTTTCTTGACCTTCCATGGAGCTAACTATTTTGGGAAACCGAGTTTTTAATTTAAATTATGATTTTTGGAGAGTTTTGAATGCAAGAACCAATAGTTGATCAAATGTTATTTTCTAAATTGGGGGTTTTGTATAAAAACGAAATTAATATTAAATTAAGTGATTATTACTATGAATTATGTGATTAAATATGAAATTGGTACGAGTTTATGGTTGATTGATATGTCTTTATATGTTATATGATGTTATAGTGTTGTCGTGACATGCTTTGTTATGTTATATGATGTGATAGTGTTGCCGTGACATGCTATGTTTTGTTATATGATGTTATCGTGCTGTTGTGACATGCTCTGTTGTGTTATATGATGTTATAGTGTTGTCGTGACATGCTCTTTTACATTATATGATGTTATAGTGTTGTTGATATGCTCTGTTATGTTATATGATATGATAGTGTTGTTGTGACATGCTCTATTATGTTGTATATGAAGTTACAGTGTTGCATCGGCATGACATTATATCATTGTTAGTGATACATGGAGTATGAGAACACATTTAGTGGTCACCTGGGATGACATATTACATTATGCATGAGTTGGTCATCACCTTCCGGGAAGGGATGACGGTATACATTCTATTACGGGAATAGGATGAGAGATATCACCATCCGGGATGGGATATCAAATTATTGAAAATATCCACATCTGGGATGGCATATATGAGATACCTCCATCTGGGATGGGGAAGGCAGTGGGACGCTATTGCATGGATATGAGCTCATAGACCATAGTGGATCTTGTTGGAACCAAAGTGGTTTTGGATTTAATAATCTCTAAGTTTTGATGCTAACAAAAGGATTAAATTTGCTTGGCAAAGTGTTAATTGAGATCTAACATGTGCTTTCAGTTATGCAGGAATACTTTAATATAAGTAAACATAGGATACGTTTTCATTAAAAAATACACGTTCACCCTTGTAGACGGGCTGCTTACCTTGGTAAGGTTACTTGTTTATTTAAATTTAGTAGACTGATTTTCTTAAGTGAACGAGGCTGTAAATGTTTACTAGACGAATACAAAAATAAATTGTTAGATACAGCAAGTCCAAAGACTTGATAATAAGCGCGTCCATCTTGTCACTTAAGCAGACGGAAGTAATTAGTTGAAGTAAATGAACTGAAAAATAAAGTAATCTAGTAGATCAGCTCTAAACTGCCACGTCCCCAGACAGAGATCTTTATAACTCATTGAGGAATAGCAAGTATGAAGACTTGATAGACAAGAGGATATGCCACTTCATCATACGAGCAAAATAAAATATTGAACAGACTTAGTCTCTCATATAACTAAGTAGACAGAGTTTCTTTTTGGACGAGCTCCATCTTTGAAATGAATTAAATGCAATTTGAATCTATTGAATTTATTTCAAATGAATGTTATTTATTTCAATTGAATATTTGTTCTTCACATTTGTTTTATCTGCTTTAATGTTTCACCTTGTTGTAAAAGAAACATAGTACAATTAAGAAATGCAAAAAGCAGAATCGTACCATAAGATACTGCAAAACGATCTGTACGATGACAACTTTATGGCTGAAAAATCTGGATTATACACAAAGGAGAAACAACAAGTGTTCAAGCTGAAATACTCAGAGGAGTGAACCTCCGAATTCATGCTACCTCGAAAAACAAGAGTACTATTCAACATTGCCACAACCAAGCTCTCAGTCACAATGGATATCATGCATTAAATGCTATCTCTAAACGGGATTATTCAAAGTAATCGTTGAAGAAATACAAAGTGATGAAGAAGGTCACTATAAATAGAAGACCAAAGATACTGAAGAAAGAACTCTTGACTGCATAACCTTACGAGCTCTACTTTTGTAAAAACTACAATCACTCATACTCATATTTCTTTAGAGAGCAAGAGTCAATATTTCTTAGTTTGAATATTGTGAAATTATTCATTTGATCTTTAACTGTCACATCCTCACACATAGTGAGTTAAGAAGATCAAACATTAAATCTCTTTGTTAGAGTTAGAGCCTAAAGAGGCTTGGTAAGAAAGAAATACTTGTAGCCTAGAGATGTGTTGAATACTTGGTTGTAATCTATTTGGAGAAATAGTGGATAAATCCTTCAAGTCGAAGGGACTGGACGTAGCTCTTGGTTGGATGAGAGTGAACCTGGATAAAATCCCTTGCGTGAATCTTCTACCCCTAAAATCTTCAGTTTTATTTGTTTATACTAACTGTGGGGTTTTGATTTTGCTTTTGTAAAAGTCTTTTAAAAAGGATCTTTTTCTTTGTGCGAGCTTCTGCTTTCTAATCTCCTTGTGTACAAAAATTATTTGAAAGGTTGTTTTCAAAAATTATTAACAAACACAATTCAACCCCCCTTTCTTGTGTTTGCCTGTGTCAACTCCAGTTGGTATCAGAGCTCAGCCACGAAAGGGTTGAGCATCTAACAAGTGCTGAGGGAGTACGATCCAACAACCATGGATGCAAAAGGACAAGCTATCAACATGCCTCCTCTCTTTGATGGAACAGATTATAACTACTGGAAGAAGAGAATGATGGCCTTTTTAGATGCACAGAATGTAGATATTTGGGAGCTGATTGAAATCAGCTACACTGAACCAAGAGATGAAGCTGGAGCTGCTGTTCCTAGAGGCCAATAGACTCAAGAGCATAAAAACCAACATCAGCTGAATCTGAAGGCTAAGCACTATCTCATGTGTGCTATAACCTGATCTGAACATGACAAGTTCATAGCTGCAATACTGCGAAAGAAATTTGGGATATTCTTGCCCTAGCTGATGAGGGTTCCTCACAAGTTAAGGAATCAAAGATCAGCATGCTGGTTCATCAGTATGAGCTGTTCAAGATGGGTGAAGATGGAACAATAGACTAAATGTTGGGAAGATTCCAAACCATCACCAACAGTCTCAGATCTCTTGGAAATATTTATGAAAATAGAGATCATGTCAGAAAAATCCTGAGAAGTCTATCCAAGCAATGAAGACCCAAAGTAACTGCTATTCAGGAAGCCAAAAACCTGAATTCACTCTCTCTGAAAGAGCTTCTTGGATCTCTCAAGGTTCATGAACTTGAACTTAATGAAGAATAAAATTCCAAAAAAGGAAAATGTATTGCCCTAAAGGCAAAGAAAGCAAGTTCATCAAAAGTTCTCAAAGCTGTTGAGTCATCTGATGAGTCTGAATCTTCTGATGATAATGAAGGATCAGATAAGGATGAATTATCCTTTATCTCCAGAAAGATTCAACATATGTGGAGAAATAAAGGTGGTTTCAGAAGGAAGCAGCTCAATAAAAAGTTTTCCAAGGAGAAGTCAGACTCCAAGGAAAAAGGTCCACCTCTGTGCTTTGAATGCAAGAAACCTGGTCATTTCAAAGCTGACTGCCCTGAGCTAAAGGATAAAAAGAAATTCTTCAAAAAGAAGAAAATGAAGCTGAGGAAGAGGCAAATATCTCTTTGATGGTAGACACTGCATCAGAAAGTGCATACACTAATGCTGAGGTAATGGACTCTGACCCGTCCACTCTTCTAAATGCTTTTGATTAACTGTTGCATGAGTCGTCTATACTATCACGAGAATATAAGAGTCTCAAAAAGAAGTTTTCTAAACTGTCTAAAGAATATGATAGGGTCTGCACTGAGAAACAAAACCTCAAAAATGAAAACGACATATTAAAATCAGTGAATGTCAGTCTAGCTGACAAAATGATGTGTGAACCTGATGTTTCTTGTGTAGTTGCAAAACTGAAACAAGATGTAACACATCTAACTGATTCTCTGTCAAAGCTTGTAAGTGGCTCAGATAAGCTTAGTCTCATTTTAAGGTACTCTAGGTCACCTTATGATAAATCTGGTCTTGGTTATGACAAAGAGAAGCAAGACACATCTCAAAAAAAGTCAAAACCACTTAAACAACATAGAGCTTCAAAAGTTCCAAATAAATATACCAAAGCTAAGTCTAGCTCGTCTAACACCTTTTGTAAAGTGTGTGGAAAAAGTGGGCATATTACATCTAGATGCATACACAATAAACATGCTAAGCATACTCGTCTAGTGACAACTAACAAGAAAGGACCCAAGTCAGTTTGGGTACCTAAAGATAAGACAATACATGTTCCAGATTTGCTTTACAACAGGAAGAAAACAGATGTCTTGGTACTTGGACAGTGGCTGCTCACGACACATGACGGGAGAAAGTTCTATGTTCCAAAACCTTAAGCCCAAAGATGGTGGCTGGGTCACATTTGGAGGAAATCAGAAAGGGAATATCATTGGTATAGGTAAAATTGGTAAACATCCTTTTCCCTCCATTGATAATGTTCTTTTAGTAAATGGCTTGAAACACAATCTACTGAGCATAAGTCAATTATGTGGCAGTGGATATGCAGTGTCTTTTGATAAGAACATGTATACTGTCAAGAAAGATGATGGATCACTTTTATTCACTACAAAAAGCCAAAACAATCTCTATAAGATTGACTTGGAGGACCTCTCAAATCAAAGTGGCTCATGTCTAGTGTCCATTGAAGATGAGCGATGGATTTGGCACAAAAGGCTAGGTCATGCAAGCTTGAAATTAATTTCAAAGCTAAACAAGCATAACCTCGTGAGAGGACTACCAAACCTTAAGTTCAAATCTGATGCTCTCTGTAATGCATGTCAAAAGGGAAAACAAGTCAAAGATTCTTTTGAATCTAAGAATGTTGTTAGTACCAATAGACCACTAGAGTTGCTACATCTTGATCTTTTTGGTCCAACAAGGACTGCCTCTGTCAGTGGTAAGAAATATGGTCTTGTCATAGTAGACGATTACACTAGATGGACATGGGTTATGTTCCTAACTCACAAGGATGAGTCTTTTAAAGTCTTTTCTTTATTCTGTAAACGTGTACAGAATGAAAAAGGCATGTGTATCACTTCAATCGGAAGTGACAATGGGGGAGAGTTTGAAAATGAGCTATTTCATAAGTTCTGTGAAGAGAGTGGTATCCTTCACAACTTCTCAATACCTAGAACACCACAGCAAAATGGTGTGTTAGAGAGAAAGAACAGATCTCTTCAAGAGTTGGCTAGGACTATGCTCAATGACAACTTTGTCCCTAGACACTTCTGGGCTGAAGCTGTTAATACTGCATGCTACATTCAGAACAGAATATACATTAGACCTATCCTGAATAAGACTCCTTATGAACCGTGGAAAAGACGAAAACCCAACATATCTTATTTTCACCCCTTTGGTTGTAAATGCTATATACTGAATACTAAAGATCAACTTGGTAAGTTTGATGCTAAAACAGATCGTGGAATACTATTAGGATATTCTTAAACATCTAAAGGCTTTAGAGTTTATAATTCAAGGACTATGATAGTAGAGGAAAGTATTCATGTCAAGTTTGATGACAAACAGCCTGACAAGAAATTATCAGAGCTAGATGAAGCTTTTGGAGATCTTGATCTAAGCATTCCAGGGGACTCACTCGAGATAAAAGTTGATGATCAAGAAAATGACCCCACTCAAAAACCAGAAACTTCCATTTCTCAACATGGTACAATTCAAAAATCTTGGTACTTCAAGAATTATCATCCACAAGATCAGATCATTGGAAACCCCACTGACAAGCTAAGAACCGGATCAATCTTCAGAGAACAAGTCAATTCTGCACTAGTCTGAGCTGGAACCAAAGCCAATAGACGAGGCTCTGCTAGACGATGGTTGGATTCTAGCTATGCAAGAAGAACTCAATCAGTTTGAAATAAGTGATGTTTGGACTATGGTTCCACTGCCCAAAGACAAATCAGTGATTGGAACAAAGTGTGTTTATATAAACAAACTTGATGAAAATGGTAAGTTAATAAGAAACAAAGCAAGACTTTTTGCTCAAGGTTTCTCTCAAGAAGAAGGTATAGATTATACTGAAACTTTTGCACCTATTGCTAGATTAGAAGCTATTAGAATTCTACTTTCATTTTCTGCACATCATAGTATTATGCTTTTTCAGATGGATGTTAAAAGTGCTTTTCTAAATGGCTTTATTAATGAAGAAATCTTTGTTATTCAACCTCCGGGTTTTGAGTGTGAAACCCATCCTGAACATGTATATAAGCTTAAGAAAGCTTTGTACGGTCTTAAGCAAGCTCTTAGAGCTTGGTATGACAGACTAAGTTCCTTTCTTATGGAAAATGGATTCAATTGAGGAAAGGTTGACTCAACCTTATTTTGAAAATCCATTAAGTCTAATTTCATAGTTGTACAAATATATGTTGATGATATTATTTTTGGTGGTACTAATGAGTCTGTATGCAAAGAATTCTCTAAGTTAATGCAGAAAGAGTTTTAAATGAGCATGATGGGAGAACTCAAATTCTTCCTTGGACTTCAAGTAAAACAAATCATGGATGAGGTGCTCATCCACCAAACTAAGTATACAAAAGAACTTCTAAAGATGTTTAAGATGGATGATTGTAAACCAATGAATACTCCTATGCACCCCACTTCCATACTGAACAAAGATGATAAAGAGAAAAAGGTAGACCAAAAGGTATACAGAGGTATGATAGGATCTCTCTTATATCTTACTGTGTCTAGACCTGATATTATGTTCAGTGTATGTTTATGTGCTCGATTTGAATCTGATCCTAGAGAATCTCACTTATCAGCAGTTAAGAGAATTTTTAGATATTTAAAAGGTACTACTAATCTTGGTTTGTGCTTTAAGAAAAATAGAGATTACAAATTAGTTGGTTTCTGTGATACTGACTATGCTGGAGATAGAATTGAAAGAAAAAGCACTAGTGGAGGATGTCACTTCATTGGAGCTAATCTTGTCTCATGGTCAAGTAAAAGACAAAGTACCATTGCTTTATCAACTGCTGAAGCTGAGTATATATCAGATGCAAGTTGCTGCTCACAACTTCTCTGGATCAAACATCAATTGGAGGACTACAATGTATTTGTAAGTAGTATTCTACTTATGTGTGATAATACTGCTGTAATAAATCTATCTAAGAATCCAATTTTGCATTCTAGAGCTAAGCACATAGAGATTAAACATCATTTTATTAGGGATTATGTGCAAAAAGGTGTGATTGATATTCAATTTGTAGATACTGACCATCAATGGGTTGATATCTTTATTAAACCTCTTGAAGAGGACATATTTATCTTTATTACGAAGTATCTTAATATGATATGTGTGGATTAATTTAGGCGTCCAGCCTCGAGAAAAATTTGTTTTGTTAATCCTGCGTCTATCACCTATGCTCGTCTAATACCTATTTAAAGTTGTGCGTCTATTGCATATTGTATGGCATGTCCATATGACGCGTCCACTGATACTGGTTATCGCGTCCACTGTATGGTTTCAGACGAGTTCACATCTACCTATGTTTAAGCATATTTTTTTGTGTTAATAAATTCATTTATTTTGTCTCAAGACAAATTTATCCTTTATTCTTTTTGCTGAGTCAGTACTTCTATCAATCCCATCAAGAAGACCTTTTTATAGTTCCAAGTTACCAACGCCGTTTTATCATAATGACATGTCATGTCAAAAGTTTTTTTTAACCTTTGATATTCAAAATTCCTTTAAAATTAATATCTTCCCTCTGAGAAAAACTTTACGCTTCCATAACCTCTCGAGCTATCTCTCTCTCTACCTCTCTCTGCTTTCAAACCCTAAGCTCTTTGATCACCTAAAATGGTTTCTTCTTCAATCTTTAACGTGGACAAGCTCAACTTGGAAATAGAGCATCATTTCAACCTTGGAGTGCTGCAAGACTACAATCTAGACATAAGCAAATATGTTAATGTAGCTGGGTGGGGAGGACTCTTCACAGAGAAGGTCTCTGTCTTTCCCAACCTGATCAGGGATTTCTGGAGAAACGTCCAAGTGACTGACACTGACTTTTTCTCAATGGTGTTAAGAAAGAAGATTGTAATCTCGGAGAAGACTATTGCTGATGCAATTCTCTGTGCTCGGGAGGGTTTAGTTTTTACTGAGTCATGGGAAGAAGACTTGGGTGGCTCTGAGACCATTGAAGTCTGTCTCATGAAAGAAGACACGATTAGAACTCACACTTGGAAGGCTGTTGAAATGAAGGACATTGTTCGCATCCTTCATCAGCTTCTCAACAAGGTGGTTCTTCACAAGGTTGGATCAAAAGACAACCTCTCCTCTCTACACAAATTCTGTCTTTGCCATCTTCTCACTGAAACAAAGATCAATCTTCCAAGAATTTTGTATGGAAGATTCAGAGACACTGTGATGAGTAAGAAAAGACTCTCTGCACTTCCTTTCTGCCATCTTCTTTCCAAGATTTTTAAGGCTCAAGGAATTCATGAGATTCTTGCTGCAAAGACTCCTGAGGAGCAAGCTAGGATATTGACTGAAAAACCAATGTCGGCTGCAGACTTTGGTAAAATGAATATAGCTAACATGAACATCATTACCTATGTTGCTGTTGCAATGACCAAGACTGAGGAATTAATGAAAGCTAAAGAAGAGATGGTGGAACAAAACAATGCTGAAGTCCTAGGAGTTAAAAGGGTAACTAGGCAAAAGACCACTGCCACAAGAAAGCCTGCCCCCAAGAGACCAGTTGGTGGCATTGTTATCAGGGAACCTCTTGATGCTCCAGTTGCAAAGAAGCAAAGAAGAGTTATCTTCTATCACAACGAAGATGAGGAAGCTGATGAGGACAACATTCCTATCAGTGCAATTCTGAAGATGCAGAAGACCTCTGTTGCTTCTACCGAGGTCGTTGTGCCTATTCCAACAAAACCTAGAAGGCAACCAGCAAGAAAATCCAAGACTTCTAAGGTAACCATCTCTGCTAGTGATCCTATTCAAATAGTAGTAGATGTCCTAGTGTCTAGTTTAGAAACTAGGAGTGATGATATGCCTGTCTCCACTCCAGATGATGTGTACATTCCCACACCCCTTTCACCCTAACCAACACAAATAGCCACTCCTAAATTTCAACCTATTATCCATGCCGATGATCCCCGGTTCAATCAACCAGATGATGGCATTTCCCCTGGTGCTCATTTCCCCAAACCCTTGAGAACCTTATTTCCCTTCACCCCAACTTCTATCCTTTATGATGGCAAATATGAGGATTGGGCCATGGTGAAAAGGGAATGGAAAGTTCTGTTTCATTCTCACCAACCTGAACCGGAACACATTCCAACCAGATGGTATCCTCTACCTGAGTATGAGGAAGAAATCAGCCCATATGTTAAGCCCCTTTACCTATTTCATCCTGAGTGTAAATTGATCAAAAATGTGCCTTCTCAAATGATCAACAACTTAGGGCCATTAGTCACTCACTTACCCCTAAACAAATTTCCCCCCAGAAAATTTTACCCTAACCTTGTCAAAACTCCTCCTTTCTTACCCCTCACTGATGGAGTTGAGAAACATATCATACTTGTCTGGGAGACTGACCCCAATAGGAAAAATCTTCCTACCATCCCTGAGCGAATAGCAAGATCTTCAAAGCATGTTCCCATGATCATGCCAAGGGACACAAAATGGGTGTCTTTTGAGCATCCCAGAGTCTATGGGAGGGCCTCTGACTTCTTTCTGGATCAACACTACTATGAAATGCTGAAGTGGGAATTCAGTCAAATCAGAGTTGATAGAGCCGCGCATTTTGTCCCTCCATCCTGACTGAGGCATAATGAAGCAACCAGAATTGGAATCATGCCTTACAGGATCTGTCCAAGACTGCCAATGATAGATCTAAATAAGGACAAGGACATGAAAAACAAAAGATTCAAAGGAGTGATGCCTGAAGCTGAATCAGCAATGCTTGATCTTGATCAAGAATCCTTTGACTACTCAATGCTGGATTTCCTTTTACATACTGAATCCATTGAGTTGATCAATGAACATAGAGATGCTGATTTCTGGAAATCTCATATCATCCACTGCACCAGAGAGGCATCTTCCTCTGGTCTGTCTGAAGAAGAGAAGAAGAATATTCCTAAGGTCAGAGGGAAATGTAGTCTGTCAAATTTTAGATATATTATCTATATAGACCTCCGGGGACTTCCTATAAACAGTAGAAATGTGGAATTCATCTACTCCATTAGATGGGCAAAGGAAGTCTCAGTGATCCCCCATTCCTACTTCTGAGCCTCTTGCAGATGAACCTGTTGTTGTAGAACCTGAACAAATTGACACTACTGTTGGACTAGAAGAGACATCTAAATCCACTCACCATTAGAGCTCATCAGAAAGACAATATTCTCAACCTTTAGCTCTAGTTGTGATGCACCCAACAAATCACTCAAGAACACTAAGCACATTTCAAGAGTCTGCTGAAAGCTCAAGGCAACAGGCTCTGCCATCTAATATTGAAGAGGTTCTTGGAAAAATAGTTGATGAAAGGGTTGGCAAGATAGTTGATGAGAAGGTTGAAAAGATGACTGAGAAGACAAAGGAGGACGTCCATCATCAAGTTCAAACTTCAATGGCTCCAATCTTAGAGGTTGTAAATAAAATGTTTGAATTCCTCATGGACTTCAAGAAAAGTCAAGCTCAGAACCCTCCTCCTCCATCACCTCCTCCTGCTTAACCTTTACCTTTATTTTTTTTTATATAATGACAATAATGGTCCTCTCCTTTTACCTTTTTGACTGATGACAAAAAGGGGGATAAAGGAAAGAAAAGAGATTTGTTTATATTTATATATATAAAGTCAGTTTTGAAAAGCTCAAATTGGTATGCATTTGCATATTCTATTCTATTTGCTAAATGCTCTGATACTTATGTTTGCTTATCTGCTTTAATATCTGCTGCTCTTATACTTATGTTTATTTATTCCCTTATATAAATTCTAAGTATGATAAACTGTTGCACCTAATTGTTAGCTTACATGCAGTTGTCTTTCATATGTTTTTTTTCTGTTTAATTATTTTAATGCTCTGTCTTAGGGGGAGCCCTGCAAGCTCTCTTAGACTTTGTTTTTCAAATTTAATTAGTTTTGTCATCATCAAAAAGGGGGAGATTGTTGGAACCAAAGTGGTTTTGGATTTAATAATCTCTAAGTTTTGATGCTAACAAAAGGATTAATTTTTCTTGGCAAAGTGTTAGTTGCGATCTAACATGTGCTTTCAGTTATGCAGGAATACTTTAATATAAGTAAACATAGGATAAGTTTTCATTAAAAAAATACGTGTTCACACTTGTAGACGAGCTGCTTACCTTGGTAAGGTTACTTGTTTATTTAAATTTAGTAGACTGATTTTCTTAAGTGAATGAGGCTGTAAATGTATGCTAGACGAATACCAAAATAAATTGTTAGATACAGCAATTCCAAAGACTTGGTAATAAGCACTTCCATCTTGCCACGTAAGCAGACGGACATAATTAGTAGAAGTAAATGAACTGAAAAATAAAGTAATCTAGTAGACGAGCTCTAAACTGCCACGTCACCAGACGGAGATCTTTATAACTCATTAAGGAATAGCAAGTCAAAAGACTTGATAGACAAGAGGATATGCCACATCATCAAACGAGCAAAATAAAATATTGAACAGACTTATTCTCTCATATAACTAAGTAGACGGAGTTTCTTTTTGGACGAGCTCCATCTTTGAAATGAATTAAATGCAACTAGAATCTCTTGAATTTATTTCAAATGATTTTTATTTATGTCAATTGAATATTTGTTCTTCACATTTGTTTTATCTGCTTTAATGTTTCACCTTGTTGTAAAAGAAACATAGTACAATCAAGAAATGCGAAAATTAGAATCGCACAATAAGATACTGCAAAACGATCTGTACGATGACAACTTTATGGCTGACAAAGCTGGATTATACACAAAATAGAAACAACAAGTGTTCAAGCTGAAATACTCAGAGGAGTGAACCTCCGAATTCATGCTACCTCGAAAAACAAAAGTACTATTCAGCATTGCCACAATCAAGCTCTCAGTCACAATGGATATCATGCATTAAATGCTATCTCTAAACGGGATTATTCAAAGTAACCGTTGAAGAAATACAAAGTGATGAAGAAGGTCACTATAAATAGAAGATCAGAGATACCGGAGAAAGAACACTTGACTGCATAACCTTACGAGCTCTACTTTTGTAAAAACTACAATCACTCATACTCATATTTCTTTAGAGAGCAAGAGTCAATATTTCTTAGTTTGAATATTGAGAAAATATTAATATAATATTTAACTGTCATATCCTCACAATAGTGAGTTATGAAGATCAAACATTAAATCTCTTTGTTAGAGTTAGAGCCTGAAGAGGCTTGGTAAGAAAGAAATGCTTGTAGCTTGGAGAGGTGTTGAATACTTGGTTGTAATCTATTTGGAGAAATAGTGGATAAATCCTTCAAGTCGAAGGGACTGGACGTAGCTTTTGGTTGGAAGAGAGTGAACCATGATTAAATCTCTTGCGTGAATCTTCTATCCCTAAACTCTTCAGTTTTATTTGCTTATACTAACTATGGAGTTTTGATTTTGTTTTTGTTAAAGTCTTTTAAAAAGGATCTTTTTCTTTGTGCGTGCTTCTGCTTTCTAATCTCCTTGTGTGCTAAAATTGTTTGAAAGGTTGTTTTCGAAAATTATTAACAAACACAATTCACCCCCCCCCCCCCCTTTCCTTGTGTTTGCTCGTGTCAACTTCAGATATGGGATTCACACCGGTTCTGGGAACCAAAGAGTCTAGTCAAGTGATTCTGGGAATCACCGAGTCGTGTTCATGGAGTTGTATTGCATATAGTATCATGATTGACATAATTAAAAGCTGGAGATGTGAATGTTTTGACTTATGAGTTATCCTTTTAATTATATGTTATTTGGAACAATTTTTGCTTATTTTAAAGGGATTATTATATATATAATTTTTGCGGGTACCATGGTTGATTTTCTGGTTACCGCACCAGGTGAGAACAACACTATTTTGTGAACCTTTTTATTAAATTGTTTTTATTCACTGGGATTATAAATCTCATTAAAAGTGTTGTTTTCAGAGCACGAGGGCGTCGTCAGTGAGATTGAGGAGACTTGAAGACTTAGTACTTGAGTTTAGCTATTTATTATATTTGGTTAGTATTATGTTCAATAAGGAGTCGTTTGTGGCTGAAACTATTTTATTTTATTTTATGGTTTGATTATTATTAGTAGACGCCCGGGTTTTGAAACAAATCAAATTATTTATGTAAGGATTATCTTACCAATGTTTATTATTAAATTATTGAGGTATTTTCAGACATATATAATTCGTGAAAATTTTATTGGAGTTTTTATGCCTTATTAAATGTTTTAAAAGATTTTATTACACTTTTTTGTTGAGTCACTAATGTAACGAAGGGCGTTACAATTGTCAGAAGTCTTGGTAAATAAAGAGTGATCTGCTGTGGCCTGCTTATAACCAAGTTGGACAAGCAAACTGGAGAGGTTTTCATACCACTTTCTACTTGCCTATTTCAAACTATACAAGGACTTCAAGAGCTTGTAGACTTTATTGTTTCCTTCACAATGCACACCCTCTGGCAAGAAGCAACCTAACAATGGTCAATTTGGCCACTGGAGAGAAGGTGTCAAATAAATACACCCCCTCATTTTGTGTACCCTTTGGCAACTAACCTTGCCTTGTATCTCTCAATGGAGCCATCTAATTTCCTTTTGATCTTGTAAAGCCACTTGCTTCCAATAGGTTGCACTCCAGGTGGCTGCTCAACAACTTTCCATGTTTGGTTTGCCTTTAAAGCCTTCAATTCTATATTCATGGCATCTATCCAGCATGTGTTCTTTATTGCTTCAGCATCAAAAGATGGCTCTGTGATGGTGGATAGAGACATTGCATAGCTCTTGTGTTTTGGGGACAAGGATGCATATGACATATAAGAACTCAGTGGATATTAGCATTTTGAGGACTAGGAAGATTCAGGAGGGCCCGTTATCATGTTCAAGCAATGGTAGTTTTGAAGGTAGGAAGGTGCCTTCTTTGTTCTAGTTGGCCTTCTAGGTGCAGGTTCACTAATTGCTTCAAGTTCTGGTGAGACAGATACAAAATTAGGCTCAGGTGCAATATCAGAAGGAGGAACTGCAGGGCTACACAAAGGGACACCAGTAGGATCATGATCATGCTCAGGATCATGGTCATGTTCAGGACTTGATTGAGCACCGGTTTTGTCAGAATCAGTATCAAGCTCAACCATAGGGACAATAGCAGCAGGTACATGATCTGGAATATGTGACTGTGTTTGAGTTGAAATGCATGTATTCCCATGGAGCTTCAGTTGTTTTATTATGAGTAGGAGTGCAAGGAAACACTTGCTCATAAAACACAACATTCCTGGACACCAGGATTTCCTTGGAACTCAAATCATGTCCCACATAACCTTCCCACATAACCTTTTACTCCAGCTTTGTATCCTAAGAAAGCACATTTCCTTGCTTTATCATCCAACTTTCCTCTATGACTTGAGAGTGTGGAAAAATAGCAAAGTGAGCCAAAAACTTTCAACATACACAAGTCAGGTAAGGAGTTATGCAATACTTGATAAGGAGTTCTACCTTCCAACACCTTGGAAGGAACTCGGTTCATCAGGAAAACAACATGCTAAACTGCATAACTCCATAAGAATTTTGGCAATGAGGACTGAATCATAAGAGCCCTAGCAATACTTAGAATGAATTTATGCTTTCTTTCTACTCTTGCATTCTGTTGTGGTGTTTCCACACAGCTAGTTTGGTGGATGATCCCTTTTTTACTATAAAAGCTTCCAAGTACAAATTCTGGCCCATTATCTGACCTAACCACCTTCACTTGTACACTATGCTGCTTCTCAATGAAAGTGACAAAGTTTTGAACCAAGGATTGCACCTGAAACATTCCTTTTAACATACCCACCCAAGTAAATCTATTGTGATAATCAACAATGGTTAGAAAGTATATATGCTTATGTATAGAATGAATTGAGTATGGACCCCAAATGTCCATGTGCAACATCTCAAAGTTTGCAGAAGCTCTACTTGAGATGATACTATAAGGCAACTTCCTTTGTCTAGTAAAGTGGCAAACATCACACACTTCACCTTTATTTACATGTATCATAGGAAAATCCTAACACAACATAGACAATTTCTCAATGGATACATGACCAAATCTAAAATGCCATAGGGCAGCCTTAGGAATTCTAATTGAACCAAAAACTACATTGTTATTCTTTCTAGGTAGAACTACATTATTCACTCTATCCTTACCAGGAGTCTTCAAGTGATAGAGTCCATTATGCAGCTCAGCCAAACCAATCTTCCTCAATGATGAATCCTGAATTGTACAAGTGTCATCAATGAATGTGCCATTGCATTGAGCAGTTTTGGCCAGTTTTGAAATAGAAACTAAATTGATGTTGAATTCAGGCAAAAACAAAGCATTCCTAAGGATTAAAACATCTGAGAATTTCACATCTCCAGCCAGTTGTACCATTACCATATTGCCATTAGGTAAGGTTATTGAAACAGGTTCAATTGTATGGTAAATAGCAAACCAAATCATAGATGTACATATATGATCTGTTGTTCATGAGTCCACTATCCATACATGTTCATCATTCACAGTTCTACATGAAGACACACACTTTGTACCTTCATTATGCTTCAGAGAGGATGAGCTTGAACTAGCTCTGCCAACAGAAGCCTGATTGACCCGAGCACCCTGTGAATCACCAACCATGGCATGTTTATGAACATTTGTCTTCTGCAGTAAGTTGATCAAGGTTCTGCACTCCTCATTGCTGAGTCCTGATACAATCAGCTCCTTGTCATTGGTGATTTTGTTTCAGTCCTCTCATCAAAATCATCTCCTTCACTATTCACATTGTGGACATAACCTCAATTTCCTCCATTTCCTTTAGACTTGAAACTAAAACCTGGAGGGAAACCATGTTTCCGAAAGCAAGCATCCATAGTGTGGCCAATCCTACCACAATAGGTACAAACCTTACCACCAGTGCCTTTTCCTTTGAAAAATTTCCTATTGTCAATAGCAGCATTGATCACAGGTAGATTATCACCATTATCATCTAATCCAAGTTGCCTCTCATGTTGCAATATCATGGAAAATAGACGAGTAAGTGGTGGCAAAGGCACCATCATAAGGATCTGAGTCGTAACAACTGAATAACACTCATTCAATCCAGTCAAAAACCTCATCGCATAGTCCTCTTCTCTATGTTTGATAGAACTGCAATTGCACTCAATCATAGGTCTATAGTTTTCCAATTCTTCCCAAAACACAGTAAGCTCAATGAAAAAGTCGGTTACTTAAAGATTACCTTGTTTAAAGGCATACAATTCAATTGACAAATCAGAAATTCTCACCAAATCTCCTTGAGAAAATCTCTCTCTGAGATTGTTCCATACTTTCATAGCCAATTCCATATGAACAATGCTAGGAGCAATCGAAGAAGAAACTAAACTAACAAGCCAAGTTATGAATCATATTGTTGCATCTTTCCCAAGCATCAAAGCTTGGATCAAATAGTTCTGGCATAGGCATCGATCCATCAAGAAATTTCCACTTGTTCTTCAAAATCAATGCACCCTTCATCATCTTCGCCCATGTATGATAATTCTTCTTAGTCAACACTGGATTCACGAGTGGAGCACTGATATTTTCACCAGGATGAACATAGTAAGGACTTGCAGGATTCTGAGTTGGATCTTGCACGAGATTCGCTTGCACAAAGTTGCCATTAATGGAATTGTTGTTTCTCACCATGATTGTTCAAACAACGAAGCTCACAAGGAGCTTTGATAACATAAGATCAACACAAACTAGAAGAGATAAAGAAGAAATGAAGAAGAAGGAAATGAATTCCAAATGATTCCTCTTGATTATTCTTTGATACCTCTCAGGTATTTATAGTACAAACAAGAGAGTCCAAGCTAGAGGAGTTGAGAGAGCTCAATCGCTTCTGTTAGGACGGCTCATGACAGCTCATCAACTAACTAACCAATCTAGTTGTTAACTAATCATAACAGTTTCTAACTACTTTCTAATTATGACGTGTGACAGAATATAAAGTGATGCACTCTAGATCCCAACCCATATTTTTTTATGAGCAAAATCATTATTAAATTAGCCTTTGCTGAATTTTAAGACTTGTCCATGAATACAAACACAAGTATGCATAAGTAGAGCATAAAAAAAACCACTCACATGTAGGTGCGTCACAAAGCAAAACCAAGGTCCCTGATACACATACAAAAGCAAAACCAAGATCCCAAACCATATTTACAAACTATCCCAAAGCTATATATTTTCTGTTATAGTCAAACAAAATGTGTGTGCCTATTCTCAAAGAATGTTACTAGCCATTGGGCTTGTTACGAACGAATATTTTTGTCGTGGTCACAATGGAGGAGAAAATGTTGTAGACAAATACAGAGATATCACATATCATATATACACTAGTGCAGAAAAGGGATTTCACTTCGGTTATTTTTGGCTTTTCACATTGGTTTTCAAATTGATGTTGAAACGACCGATGTTGTTTATTGTTACTTTTTACATCGGTTTTAAAACCGATGTCTAAAGTACACTTTTAACAACGGTTTTCAAAATAACTGATGTGGAAAGTTCATTTTTCACATGGGTTATCACAAAACCGATGTGGAAATATCACTTTCCACATCGGTTTTAAATATAACTGATGTGAAAAGTCTCATTTTTTTAAAAAAACTCTTTTTACATTTCTATTATTCCTTTCCCCTGTTTCAGTAATCCAGATCAATACCAGTATAACATATTCTAAATATTCTCAACACAATCACTTTTGTACAACAAAAACACACTAAATTAATTTATACTGAATTTATTACGAACAATACATATGTTCAATTACATTCAGACAACAAATAAAATTACAAACCAAAAGCTACATGATATATTGTAGATTTCATATCAAAATATATATTAGTCAAAAGTACACTATAGCTAGTACATGATAAGTTTTTAAACTAACTACATACAAACTATGGTTAGTACACTTCAAGAAAGAAAGTTGCCCAACGCCTCCTTATGTTATTGATGTCGGCATCAGATAATGGAGTCGGATTGTTGAATATATGCAAGTTTAATTGGACAAAAGATTATATCTTTTAATTAATAAACTAACATAAAACATATAACGAATCTATAACTGTTACTTCTAATTGTTACCAATTAACATTTACCTCGTGCCATCTTTCAGTGATCCTGGAGGAGATAATTTCGACCATCCACTTCATCACATAGTATCCACATTCCCATGATCCACGTTGTATACGGGACTACGTGCAAATGAAACCCAATTAGAATATGAGGAATTAAATAGAAATCAATAATTATACCCACTGCATTTGAAGCGTTTGAACTAATAAATATCTTACGTTAGGAATAATCCATCTAATAGCCCGACGCCTTTCACCACGCAACATGTGGTTTGCATTAATAGAACTATCATGACAAAATAAACATTAATTAAAGTATATCTAATAGATTTCAGATAATTAAAACAACTGCATTACTGATTATAAAGTATTTTAATGCTTACGTTTCCATGATCATCTTCAGTTCATTCGTCGGCTTATTTCCCATTGAGCAGAAGAAGACCACGACATTCATCCTAGGGTACAAGATCAACAGTTGCCAATGCTTGTTGTATTTACGGAACAATTAGTGACTAAGTCATATATAGTTATAATTAAATAACTGGTACTTACTTATTGAGATAAGGCGCAAGGTAGAATTGATGATCGTCTCGAGCAAGTATATCACGTATGGTGGTGACCGGGTCTTCTGATGCTAGGAGAACATCACCCTGAATGAACATGGGGTCAATGAACCCATAAAGGGTGAGGTTACCCTGATCAACTAACATACGATGCAGATACCTAATATATTGAAAAAACATATTAATTATCATAGTATTTAAAATTTAATTACTTAACTTATAAATAAAATGTACTTACGTGCACCATATATAACGATAGGTGTACAGAACTAGCCATTTATTTATCGAGTACAATCTCCATAAGTTCCTTCTTTGGGATATACAGTTCGTCACCTGGACTGGCATCATGTTCCAACCTTACCAAAGCTGCGTCATTCTCCATGGTCACAACCTGTATAGCCAGAAGTTTAAAAACATCACCAGGTGTCCCTTTGTCGATCCCTTAAAAAACAAAGATATATATTAGTAATCACAGATAAGTTATTTCATTCGTAATTAATTAAATGGTCAAATGAATACCTTGGCAGGAGCAGACATCTCCGGTCTTCCTGGATCTGACCTTTTAGGCAGAATATCATTTCCAACATCCTAAAAACAAATAAAAATAAAGCATTATCTTTAAACAATAATAAATAATTTCAACTATGAATATAGAAAAACACAACTAACTGAATACCTCAGATGCAACAAGAAAGCTGACCAGTCTTCTTGGCCAGGGGATGAAGTTACTGGGGGCCTGACCCACTGTTTGAACCTCCTCAGTGGGCACAGGGACTCGAGCATCAGCATCTCGAATAATCTCAACAACTACCCTCACCTGTTCATCCGGTAATAAACGATGGTGTATGGTATTACCTAAGTTATTATGTGCCCTCCCCAATGCCACTAAGCGGTGATCATGATGATCATCAACATTCAGCTACCACCTATCAGGGTCGTCGTCATCATCATCATCATCATCATCATCATCATCATCATCACCATCATCATCATCATTTTCAGGCTGATGAGGAGGATCACATGAGCCCTAAGTGCTCACATGGACAGAGGGTTGGACACCTGTCATCTGCTGGGACATAGAAGTCAATATTGCCAGCTGCTGGGTAAACTGCTCAGCCATCTCCTATCTAAGCTCAGCTGCAATCTCTTGTTTTAGCCATGCTCTATCTGCATCAACATCCTTGTGGCATTGGTGTGAAGATGAACATGGTATTGGCGAATGCCGACGCCCTATCCAACACCAATGACACGGCCCGGGTGGTCTGGTTTACCGACGGCAACAGCTAAGATATCATCGCGTCCTCTAGGAACAAAGGTTCCTTGGGTTACCTGCTCGTCCAATGCATCCTATAACATATAAAATATTAGGTCACATTACAATTCAGTAACAATGTTAAAATGACAATTACAATTGAAACTATACTTACAATCTTCTCAACTACTTGGCGGGCCTCCTCAGATGTATATTGTCCCGTTTTTCTTTGTTGGGCCCTCTTCCATTTACGATGACGTGGGGGTGGAGGTGGATCAACAACTTCCGGACGATTTTCAGTGTTAGGATCCGCCTGAGATGCTACTTCCTGAAATGCTTTCTTTTCCTCTTCCACCATTATCTGACCAAGTTTTTATATCCCCCACGAGACAGTGCATGGGGGTAGACATTCTTGCTTTGGTTTTCCTGCCCCTTTTTCCTCTTCTCCTGTTATAAATAGAAGACAATTAAATTACATAAGTAAATAAAATTAATGAAATTACATAAATTTAGAGACAAATCAAATAAGTTAACCTGAAAGCTGGGATCATGTCGGCTCTGAACAAAGCGATCCCATGTCACCTGGTCAAGAAACGGGTACACCTCAAGTGGGTTCTTTTGACATGTTGGATTAAATACATAGTATCTGCCCAGGTCGACCTTAAAAGCCCTCCAACGCTCACCAGCATACTTTATCAATTGCTTTTTCATATCCGTCGTATCCGGTATGTCAAAGGTGAGCTACATTAACACCAAAAGAATCAACGAATTACTGTATGATATTAATAAGATTAAAATAAAGTAGATACATACAAACACAGGACATAAAAGAATAGATACCAGAATACTTTACCATATCTGATCTTTCACGTCCGCCGGTACATCTTTCCAATTATCAATAAGTATACTAGGCCTGCTTCTAGCAAGGGTCGCCACAAAACTGTTAAATTGCTCTACCATTGGTCCAATAGGATTGAGGTTATTATCAAAGTCTATTATTATCCTTTGATTTGAACCACGGTTGGCAGTCAAATTCCTCATTCATGTGGCTTGTCTACCCTTTCTACCCGTAGACGGGGTCTCTACCCCGCTGCATGAATAAGGGGTATCCTCAGGATCAGCCATGTATACCTGTTTAAACAAAAAAAAACTTGTTAGTATGTCAGGATAAATATCAAACATAACTTATAAATATCGATCAACGTACGTAAACATAACTTATAAATATCAACGTAAACATATAATATGACTTTAAACATAACTCAAACTAAACTTACATTGTGGTCAATTAGTAAAGTTCTCCCATAACCCTTCTTGGTGATCATTACAAGTAGCATGTACATCATCCACTTCATTTTCCTCGTTGAAATTAGGCACCCGTGTTGAGAAAGAAGGAGTATAAAAAATATCAAGAGTTGAATCTTGACTTCCCTCACTACCATTATACATGTTTTTTCCCTGGAGAACCACTGACCACCTTTTGTTAGAAGGATCATGGATATAAAACACTTGTTTTGCTTGGGATGCCATGATGAAAGGCTCTTCTTTATTACCTACCTTATTAAGGTCCACCAATTTGAATCCTAACTCATTTGTTTGCACACCATTGTTACTGTCGACCCACTGACATTTAAAAACAGGTACTCTAAACTTCGTGTAATCAACCTCCTATATCTCTTCAATGATTCCAAAGTATGAAACGGATGCCATAACAGGGTTTTTATCTTTCGAACTAGAGAAATGCATGGACTCAACGACGACCATAACCCCACTGTTTTGTATAGTACTTTTGTCATCCTGAGACTTTGTATAGAAGCAAAACTTATTGATATCGTACCCACTCCACCATATGACATCAAAGTTAGGCCCCTGTGCTAGCCATTTTAATGTATCATAAGCAATACCGTCCTTTGCAATTTTTTCTTTAAACCAGTTCAAGAAAGTCTTGTTATGCTTGTTCAAACACCATTTTTCATTCATTCTAGGGTAAGTTTCATTGATGATGCTTTTGTGCTCACATAAGTATGGTTTAACCTCATCAGTGTTATTCAATATATACAAATGTGCTTGAAGCACTTCCTCCCGATCCATGCTCTTAACAGTGATACCTCGTGTACCCTTACCATCATATCTTCCTTCGTGACGAAACTTCAGAAGCCCTACAGGTTCCGCTTCTGACATGTAGTCTGTACAAAACTCAATAGCTTCTTATGCAATATACCTTTCAACAATAGATGTTTCGGGATGGTGTGGATTCTTCATATATCCTTTCAAGATCTTCATGCATCGCTCAACCGGGTACATCCACCTTAAATAAACGGGGCCGCACAATCTAATCTCCTTCACTAGATGAGCAATCAAATGAACCATGATGTCCAAAAATGAAGGTGGAAAATACATCTCCAATTGGCACAAGATAATGGCTGCCTCATTTTCCAAGTCATCCAACTTTTTAGTGTCAATGACCTTGCTACATATAGCATTGAAGAATAAGCATAACCTAGTAATGGCATGTCCGACTTTTTTAGGCAAGATGTCACAAATGGCCACCGGTAGTAGTTGTTGCATCAAGACATGACAATCATGAGACTTTAAGCCAACTAATTTAAGATCTTTCATTGAGATAAGTCTTTTGATATTTGAAGAGTAACCCTGTGGCACTTTGACTCCCCATAGACATTCACAGAAACTTCTTTTATCTTTTTTTTTTGATAAAGTATGACATGCTGGGGGCAAATAAGTCTTCTTATACCCATCGCAACTAGATCCAGACGAGCATTCACACCATCCTTTGTCTTGCCTTGAATGTTGAGAAGCGTTCCGATTAAACTATCATACACATTTTTCTCCACATGCATCACATCAATACAATGTCTTACTTCAAGCTTGGACCAGTATGGAAGATCAAAGAAGATCGACCTCTTCTTCCATATTTTCTTCTCGGTAGCCTTCTTCTGGGTCTTCCCATAGATAACATTAGTGCTGTTCACCCTTTCATAAACTTGCTCTCTAGTCAAGGCCAACGGAGCAATTTAATTATCTGAAAGTCCATTGAAAGCTTTTCTCAATCTACGATAAGGATGATTACGTCGGAGAAATATCCGATGCCCAAGGTAAACTGTCTTCCTTCCATGTTGCAGTTGATGGTAACATGTGCCTTCTTAACATATTGGACATGCTTTATACCCCTTAACACTATACCCACACAGGTTCCCGTATGCTGGAAAGTCATTGATGGTGCAAAATAACATGGCACGCAATCTGAATGTCTCACGGCAATACCCGTCGATCACATCAACGCCTTCATCCCACAACATTCTCAAGTCTTCAATCAAGGGACTCAGATAAACATCAATATCATTTCCTGACTGTTTAGGACCCGAAATCATCATACTTAACATAATGTATTTGCGCTTCATGCACAACCAAGGAAATAGGTTGTAAATTACCAGGAGAACAGGCCATGAACTATGAATACTACTTAAGTTTACATATGAATTCATTCCATCGGTAGCAAGTCAAAGCCTGAGGTTTCTGGGCTCATTGCCGAAATCCGGAAACAAACTATCAATTTCTTCCACTACAAAGAATCGGCCGGATGGCGAAGCTGTCCATCACACTTCCTCTCATCTGCATGCCATCTAATGTTCTTTGCATCATTTACATTAGCAAACAATCGCTTGAACCGCGGAATCACGGGAAGATACCATAACACCTTCGCAGGAGGACCTTTGGTGACCACATCACAACTAGAATCACCATCATTCACTTTGTAAAGTGATACCCCACACCTGGGGCACTCGTGCATCTCTTCAAACTCTTTCCTGTACAATATGCAATCATTGGGGCAAGCGTGTATTTTCTTATACTCCATACCCATCGGACACAATATCTTCTTCGCCTCATAGTTTCGAGATGGCAATGTGTTCCCTTCTAGAAGCATGTCTTTTAACAACTCAAGCAATTCGGTAAAGATTTTATCGCTCCACCCATTTCTCACCTTCACATTGAACAATCTTAACACCGCTGACAACCATGTGAAATTAGTGCACCTCGGATACAAAGCCACTTCCGCATCACTGCACAAAGTATCATACATATATGCGCGTCGAAAAAACTCTTGCCCAACATCACGGATCATGTCCTCTAGTCCATCGTCCATATCCACGTCATCAACTAAATCTCTATCCGACACCCTCGGCCTGTCTAACGATTCACCATGACATATCCATGTTGTATAACTCTTGCAAATCCCCTCACAAATAAGATGATCACGTATCTCCTCAGCTTCTAGTCGTCTCTCATTCAAACAGTTAACACAAGGACAATAAAACCTTCCGTTACCACTATCAGGAGCATTTGTTTTTGCATACTGTAGAAAATCTTCCACTCCATTCTTATACTCATCACTTATCCGTCTAGCACTCATCCAACCGCGATCCATGACTAAAACCAATAACTTCGTACTTAGTCCAACATATTCATCAACCACTTCTTATGACAGGGTATGGCCCTATCCCATTCGAGAAGAAACTTTTTCAACATTCAGTTAATAGTTAGTCCTTAACTCTCATGCTCATACTCGATGAAATTTCGGTAGCATTTCCCTTCGGCCTCCGACGTACACGACTTGAACGCGATGACATCCACCACGATAAAGTATGCACCCGGAGAACGAAATGAAATGTATCAATCCGAACTTTCATAAAGTATATAACATTAGAATCAATGAATAACTATTTTAACTGAATGAAGAAAAAGTTTTTTCCCAAACTGTCCAACTTTGGACAATTCAAGATCCAAAACAATGAGCGGTACATTAAGCACGTACACGTGTGCTCATTAGTATTTCATCTCAAACGGGAAACTAAGGCTTTACTAATTATTGTGGGCATATTCTCGGATCAAATAAATTTTCAGGCAAATACATTAAAACTCCAATGAAAGCTTTTCAGCCAAAACAATGGAAATCAAACCTTACTTTGTAATTTTCCAATGCAAAACGGCTATCTGCTAGTATAACTCCTTTCTTGTATTTTCCTGTCATCAGACCACATGCAAGTGGACTCCAAGTTGTCAAACCCAAGCCATAGTTACAGGTTTGATTTGGATCTGAAAAAATAACATTGCCTCATCATAAACCAAATGACTTGACAAAACCCGTGAAAGTATAATCTTAAATGCTTCTCTCCATGAATCTCAACTCTCAATTTCCCAGCATCCATACACAAGATGATATAAAATACAAAATTGGTAAAACTACTATAGGCAAGAAGCTCTTACCTTTTGTATCCAAGGGGCCTCACGTAGAGTCTAAAATCAAAGCATGAAAAATACAGTGTTAACTTATTTAAGACCAAAAGATCATATAAGAAAATGAGTAGCGAAGAGCTATGGCTATTCAGGCAGGAATCAAAGAACATGAAGAAAAAAACTAACTCCATCAGGCCATCATATATATTCAATCAAAAACTATATATATCCTTTATTCTCCTTATGAAAACACAAAGTTTCCCTTCCTGCCATGTATTTTTGGTGCATATTGCAGTTGAAACACAGCTTCTAAAAAGGCAAGCGAATGTAAATGACCAACTTCTACAATAGACCAGAAACTCTTAAGAGCTACCAAATTATAAAATAATCTCTTTGAACACTCGAAGTCTCTAGTGCTTAAGAGATCGCCACATAGAGACTAATATCTTGCTACAACAAAGTATTGTAGCATCTGAATAACAAGCAAGCAAAACATTACCAGTAAAATAAAATTAAAACCAAAACAGAAAGCAAGAAATATTACCAGTAATAATGTCAAGACAGAAATACAAAATGTAAGAAGAAAACATAACTTTCACATTGAGCAATGAATAATTTAAATAACAAATAAAATGTTTACTCACACATTATGTCTACCATTTTTTTAGTATATCAGTAAAATTTTATGATAAGGATACTAGGGATACACCAGCCCAAAACACTACACAGAGAGACAAGTGTTAAATGGTTGCAGCCAAATACAAGAAATCAACGCCTAATAAGCAACAAACAACAACAAACCAAAGTGAAATGTTCCACAAAAACTGTTACAAAGTAAACCCACATCACATAGAAAATGCACCATGACAAGTGGAAACCACTAGGTAATATATCAACAAAATGGAGGATGTATTCACAGTAATAAGCCTAAAAAGCAAAGTGGATTCAAACACCAGCTGGACTAATTACTTAATTGAAGCCCACACAACCTTAGCACCAGACACTTTAAGCCTAACTAAATAATCGAACCAATTTATTTGCTTTTCTTAAAATATAACCTTAGCTTCTATCAACTGTTAACATTATAAATCATGACAATTTAGTTGATATAGCAACATAATAATGTACCAGTCAATTCCGGTTTCATAAAAAATAAAAAATAAAAAAGCAATAAGAAAATCTGACAACCATACCGAAGATTGTTCACTAAATCTCAAGTCCTTATAAGATTAGACACATGCCGGTATCTTATTTACCAACAAAACAAGTAAATAAGCATGCACTCCCACCAGAAGCAGAAGCAGCGGAGACCGGCGAGCAGCAGGGAGAGACAGAGATGGGTGGCGGCGGTGAAGCAGTGAGGGACGACGAGCACAAAACAGTGAGAGAGATGGGGACGAAGTGACGAGCACAAAATGAGGGAGGGAATGAAAAACAAAGGAATGGAAGAGCAAAGCAAAAACAAAGGAAAAGGGCGCGTGACAGATGGAGGGAATGAAAATAGAAACAAAAAGTAGGGTTTTGTCAAATATTACACATCGGTTGTCCAAAAACCGATGTGGTTAGTAATATTTCACATCGGTTCTATAGTTACCGATGTAGAAACTTACGATTTAATTTAAAATTTCATTTTTTTAATTTATGACATAGGTTATATTTAAACATGTGGTTAATATATATTAGACATCGGTTCAATAGGAACCGATGTGGAAAGATAAAAATTTAAAATTTGATTTTTTTTTAATTTTATACATCGGTTATAATACAACCAATGTGGTTAATCTATATATTAGACATCGATTCTAAAAGAACCGATGGGGAAAGATAAAAATTTTAAATATTTTTGTTTTATTTTAGACATCGGTTAAAATACAACCGATGTGGAAAATATTCACACATCGGTTATTTATGAAACCGATGTGGAATCCTTTGCTTTTAATTTCAAAAATGCCACCACCTCGTTTTACACATCGGTGTTTGTGAAACCGATGTGGAATCTCCGATGTTAAAAGCATATTTTGCACTAGTGATACATATTAACTGAAATGACAAATTTAATTATACAAATAATGGAACTACAATGAAGTTTATCGCAACAACCACCATGCGCCATTTTCTTTGTGATTAGACCACAAAACACGGGGGGGGGGGGGGGGGGGGTTCAATTCGGTCCCTGAAACATGGTAACAATTTGGTCCAATGAAGTAGAGAGTGGTCGTCCCCTGACATGGGTGCCACACTGCCACCTAGGCAAATAACGTGCCACATCAACGTCGTTAACTAACAAGGATTGACAGAATGACCAAGTTGATTAGCATTTGATGATTTCGGGGACTAACTTGGAATTTTTTATATGTAAGAAACCAAGTTGACACACTTTTACAATTTCAGGGACCAAATTGAGATTTTACCCATTGAACTTTGCATGGACTTATCAAGGAATCCTCTCCTTTGGCATTCAACTTGAACTTACCAAAGCATTTTTCTTGTGACGTCCAACCTTCTTATCAATTGAGTTCTTGTTTTCTCAAAAAGACAAAGGGTCATGTGTCATATTTTTCAAACATTTTTAGCTTTCTTGGGGTTCAAGGCTCGTTCTAGGATGCGCCAAAGATACATATCCCTCATTGTGCATCATCTTTCATTACTGTTGGATCAAGTAGTCCAACCAAATTTATATGTTGGAACCAAAGTGGCTACGGTTTATAATCCCTAAATTTTGATGTTAACAAAAAGATTAAATTCAAAGAATAAAGTTAGTTTTGTATAGTAACTTATTCGTTTAAATGTGCAGGAACACAAAAAGTCTTATAGACGAGTGAACAAGTCTAACAAAAGAAGTCCAAAGACTTATCACTAAGTGTCTTATTCCACTAGATGACTAGTTTAGCATATCACTAGTGCAATAAGTGCTTTTTACGTCAGTTAAAATTGATTTTATACGTCTGAATATTGTCTGACGTAAATACAGCTGACGTTAATAGTTAATATTTTAACGTCAGTTGTTTAAACAACTGACGTTAAAAATAAAACTATTAACGTCAGTTCTTTAACACAACTGACGTTAATTTTGTTAAAACTAACGTCAGTTGTGGTAAAGAACTGACGTTAAAGGTTTTAATTTTAACGTCAGTTCTTTATTGCAACTGACGTTAATAGTGTACTGTATATTTTATAAAATACTATTAACGTCAGTTGTTTGATACAACTGACGTTAATAGATTTTTTTTAATTCAGTTTTAAAATATCACTCCCCTCAGCTATCCCTGCATTCAGTAAATATCCCAGTAACACAGAATATCACACACATTACAGAATTGCAAACACTACCCTTAAATTTCAATATTAACAAAAAGAAAATAAATATTCAAAGGAACAATGGGGGGACTTAAAACCAAAACCCATGTATAGGAAAAACATAACTATCTACAAGTATATATATATATATATATATATATATATATATATATATATATATATATATATATATATAAATATAAATTTTAGTCTCTAATGTCTAAAAACAAAACTACCAATCTAAGGATATATATATACACATTATTAATTAGTTTCTAAAGTCTAACAAAAAAACTATTCATCTAAGTATTGCGGAGGTATCTTGTCAATTCCTTTTTCAGCCGCATACTTGAAGAAGAATTCAGCTAAGCGCATCCTCAAGTCTCTACACTCATCTTCTTGAAGAGGTGATTGGTCGTTAAATGCCTACACACGTTCAAATAATAACAATAACATTAATGCAAGTCATCTTCAAAACTATAATATATAATTTAACAAGTTGTTTAAATATTACCCTCTTCCATCCATCCGTAATAGATGCGGAGACTATGTTCAGCATATGAAGCATCACATAATTGCCGCACGACCACCCGTCAGGTTGAAATCGAGACTACAAACAAAATTAATTTCAATGTCAATTGAATATACATATAAATTAGTAATTATAATATTAATTATTTGATAAATAAACTACCAAACCTTGAGGATGGTCCATTCAGGATTTGCTTTAGCCTTAGAAGTCCTACTTCTCCCGTTGGCGCAACTTATGCTACTCGCCTTCAGCGCGCTATCATAAACAAATAATCATGTCAATTAACAAATTCATATATCATGTGTGTAATAAACTAAAAACAACTGATATTAAAACTTAAATTAAATTTAAGATTAGTTACTTACGTATTTAAAGCTTCCACCACCTCTTATGGCGGGTTTTGGTGGAGAGAGCATAAGAATATGACAGTATGCCTAGACGGGTGAAGTACGAATAACTGCCAATGGTTTTTCATACAGTAGGGAGCCCGATATAATTCTTTCCGATTGTCTCCCAACAAGTTCCCTATGTATTTACTAAATGCATCGCCAGCAAAGAATTGGGGCACAAGGATTGATGGATCTAAGAAGCCGTAAACTGATGCAACACCCTTATCAAGCTGAAGACGATGGAGATACCTAAGATATGAAAAGGTGTGGATGTTAATTACATAATATATATATTGAAATTAAAATAAATTATTAAATGGAAAAAAAAATAAGTTATAAAATTAAAATTAACTTACGTGCACTAGAGACTCAAAACCGTGCTGGCCATCCAGACGTTATCTCTGCAGGCGTGCCCGAGATCTTCACCACAGAAGGAAAATATCCTCTGTTGATTTGGGCGTGCCACCCATCCATAGTGCTCCAATGGACATTAAAAATCTCAAACACATAATCCTCACCAAGTGAGAACAAACGAGTGATAGGTGACAGCGACACCGACGTCGACTTGGCCTTCAATTTAGGAAAAATAAAATAGATAAGTTGTTGATAATTAAAAAAGACACAAGTAATTATTTGACTATTTTGGACATTAATAATGAATACATACCTTTGTTAATATTTCGATCTCACGTCGTTTGAAGTCCAACTCAAGCTCATGCCTTTTCATTTCCAACTCAAGCTCATGGCGCTGGACTTCCAACTCCCGTTCCCTAGCTGCCAACTCATCGTCCTCCACATGTGCCCTACTATAACTCTATTTTGTTCTCACATGTGAAGGGTTGGCATGCCCTGCAGTGTCCTGGGATGAACCGACGGAGTAAAGCTCTCAGGCAAGCGCCTGCTTGAATTTTGGGTTGGATATTAAGCTTTGCATCAGATGTGTTGTAATAGCAGGGTTGGAGATGAGCTGCTGAGTAATGTCATCCAAAATTGATGCTTCATCTACCACTCGATTTCGTGAAGCAGACTTGCCATAATATTCTTTGATGGTCACGTTCCCAGGAACACCGATAACCCGACCAGGATGGTCTTTCTTTCCTAGAGCAGTCATCAAGACGTCCCGCCGTCCAGAAGGGACGAATGAGCCCTGGGAGGATTGTGCTTTAAGATCCATCTACAATGAAAAAAATGAAAAAACGTGCAAGTGAAAAGTGTTAAAAAATATCTATACAAATATCAATTGAAATGAAGTTAATTATTTACTTACAATCTTATCTGCCACTTCGCGAGTGGCATCAACTTTAAAAGATCCCGTCTTTGTCATGCGGCCGGCTAACCAGACATCCTCGCGGTCGATGTCCGACGGACTTAATGGTGTGCCCTTAGACACCTCTCCTCTTTCTATCCTAGCAGAGTGCTCTTCCTTCTTCACCCTCAGCCTATCCGCCATCATCACCTCGATCCGAGTCTGGTACCCACCCTGAGACATGGTGTGGCGGTGGACGTTCTTCGCCTGATTCTGCTGACCCTTATCTGCCTTAGCCTATTCAAACAAAAACACATAATTAAATACAGTTAAATGATCTATAAGAAGCATACAAAATTAACTTAATCAACCAACCTGAAATTCTCCATCCTGTCGACTCCTAGCAAACATATCCCAAGTATCCTGATCAATCCAGGGATAATTCGAGAAAATTTTATCAAGACGCTTCTTCCCAGATACATAGTACCTGGTAAGATCATGCTTGAACCCATTCCAACGCTTTGATGCCATTTTCATACATTTCTTACGATGATCCTCGTCATTTGGCATAGTCCAAGCTACCTACACATTAAATACATAACAACTGGATGGATTATAACTCGGATAATTATCTAATAATGTAAATCAAAAGAATGTAAAGGTAAAATACCGTGATAGTGGTAGTCGTGCGACGCGCGTGTGTTGCGCGCCGCGCTCTGCGATTCCGGCAAGTGTACCGGATTGCCGCCAAGTAATAAAAGATATCGAACCCACAGAGACTGTGATCTCGAATCGAACTGATTTTCGAATCGAGTAAATCTGGAATGTGTAAAAAGGATTTTTATATTTTGAAATGGTTTTGAATTCGAAATTAAAAGATAGATGAGAAGAAGACAATTAAAACAGGAAACAAATCTTTTTGGGGTTTTGATCTAAATGGATTCCTAGGGATTTAGGTTACCAACAAGATCGTTTACGTTGTTAAGTCGATTACCCTTGATGATTAGCGAAATTGCCTTGAAGGCGAGTTTATCCTCTGATAGCTTAAGCTCCCTCTCGGGTTACAAAAGTCGTGCCCAATTGACCCGACCCCTACTCTCGTGGTAGTCGATCCCAGATTGGACCCTTTGCGTTCCGTGACAACTCGTTGCTCCTCGAGGGACTGCTTCTAACTCTCGTGATTTCAGTCCCAAGCCTGACTTCTATAGGTCCGACACCTAAGTTCACCGCTAGGTTCCTCCTTAGAATGTCTCAGTCATGCAAATAACCTAAGTTCACCGCTAGGTTCCTCCTTAGAATATCCACACCTCGCAGATAAGCGGCCGCCGGGCTTTACGAGTGAAACACCCTAGAAATCCTAAGTTCACCGCTAGGTTCCTCCTTAGAACGTCTACGTCACGCAAATAAGCGGTTGCCGAATTTACGAGTGATTAACACACTAGAAATCAGATCTAAAGCAAAATCGTAATTACAAAGATATTACATCAAATTCAACATTGTAAACAAAACTTGGGCAGAGCCCCAATCCCTAGAAACTATGCTACTACTCAAGTCTTGCCATGGAGATGACAAGCTTGGTTGACAACATCATGAAAGTACAAAATCAGAGAAGAGAGGAGGAAGAAGAAGATCCTAAAATGTAGCCTAAGTCTATGTGGATGTGTGTTGTTGTGTTTCAGATCCCCCCCATCTGCATCTGCCTGGTCCATATTTATAGAAGTTGGGAAGTTAGAGTCCCAATCCAACTCAAAATCTGATCTATTTCGGTTGCTTCTGATTCAAGTAATGTGCGTCACGGCCGTGATGGCCATCACGGGCAGGCCGTGACAGATTCTGTTTCTGGCACTTCTGGCATTTTTCAGTCTCTCGCGTGGCGAGCCCCTGCTCGCGTCACGAGTCTCCATTTCATGGCCGTGATCTCCATCACGGCCAAGCCGTGATGGATTCTGACTTGTGGTTGTTTTGGGTCACGGCCGTGATGTGCATCACGGCTAGGCCGTGACAGACTCTGACTTCAGCCTTTTTCCTTTTCAGTTTTGCTCGCTCATGGCCGTGATGGGTTCTGTTTGGCTCATTTTCTTCACTTTTAAAGCTCCATCTTCATCCAAACTTCATCATGGTTGATCTTGAGCATTTTACCCTTGATATCTGCAAAACAACACCACGAAAACCGCCTTACCCATTCCAAAGGAAAATTAACCTAAAATCTAATTAAAAATGCCTAAACTACATGAAAATGCATGCGAAACGATAGACAAAGATGATGTGAAATCACACTCATCAAATCACCCCAAGCTTAAAACTTTGCTTGTCCTCAAGCAATTACTTAGGCCATAAGATAAATCAATCAAAGCATGGATAGTGAACCAAGAACCCTAGAAGCTAATCCAAGTGATAGGCATATTTAATAAGCACTCAAGAGATAATCAAGTTCAAGTCCAATTAGAAGCTTAGGTTCTTCAAGTTCATATTCTCACTGATTTGGGCACTCATCTCACCTCACTCAAGTGTTTTAGGGTATATGACAATTCACTCAATTTCCTCAAGGAAAGTATTCTACCATAGGCTTGACTATTAACCAAATCTTTACTTTATTAATGAAAACACATAAGAATCAAGAGGTCTTTTATTTTGGTTGTAATGTGGCCATGGGATTTATTGTTAGGTGGGAAAATCAAGGAAAGGGAATTTCAAGAAGGCTAGACAAATCATCAAACATTGCAAAGCATGACACCTTCTAAAATACCTTTTAGGGGCTTTGATTCACTTCTCCACCTCTTTTTTTTTTTTCATTTCTCACTTTCTTTTGTCATCCCCTTCTCCATTGTTTTTTGTTTATTTCATTTTATTTGTTTGGAGAAGGGGAGATTTATAGCTTAAGAGAAATTACTTTCTAGCTTTTTCATCCCATGCTTTTTCCAACTACCATTTTGCCCTTTTTGTAATACTTTAAAAGGTGTCATACCAAGCATTATTTATCAAAGTAATTCAAGGTACCAAGAAGAGTATTTTTTTTCTTTTAGGCTCAAAATTGGGCAACTAAGGGGTAGTGGCCGTGCTGTCGCCACGCGCCAAAAAGAACGAGCGTTTACAAAAATAATGTAGATAGGGAAGCGACAACTCGGGTATCGTCTCACAAGGACTCTTTGGTGTTGTTATTATTAACAGAAAATCAAAAGTTAGTTTTAGGGGGTTTTAGTATTGAGATAAATTAAAGAAAACAAACAAAAGCAATAAAAACAGAGCAGTTAAGAGATTAACAAATATGCTAAAGAACGATTAACCTACTGTTCTCGGTTTCCCACTATCATTGGTTCATGCAATTCCAAGCACTAAGCAGATTCTAATCCCCTCCCGGTTGTAGTAACAATTAACAACGCAATCGCTACTACGGATATATGTTCCTATTCCCGAAATAACAAACGGGGTTAAGCTCTCATGAACAAACGAACATGAACGAACACACGCGAAATAACAAACGCGATTAAGTATAGAAACATAACATCACCGAAATGAATCAACACAACACTATACACTCCTGAAATAACAAACATAAATGTATAGCATGGTATTGAAAAGAGAAAAGTAAATAAAATAGGAAATACACAACCTCAAGTGTGGTAATGGAAACCAATTGCAGTAGATTAATCTAGGAGACTAGCTCTCCATTACAGACTTAAAAGAAAAGAAAATAAACTATGAAACTACTGACTAAAAACTAGCTAGCCACTGGCCAAAAACTAGCCAACAGCCCAGCCAACCATTCAGTTCTGCCTAAAACAGGCTTATATACAACTTCTGGAATTCCGCGGACTCGCGAGGCGAACATTGTCTCGCGAGACGAATAATGCGAACAGTCTGCAACTTTTGATCTTCTCGCGAGGCGAGTATATCATTCGTGAGGCGAGACTCTTCAGATTCCAAACTGCAACGCCCGTGACCTTCAACATGCGCAGGCCGTGATGGCTTCTGGTCTTCCAAGGTTGGATTACTCGCGAGGCGAGTCAAGTCTTCGAGGGGCGAGACAGAATGGTTGCAATTTCTCTGGCACAGTCACCTTCTGGTTCGCGAGGCGAACATCCTTCTCGCGGGGCGAAAGCTCCAGATTTATTTCCTTTTATTTACCTTAAAACAGAAAATAGCATAAGTGATTTATTTAACTCTAAATCAACTAAATTAACCTAAAAATACTTTACAGACTCAAAATACTGCTTAAAGACAATCAAGTATAATTTGGGTGAAATTGATATAAAATTAGCACAAGGCCAAGGTTTTTATTAGTTATAAAACCAGTCAACCAGAGGCTCATCAGGTAGCATTTAACATTCAAAGCTCGGGAGGCCGGAAAAATACCTAGTGCCTCCATCATTTCCAAAAGTGTTTTCAAATTTTTTTTTTAAGTTTCGAAATGGTTTCAAGTCAAGTTCTAGAAAATACAGTCCAAGAGGAATTACAACACTCTATCACAATAAATGGGGTAGATTTAGTGAGTACCCCTATTTGGCTCAAAATCTTACATTTAGTAGTTCAAAAATCAGCGAGGAACACAAATCTAAGGAACTACATGCTAATTATTAACTATCAAAAGATTATCTCAAGAATTTTTTATTTTTAGCCTTGTCACAAGAATAATAAAAATTGGGTTAAAAAATTCACTATCTCAATTCATTTGGCACCAAGTTCTCACAATTGGATGCATATTCTAAGTGAGGGGCAATCTAGAGAATGTGATCATACCAAACTATGCCTATGAGAATGCAATATGAATGCAACAATGCAGATGCAAAACTAAATACCCCTACCCCAAGCTTGATTACTTACATTGTCTCCAATGTAAATAATCAAGTCGGAGAGAGGAGAAAAATGGAACAACTTACCGAGTCGGTAGCGGGTGTTGGCTCACATTCCAGTCAAAACTTGGGTGGAAACTGTATCACGGCCGTGAGGCTCATCACGGGCAGGCCGTGATCGTTTCTGTCCTTGGCATCCTACTCATCACGCCCGTGATGGTTGTCACGGCTGGGCCGTGATCCTTTCTGTGCTCTTGTATTAGTTCATCACGGCCGTGACCACTGTCACGGCCAGGGCGTGATGGCTTCTGACTTTATTTTTTTCTCTGCTCTTCTTCCCTTGTCAACCTGAAAACACTAGATAAACCTATTAATGATATTTTTGCCTCTTGATCTTCTCAAATTATTCAAGAGGTGAATTCAAAAACAAAAGGAAAAGGGAAAGAAAACTTGGGTTGCCTCCCAAGAAGCGCTTATTTATGGTCTTAGCTTGACCAAAATTCCTTCAGTCAACCGGGGTCGGCTGGGCGGAGAAGTGTAGGAACACTTCTTTTCCATGGAACTCCCTCAAAAAGCCGTTTATGCTCATACGGCCAATGACGCTTCCGCTTCGCTCTTTTCTCTCGGAGCTTCCTAGCCTTCCTTCCTCCCGGCGGAAGTTTTGTTTCCATATGGTAAGCCACTCCAACTTCGTCACTATAGGGTGCATCATCATCCATGCATATCTTTGGAGTGACTCCCATGCTAAGTTCTTCTTTTACCACTGGAGACGTGATACCGATCCTGCACACATGGCTCTCAAAAGGAGGGTTATTATAAGAGTTAGTAAATTCAAAATCGACCCTACCTTCCTCTACATTTAGAGAGAGTTTACCATTCCTTACATCTATTACTGCTCCAGCGGTGGCCAAGAATGGCCTTCCTAAAATGATGGGGAATTCAGAATTCCCTTTCATGTCCAATACCAGGAAGTCGGTAGGGATGAAGAATTTCCCTACCTTTACAGGATTATTCTCTAGTATGCCTAGAGGAGTCCTAGTTGAACCATCCGCAAATTGTAAGGAGAATTTGAATGGTCTCAACTTCTTGCTTTCCCACCTTTCCATGATAGTGAGGGGCATCAAGCTCGCACTAGCCCCTAGGTCACATAAGGCTTGGTCTATTTGCACTTTTTCAATCGAGCAAGCGATAGAGAAACTACCTGGGTCTTTCAGTTTAGGAGGCATATTAGATTTTTTCATGACATTTGGCTCCTCAGTTAAGCTCTTAGTTTCTTCTTCCACTTGCTTTCTCTTGACCAACCTTTGTGGGAAAGGTATCGGGGGTTGGTACGGTGGTGGAGGGACATACTTTGGTTCTGGCTCTTCCTTTTCGCTCATGTCCTCCTCCGGTTCCACGTCCTTTCCCCCACCCTAAGCTTATCATCCCTCAAGTGTATGGCATTACAATGCTCAATGGGATTAGCTTCGGGTTGACCCGGGAATGTACCCTTAGGTCTATTGTATGTGCTGGCTTGTTGGGCAATTTGTGTTTCTAGCATCTTGTTGTGAATTGCTAAGTTGTCTACCTTAGACGCTAGCTCTTTTATTGCCTCGTTCACTGCCCTGCCTAGTTGTCTAAACTCCTCATTCTGTTTTGTTTGGGTTTCAACAAAACTTTCCAATAAAGACTCGAGTTTAGACTGTTGTACTTGAGGATACCCTTCTGTGCGGGTTTCCTATTACCTTGGCCCTCTTGGAACTCATGGTTAAGCGTGTTGCTGTAGTTGCCGTAGGAGAGGTAAGGGTTGTTCTTCCTTTGGTTGTAGGGATTTGGGGGAGCATAGTTGGGCAACTTCGGGTTTGTATCATATAAGTTGTGACAAGCATTCACTTTTCACCCGAAGCGCCGGATCCATGAGCAATACCTCGTGGTCACTCCATGATGTCGTGTCCCTGCATTCCACAAATCTCACAAATAATGTTAGTAGCACCTATTGCACTCACATTAGCCCTTTCAAGCCGATCAAAACGTTTGTTAAGTGAGTCTATTTTTGACATGATAAGATCTGTGCTATTTACCTCAAACTTACCCCCCGAAATCTTGTTCGGGTTATTACCTCTTTCGGAACCCCATTGGTGGTAGTTGGTGGTGACATTCTCAATGATGTTGAATGCGTCAGTGAGAGGCCTATTCATAAATGCTCCACCCGCTGCAGAATCTAGTGACACCTTCGAAGAGTAGTCCAATCCGTTATAGAAGGTGTGCACTAATAACCACCTCTCGAGCCCATGGTGTGGGCAAGACTCCAGCAGTCCCTTGTATCGATCCCAAGCTTTCGATAATGATTCTCCGTCTTTCTGGAAGAAGCCGGTGATCTGGGTTCTTATGTAGGCCGTCTTGGATGGAGGGAAGAATTTTTCCAAGAACGCCAGTTCCAGTTGGTCCCAAGTAGATAAGGTGTTGGCAGGTATTTGCTTTAGCCAAGCCTTTGCTTTTCCAGTCAGAGATGAGGGGAATAACCTAAAGCGAATAGCATCGACCAGTGCACCATGAATCCTAATTGCATCGGTGAACTCCAAGAATGTTTCTACGTGATCAGTCGGGTCCTCCGAGGGCAATCCTCCGAATTAGTGCTGCCTAATCATGTTGATTAGCATAGGCGGTATAGTGTAGTTCTCCGCCTCAATCTCTGGCCTGGCTATCCCAGTTCGCAAGCCTCTCGCATTTGGGGCTGCGTAGTCCTTCAAAGGTTTTGTATCTGGTTGATTTGCCATGAGTGGAATGGGAATCGACCTTTCTCCCTCTCTTAGTAGTCTCCTACGTCTGTGGAAGGTCCTCTCAATTTCTGGATCTACCTCGCCAAGGCTCCCAAGACTTAGGGATCTTTGCATATAACACACAGAGAGATGGATACAATAGAAGGAAAAAAAAGAGTTTTGTTTTGTTTAGTTTTTTTTTTATATTTCGGAAATAAAAATCAAATAAAAAGAAAATTTCCAGAAAAATCAATTTAAAAACTAATTGAAATTCGAAAAGGCACAGTCCCCGGCAACGGCGCCAAAAACTTGGTAGTCGTGCGACGCGCGTGTGTTGCGCGCCGCGCTCTGCGATTCCGGCAAGTGTACCGGATTGCCGCCAAGTAATAAAAGATATCGAACCCACAGAGACCGTGATCTCGAATCGCAACTGATTTTCGAATCGAGTAAATCTGGACTGTGTAAAAAGGATTTTTATATTCTGAAATGGTTTTGAATTCGAAATTAAAAGATAGATGAGCAGAAGACAATTAAAACAGAAAACAAATCTTTTTGGGGTTTTGATCTAAATGGATTCCTAGGGATTTAGGTTACCAACAAGATCGTTTACGTTGTTAAGTCGATTACCCTTGATGATTAGCGAAATTGCCTTGAAGGCGAGTTTATCCTCTGATAGCTTAAGCTCCCTCTCGGGTTACAAAAGCCGTGCCCAATTGACCCGACCCCTACTCTCGTGGTAGTCGATCCCAGATTGGACCCTTTGCGTTCCGTGACAACTCGTTGCTCCTCGAGGGACGGCTTCTAACTCTCGTGATTTCAGTCCCAAGTCTGACTTCTATAGGTCCGACACCTAAGTTCACCGCTAGGTTCCTCCTTAGAATGTCTCAGTCATGCAAATAACCTAAGTTCACCGCTAGGTTCCTCCTTAGAATATCCACACCTCGCAGATAAGCGGCCGCCGGGCTTTACGAGTGAAACACCCTAGAAATCCTAAGTTCACCGCTAGGTTCCTCCTTAGAACGTCTACGTCACGCAAATAAGCGGTTGCCGAATTTACGAGTGATTAACACACTAGAAATCAGATCTAAAGCAAAATCGTAATTACAAAGATATTACATCAAATTCAACATTGTAAACAAAACTTGGGCAGAGCCCCAATCCCTAGAAACTATGCTACTACTCAAGTCTTGCCATGGAGATGACAAGCTTGGTTGACAACATCATGAAAGTACAAAATTAGAGAAGAGAGGAGGAAGAAGAAGAAGATCCTAAAATATAGCCTAAGTCTATGTGGATGTGTGTTGTTGTGTTTCAGATCCCCCCATCTGCATCTGCTTGGTCCATATTTATAGAAGTTGGGAAGTTAGAGTCCCAATCCAACTCAAAATCCGATCTATTTCAGTTGCTTCTGATCCAAGTAATGCGCGTCACGGCCGTGATGGCCATCACGGGCAGGCCGTGACGGATTCTGTTTCTGGCACTTCTGGCATTTTTCAGTCTCTCACGTGACGAGCCCATGCTCGCGTCGCGAGCCTCCATTTCATGGCCGTGATCTCCATCACGGCCAAGCCGTGATGGATTCTGACTTGTGGTGGTTTTGGGTCACGGCCGTGATGTGCATCACGGCTAGGCTGTGACAGACTCTAACTTCAGCCTTTCTTCCTTTTCAGTTTTGCTCGATCATGGTCGTGATGGGCATCACGGCTAGACCGTGATGGGCTCTGTTTGGCTCATTTTCTTCACTTTTAAAGCTCCATCTTCATCCAAACTTCATCATGGTTGATCTTGAGCATTTTACCCTTGATATCTGCAAAACAACACCACGAAAACCGCCTTACCCATTCCAAAGGAAAATTAACCTAAAATCTAATTAAAAATGCCTAAACTACATGAAAATGCATGCGAAATGATAGACAAAGATGATGTGAAATCACACTCATCAGATAGCCTCCCAAATCTGATCCTTAACCTTTTGTGGAACGTCATTCCAGTGGTTGTAGTTGATGCTAACGTGCTGCTTCGCTTGTAGAAACACCCACTTATGAAATTCTTTAGCATGGGGTCCCTGGGCATTTATATTAGCATCGAAGGACACCTCAAGCTTTTGTACGCTTTGCCTGGCCTTCTCTAGTTTCTTCAACGTCATGGCTCCTCTACCCCGTTTCCTATGAGCCTGTGATGTCTGTATGGACAAAAAAAATGATAAAATAGAGGGTTGTAACATTATAAACTTACATTAAAAAGAAGGACTAAAGATAGTATATAACATGTAAACTTACACTAGAATCAGGCATAGGCACGATCGGGTCCTGCATAGGCCCCACAGTGTCCTCCCGTGCATGTGGGCTATCCGACTGATCCATATGTATGCTTGTTCAGAAACAATATATATTTATTAACATAGGTTATAACTAAAAATAAATACAGAAGTATAAATAAAAATAAATGTATACTAAGGTTAAACTACCTATATCAATATCCCTTCGTGATGATCATCACGAGTGGCATGTACATCGTCCACCTGTGTCTCCTCGATTATAGTAGGTATATTTGTTGAAAAAGAAGGAGTCTCAGGAATATCAAGATTTGAATCTTGATTTTCATCACTACCATTATACATGCTTTTTCCTTGGAGAACCACGGACAACCTTTTGTTAGAAGGACCAGTGATGTAGAACACTTGTTTTGCTTGGGAAGCCATTATGAAAGGCTCATTTATATGACCTAACTTGTTGAGGTCTACCAATGTGAACCCCAATTCGTCGGTTTGTACACCACCGTTACTATCTACCCACTTACATTTAAAAACCGGCACCGTAAGCTTAGTGTAATCGAGCACCCAAATATCTTCAATATATCCAAAGTAAGGTGTCGGTGCTTTAACGGGTTTGGTGTCCTTTTTTACTAGAGAAGTGCATTGCTTCGGCCACGATCATAACCCCACTATTTTGCATGGTACTCTTGTTATCTTGTTCCTTTGTATAAAAGGAAAAGTTATTGATGTCGTATCCGCTCCAACATATGACATTGAAGCTAGGCCCACGTGCTAGCCATCTTACGTCATCAGAAGCAGTAATACCATCCTTAAGCATTTCTTCCTTGAACCATGGTCAGAAAGTCTTGTTATGCTTGTTCAACAACCACCTTTCACTCATTCGAGGGTTTTCTTGATTGACTTTTCTTTTATGTTCAAATAAGAAAGGCTGAACAGAATCGATGTTGTTCAATACATACAAATGTGCTTGAAGCACTTCCTCCCGACCCTTGCTATTAATTCTTAAGCCATGTGTACCCTTACCTTGACATCTGATCTCATCATGCCGAGGCTTAGGAAGCCCTATAGGATTCGTGTTATGAAGGTAGTCCGAACAAAACTCAATAGCTTCTTCTGCAACATACCTTTGAACAATAGATGCTTCCGGACGATGAGGATTCTTCACGTACCCTTTGAAGATCTTCATGTAGCGCTCAACTGGGTACATCCATCTCAGAAAAACCGGCCCACATAATCTAATCTCCCTCACCAAATGAAAATTTAAGTGAACCATTATGTCGAAAATGGAAGGAGGAAAATACATCTCCAATTGGCACAAGATTGTAGCAGCCTCAACTTCCAAGTCATCCAACATACAGGGGTCAAAAACTTTGCTACATATAGAATTGAAGAATGAGCACAACCGAGTAATGGCATGTCTCACATTTTTTGGAGCAATACCACGAATAGCAACGGGCAGAAGTTGTTGCATCAAGATGTGACAATCATGAGACTTTAAGCCAACTAATTTAAGATCACTAGAGACAAGCCTCTTCATATTTGAAGAGTAACCATGTGGAACTTTGATGCCCTGAAGACACCCGCAGAAACTTTGTCTCTCTTTTTTTGACAAAGTATGACATGCTGGCGGCAAATAAGTCTGTTTACCATCCTCAACAACTGGAGCTAACTGCTCTCGTATACCCATAGCAACGAGGTCGAGACGAGCATTCACACCATCCTTTGTCTTGCCGTGAATGTTGAGAAGCGGATCACACTATTACACACATTTTTCTCCACATGCATGACATCAATGCAGTGTCTGACATCAAGCTTGCGCCAATATGGAAGATCAAAGAATACGACCTCTTCTTCCATATGTTTTTCTCAGCAGTTTTACCTTTCTTTTTGGACTTGCCGAATATAACATCGATGCCCTTTACCCTCTGATAAACCTGCTCTCCAATTAAGGCCGCCGGAGCTTCTTCTGTCTCTTGGCATCCATTAAAAGCTTTTTTCATCTTACAATATGGGTGATCACGTATAAGAAATCTTCGATGCCCAAGGTAAACCGTCTTCTTTCCATGATGCAACTGAGTGTAGCATGTGCCTTCTTCACATATAGGGCATGCTTTATGCCCCTTGACACTGTACCCGGACAAGTTACCGTATGCTGGAAAGTCGTTGATGGTGCAAAATAACATGGAACGAAGCTTGAAAGTCTCATGAGAATACCCATCAACTACATCAACACCTTCCACCCACAGCGTTTTCAAGTCTTCAATCAAGGGACTTAGATAAACATCTAAGTCATTTCCCAGTTGCTTTGGGCCCGAAATCATCATAGACAACATCATGTATTTGCGCTTCATGCACAACCAAGGGGGAATGTTGTAAATTATCAACAGAATAGGCCATGAACTATGAATAATACTCATGTTACCATAAGGATTCATTCCATCCGTAGCAAGTCCAAGTCTTAGGTTTCTTGGCTCATCGACGAAATCCGGAAACATAGTATCAATATTCTTCCATTGCATAGAATCCGCAGGATGAAAACCTTTCCATCACGTTTCCTCTCATCATTATGCCATCTAAGATTCTTCGCATCTTTCTCATTGGCAAACAATCGCTTGAACCTTGGAATTATTGGAAGATACCACAACACCTCGCATGAGGACCCTTTTTTCTCACATCATCAAGATCATCATCATCATCACCACCCTTCACTTTGTATCGTGATAACCCACATTTGGGGCAATCGTGATTGTCTTCATGAACACCAGTGTACAATATGCAATCATTGGGGCATGCGTGTATCTTCTTATACTCCATACCCATCGGACACAATACCTTCTTGGCCTCATAGTTATGGTCAGGCAATGTGTTATCCTCCGGAAGCAAGTCTTTCAACACTTGAAGCAATTTCGTGAAGCTTTTATCGGTCCAACCATTTCTCGCCTTCACACAAACCAATTTTAGCACCGTCGACAACCGTGTATGAGTAGTACACCCTGGATATAAAGGCTTATCCGTATCACCGCACAACCTATCATACACATGAGCTCGATGAAAATATTCTTGTCCAATATCACGGATCATGTCCTCTACTGGATCATCCTCCATATCTACGTCAACGTCCTCACTTTGGGAGACACTTGCCGTACTACTCAACAACACATCACCATGCCATATCCATCTTGTATAACTCAAGCAAATCCCTTCACAAATCAAATGAGTATGTATATCCTTCACCGTACATTTACTCGTATTCAAACACTTGACACAAGGACAACAAAACATTCCATTAATATTAGGAACATTCCTTTGAGCAAATTCTATAAATTCTCCCACCCCCTTCAAATACTCAACACTAGTGCGCTTACAAACCATCCAACTATAATCCATAACTAGATAGGTTCTGTAGATATACAAAACATATATCCAAGGCGTTTAAAAACTATTTCAAATTTACACCATTTTCAAGTTTCTTAAGACAGAAAAGAAATAAGTAGATGAAGATAAATTAACAAAACAGAATTCCAATGAGCAATATATTGTTGATGTCACATGCTACAAGCAACTCTAAATTTCTTCCCATTTTGAAATAGGTCATGATAAGAAAAACAAGAGAAAACACAAAACCCACGACCAGAAATAGAGACATTCCAAACAACTCAAACTCACAGTTTCAAGTTTCAACTACAGAGACTACAGTTTCAACATACACTCAAAACCAAAAATAAAAAAATGTTCCCTAAAGACTCACTAGAAATAGGTGCTCGCGTGGTGGTGGGGAGGGGAGCGCGAGTGGTGTCCAACGTTTGATGTGGTTACTAAGAGCAGAGGGACAAGGAGAGTTAGTGCGCGGGAAGGGGAAAGAGAGATGTCAAGTTATTGCAAAGAATGAGCTGGAAAGACAAAGTTAGGGTTAAGAGTGTACCTCACGGTGGTGGCGAAGAAGCCCTCGCAGTGGTTGCGGTGGAGATGAGCTCGTGATTAGGGCAGAGTGAGAGTGAGAGTTGAGAGTGAGAGTGAGAGTGAGCGTGATGAAAATAGAAGAACAGAGACGTACAGAGCGAAGTGAAGGCGCGCGGGTGTAAATGTTATAATCAAAAACCAAAAATAAAACAACATTTTACGTCAGTTGTTTGTAACAACTGACGTTAAAGATCATTGTTTAACGTCAGTTGTATTAAACAACTGACGTTAAAAATAAATATTTTTTATTTAAAAACACTTTTAATGTCAGTTGTTGAAGACAACTGGCGTTAAAAGTGTATAAGTTTCTGCAAAAACATTCATTTCTCTTACTACTGTGCTACTTACCTATGCACATTGTAACTTAATCCTCTTAATGAGCATTAAGTTTATAGATCAGTTTTCAATAAAATCAGGTAGTCTCTCTTCTCTATATAAAGAACCATTCTTCTGTATCAATCTGTATTACACCCCCTGGTCTTTTCCTCTATATTTCGTGCGTTTTCTACTCCTTCACAATATGGCTCTATCATATTTGAGATTTTGTTATTTCTTCCTATACCTACACTTAAAGGTCTCTGTCTTAATGGTCAAAAAACTTCTGAGGTTGAGTAAATCATGTAACATGGATGGTAAGGTTGGGTGAATCACGTAATGTGATTCCCTCACTTTATTTCATCCCAGTCATCCCCTTCACTCCGCTTTCGCAGCAAGTGACTGTGGATTCGAGATGATGAATCAAGGAATTCAAGTGAGGGAGGAGATGCATCCATTGGAGTTTCTGATCATGAGGACAGGACTGAGAAGAAAAAATGATGTTGAAGCAGAAACTTTTTTTATATTTTAGGGCTATGTTGCATAATTTTTTTATCTTTTAATCATGTAATTGTAACTTATGAATCGCTTCAATGAGATACGATTTGATTATACATATATAACTTGTTTTATGTTAAGTGTTTATTTATTTTAATTTGCACAAGAATTTGTTTACAAATTCAAGCTAATTAATTAAGATTAAAAATAAACTTGTTTAAAAAAAAAGTTTAGAAATAAACTGCATTATATGGAGTGACCCGCATGCGTTAACATCTAACAACAGGGCATTTCTTAGATAGGGATATAGGATTATTTACGTCAGCTATTTATTTAACTGAAGTAAAAATCACACTTTTAACGTCAGTTGTATAAACAACTGTCGTTAAAAATAAATATTTTTTATTTTAAAAACAATTTTAACGTCAGTTGTTGAAGACAACTGACGTTAAAAGTGTATAAGTTTCTGCAAAAACATTCATTCCTTTGACTATTGTTCTACTTACCCATGCACCTTGTAACTTAATCCTCTTAATGAGCATTAAGTTTATAGATCAGTTTTCAAGAAAATCATCTAGTCTCTTCTCTATATAAAGTACCATTCTTCTGTATCAGTCTGTAATACAGCCTCTTCTTTTCCTCTATATTTCGTGCGTTTTCTATTCCTTCACAATATGGCTCTATCATATTTGAGACTTTTGTTATTTCTTCCTATACCTAGACCTAAAGGTCTCTATCTTAATGGTCAAAAAACTTCTGAGGTTGAGTAAATCACGTAATATGGATGGTAAGGTTCGGTGAATCACGTAATGTGATTCCCTCGCCTTATTTCATCCCATTTGTCCCCTTCACTCTGCTTTGGCTGCAAATGACTGTGGATTCAGATGGAGCATCAAGGAATTCAAGTGAGGGAGGAGATACATCCATTGGAGTTTCTGAGGACACTGAGAAGAAAATGACGTTGAAGCAGAAACTTTTTTATATTTTAGGGCTATGTTGCAGAAATTTTTATCTTTTAATCATGTAATTGTAACTTATGAATCGCTTCAATGAGATACGATTTGATTATACATATAACTTATTTTATGTTAAGTGTTTATTTATTTTAATTTGCACAAGAATTTGTTTACTAATTCAAGCTAATTAATTAAGATTAAAAATAAACTTGTTTAAAAAAAAAGTTTAGAAATAAACTGCACTATATGGAGTGATCTGCGTTAAGAGTGACAATAGGGAGATGACAACGAAAGAAAGATAGGAATGAGTTTCAGAGAGGAATATAATTATTTACGTCAGTTATTTATTTAACTGAAGTAAAAATCACACTTTTAACGTCAGTTGTATAAACAACTGACGTTAAAAGTGTTAATAATTCTTACAAATCACTTTTAACGTCAGTTCATTACACAACTGATGCAAATAGTGATTTAATATTGACAAAACTGGCACCGCCTCATTTTTAACGTCAAACATATGGTCAACTGACGTAAAACGTTCCCGTATATTACATTATTTCCACTAGTATATGTTCAATGATATTCAACAGCAATCTTAAGTAGACGTATCTGTTTTTTGAAATAAACTAGTCTAACACTCGTCCAACTAAGTATTTCTTTAGTTTAAATGTTTCACGTGACTTCACCTTGCATGCTCAAAATATAAATAATATTTTATCTTTGTAAAAGAAACATAGTACCCTCTTTTACATAACTGTCTTTCTGCTCTGACACAGAGCTGCTGCAAAGTTGACTCTACTCAAACAAGGAAAGACAAAAGGCAACTTTCGGGTACAACAGAAAAAAGACAGTTCTACTTTGAGTTATCAGATAATCAAGAGCACTTTTCTGAAGATCAAGTTATCAAACTCAACGGATCTCAACATTTAATGTTATCTCTAAATGAATGTATTTTGAAGACCGTTGAAGAAGAAGAGTTAAAGAAGCACTTCGTCTATAAATACCGGACGACCTTCACTGAAGAAAAGAATGAAGCTCTGATATACAAAGTGCAAAAACTCTGCTAAAATATTTCTCTGTAAACTTCATTAATATTCTCCATTGTAATATCCTCACTCACAGTGAGTTATCTTTAGCTAAATCTTTTAAACTCTTAAGTGAGAGTGAGCCTGAAGAGGCTTGACTGTAAAAGAATACTTGAGTGCCTGAAGAGGTGTTGAATACTTGAGTGAGTTTAAGCTTGAAGAGGCAAGTAGAAAGAATACTTGTAAGCTATTGTTTATAGTGGACAAAACCTTCAAGTAAAAGGGACTGAACGTAGCTCTCGGTTGGAAGAGAGTGGACTAGGATAAATCGCCTGTGTGGTTGTGCTCTTATATCTTATCTCTTTAGTTTTATTTTAACCAACTCGTGGGGATTTGATATTGAGTTTATTAACATTTTCTAAAAGTATTTTCTTGTGAGTGCTTTACCTTCTGCTTTGCTTGCTAAAATGTTTTTGAAAAAAAAAATTCAAAAAGTTAAGAAACACAATTCAACCTCCCCTTCTTGTGTTTCCCAGTGTCAACTTCACTATCCACACTAGTTTTTTTGTTGCTTTTCCTTCTCTCTCACTTTGGCTCTGCTTGTCAGTTTTCAACCTGATCTTCAACCTCACCCACCATCTTCAACCTCTTGCCGGCACCATTCTCCGCCAACGCCATGATATTTCCCATTGCCGGCTTACCGTGGAGGCACGTGTTCCTAGATTCAACCTGCCGTTTTACTGAACCAAGCGCCACCATTGTGTTACCCACCAAATCCGACCTCCTCCACCTCACGTAACTTTGCCTTTACCTCCACCGCGAACCAATCTAACTATTGCCGCCATCAGAGTGGCACCCATCCACCTCTCTGTTGCTCAACATGTAAGATCCTCCTCTAGGATCCCATAGCTTGAAGAATGGCAATTGCAGAAGCAATATGAATCTATCCACTATTCCTCCCGGCAAGTGTGTGGAAACTCCACTAACCTCTTTAAGTACAATAATGAACTCACTTCCTCCTAGGTCAATTGGTATTTCCACAAAGAAATTTGACAGACAAGTGGAAGGGGTCAACTTTGCAACATCCACACATGCATGTAACCCAACATATTTATCCAACGCAGTAATTTCAGGTTTCTTGGCAAGCATGGTGAAATATGTTTCCTCTTGTGACTCATCTACCACCACCACTTCATCTACACTTTGATCCATCCCCATAACCATATTTTCCTTAAATTGTGCTTCATGTGACTCTTGTACTAACTGTTTACAAATTTCCTTAACTTGCAATTTGAAATTTTGCATCACAGCTTCGATACAATCACAATTGTCTCTTGCTTTGGCCTTAGAGATGGACAACTCATGTGAATATTGTTCTAGAGCAACTTTCAAAGGATTAGGCTCATTGCATTCCCATTCCTCCTCATGCTTCATTGTTACACTATAAACTTGTGCATGAGGGCATTGATATCCCTAGAGCCTATAATCTCCCATGACCACATTAGGCCCAAAGTGATATCTTGCAATCCACCTTGCACAAACAAAACTCAAAAGAAAAGATAAAAAAAATACAAAAGATAAAAAATAAAAATATCTAAATTAGTTGTCTCCTTTGTTACTAATGATATTGGCAAAACCATACCCAGCAACGGTGCCAAAAACTTGATGAGACCACTGCAAGTTGTAACACCCACCTTGGGCATTACTACGTAACACGTGGGAAAATAAAATCAAAAGATAATCTGCTGGTGCTTTCAGAAAATAATTTATATAAGTACATAAGTGTCTGAAATTGGGTATAATTTTTTTTTGTCACGACTCCACACCTAAGCCCTGATCGGCACACAGACTTACTATCATAGCCTGGCAAGCCTATTTAATTTAAAGAATATACTTGAATAAAAGCTAGTATTTTTACGAAAATTTCGACAGAGTCTCCTCTGTAATTCGGACATCCTAGGTAAAAGAACACCTGCTAAAATAATTACATTTTCATTCCAGAATTCCATTTACACCAAATACAACTAGGCAGTAATATGCTAAAAAATATATATATTATATCCATAAGCTGTACAAGACCAAAAGGAATAGCTTAGATTTTCATTCAAAAGATATGCTCTCCGAGCCATAAACATTCCATTTTAAAATAAAGGCTCTCTGAGCCATATTCATACATGCTATCAAAAATAATCTAAGTCTCAAACCCTAAGCTGGTCATTCTAAAAGTTATCCCTGAGGAAAACTCACGTGATCATCCCACAATCAAGTACTTCATCAAGTAACTAGATCTAAGTCTCTGAGTGACTTAGAAAGACTCCTCTGCACCATCGGTACTAAAGTACCCAAGGTACAATAGCGAACCAGAAGAAACCTAAAATATCTGCAAGGGTGAGACGCCAATATATGGATTTAACACAATAACTAAATGGGTGACACCACATAACACATATACATTTATCACACAAGCATTTATAAGCTAATAGTTTATCAATGGGTTCAACACCCCAAACATCATCGTTTAAAAATTATGCATGACACTTCATATTCATCATCTAATTTTCGTCCTAATCTCATGAGATATCCCAACATATAATGAGTTGATCAGGCTCCATAGCCACTCTGGCTAACTTGGCACACTGCCTATAGGCATACTCTGCGTGTGGCTATCTTGGCACACTGCCACTAGGTGCGCAACCTCTTCCCATCCACACAGGCACAAAAGGCCAGGCACGCAGCCAAACACATTGCTAATGTCCACACTCAGGGCACCAATAGCAAGTAAGATGGGGTCTCAAATGTCCTCACTAGGCACATGAGAAAAATGCAGTCAGAATTACCTTTCGCCGCTGGTAATTATTGCATCGAACCGCAGGCACGTCTGCCGATGCATGCAAAACACTTTGTTTTGTTCTTTTCTTTGTGTTCAATCTTTCCTTGCTGAAGCTCAAAATGACTTACGACTCACATAGTTTTAAAACACTTTTAAAACTTTTATTACAACACAGGACCTCACAGTCCGAGTGCTCAATCACGACACCTCTCGACCGATGCACCAGTCTTAGGTTCGTGGTACTAGAAAACATCTCAAATGTTTCAATACGGTATACCCCACGTATACGGTACATGCCCTCAAAGTCCAAATGACCCCGAGTCCATCACAACACAGAACCTTAGTACCCCGACGTCTCGGTTACTAAGTTCCACACCACTTTTAACACTGTTGAATTAACTTTTGATTTTCAGAAATCTTTTCAAATGGGAAATTCTTCAATAAAATCTTTAAATAATAAAACTTAGTTTTCACAAAGATGAGTCACTTGAGGTTTTAACTTTCTTAAAATATGTCCTGCCGTGTCAAAATACTTGCCTTCTACACTTGAGGTTTTAACTTACTTTAAAGCTTTTTAAGCCAAAACTTAGCTTTTTCCACTTAAACAATTTTCTAAAATCATCATTAACTTCTTTTCAACAATTAATTCATAAAATAACTTTGTATAATATTGCAAACTTTCTTACATCAAAATTAGCAGTACAAAAACATTTTCACAGTTTCGCTCTCATTGTGACTCATAAATTACTTTTACACTAATAAATCATCAAAAATAATAATATTTCTCAAAACTCATTATTTTTCCAAAATAATATTTTCCACCACTATTATATTCCAACATTTCTAATAAAACATTGAATATAATTTACACGGCTTATTAAAGCTTTTATCTGATTAATCGGTTGTTCACTGACCACTGTCAGGCTTCTCAAACAACACTCACAAACAACATTCACAACAATTATCAGAAGTATATCACCAGGCAGATCATGCATCATAGCAATATAATATCCAACTATAGATAATCAAATAATTTAAAAGCATATCAAACACCGATACTCAGATAAACAACACAACATAAACCAAATAAACAGATAACCACAACCACATAAATTGTACAGACTACACTACAAGCAAATGGTTATTGAGAAAAATCCCTCAGGCAAGCTCCCCTTACCTTTGAAGATAAGTAAAAGATCCTCGTCTTAATGCTCACGTTAGCTCATATCTACTCCATCAAGCAAGCATAGCCGTGTCAAACGTCTCAGAGAGGGAATCCAACAACGCGCAACAACCAAAAATCAAGAAATCAATTACACATGATCAAACACACATTCTAATTTGATCTAAACACTTAACCTTATTACCAAACAAGGTCATTTTCAAAGAAAATCATGTTTGAAGCTTCAGCTTCACAATACCCTTTAAGGAAACTTTGTTTTGATTAAAGGATCATGAAAGAGAACTTGGGAATCATCAATTAAGAGTCCTAATTTCACTAAATCATAATTAATTTCACAAAAACATACCCAAATTCAAATAAAATCAAATTGGGGATTAAGGGCTCCTAAATGCAATTTGGGGAAAACTCAATTTAACTAAAGAATAATGAAATTGGTTTAGGGAAGCACAAATTCATAGTCCCAATAGCATAAAACAAGCTTCAATTTCAAGATTGGAAGTTGAATTAAAAAGGCTAGGGTTAAGGTTTCAAAATCAATTTGGGGGTTTTGAATCTGAGACACAAGAGAGGGTTTTGAATCACCCAAGCTTGAAGGCAGAGGACGCAGTGACCAGCCATGGGTACGGCGGCGGCATCACGCAAGTCCGGCGAGGTGGTAGTGGCGGTGGAACACTCCCCTACAACAACCCAGATCCATAAACACTATGAGAATGGTGGAACCACCATGGAGGCGGCGGCGCGCAGTGCTTACCGCGGTGGAGAGAGGCGGTTTCGCCACCAAAGAGCGCAACAGTGGCGAGGACCACGTGCAGGGACGCGATCTTCGTCCTTCCATCTCGAGCGGCAGACGGCGACGATCTGAGTAGAGCTGCGCGACTTGAAGGAAGGAAGGAGGTAGAAGATGAGGTTGGGGAGAAGGAAGAAGAAGATGGAGTCAAGAGGGAGAAGAAGCAGAGAAAGAAAAGAGAAAATGAGGGAGAGGGCGTCGAGAGAGAGAAAAAAAAGAGAAAGTTAAGTTTTTAAACCAATTCTTTAGTGATAGGTACAAAATGAGTGATAAATATTAGGCCTAAAATAAACATGTTTTTGCTTTTTGGAATCTAAAAATAAAGATTGATGAATATATGATTTCGAAATTTAAATTAGAGTAAAGATTAATAGTTGAACTAATCAACTAAAAAAATACTCGGTCCAAAATTTAATCTCCAATTAAGGTCAAACCAGTTTATTTTCAACTCTAAAATTAAATAGAATGAAAATATGAAAATGCTTTTCTCTTAATCATATTATTTAAAATATTTTTCTGTACCGGTAATAATAGTGACAATAACATAAATTATTGTCTAGTAAGCGTGCATTCACTAAAATAAGTCAGTGCTAACGCACCCAATATAATAATTTGAAGAGAGTAATTTAATTACTCAAACTAAACCACATAACTAAATGAACATAAACATCCAAATAAAATAATTAATCATAGGTGTAAAAACTAGGGTGTTACACAAGTGTATTGGGTTCGTTGCCAGTAATAAAATAGGTGAGAACTGGATATCGTCCACAGGGATCAGTTGCCAAGTACCAATGCACAAGTTAAACAACTATCTAGACCTATCTTTGGTATGAAGAGAGCTCAAAAAAATAAAATAAAGCAAAAAAGAAATAAAATATTTTTGGTCTTTTAGGATTTTTAACAAATGCTTAGTAAGTAAAAAGAGATGTGATTAACAAATGGATAAAAATGTTGGGGTTAAACTACACTAATCTTCCCTCAATTGCAATGAAATGGTTACTAATACAAGTCCTAGTTCATTTATTACAATCAAGTCTTTTAAAAATACTCAAACCCTAATTCCTTAGGTGGATTAACATGAGATTTTGCATAAAGAGCCAAGACTTAAAATATTGCAAGCACTTCAAGACCTATTCCTAGATTCATGACCTACTTGGTATTTGATTCATGAGCATGCAATAACATCAATTTTCCAATTGTTTACCAAAGCAACAAATCATTTCATGGGTGATCAAGCCAAGAAAAGCATTAAGCATAGAATCAAATACTCATAATGAAATAGGAACTTGCATTAAAACCAAGTCAAAATACAACAAAGTTCATAAAAGCAAACATCTAACCCTAACAAGTGGGGGTTTAACTAAACATGATAAAAGAAATAAACAAGGAAAATGAAGCAAACTCCATGATATTAGAAACCAGAGTGCCACTTTTCCCTTGATTTTTTGCTGTGCTACTGTGCGGCTCCTCTGTTTCCTTTCGGCACTGTGGTACTTGCGTTTTCACGCTTTACGGCTTCTGTCCTTATGTTCACGCTGCTTTGCCCTTTTACACTCCTCCTTCTCAATCATCCGATTGTCTTCACATGGGCTTCCTGATATTGGTCTTGGACTTGTGTTTTTATTTTTCTCAATACCAAAAATTTGATTTGTTTTTCAATTGTCCAAAACCTTGCTTCACGTCCTGGCCTAAGTGCTAACTTCTTTTTCTCTTCAATAACAATCATAATTTGGATTTGATTTTTCTTTTACTTAACCAGGAGAAACAATACTTCACGTGGGATTCTTGCCATACAATTCCTTCTTTAATTTGGAATGGCCCAATGCCATTTTTCTATTTTATCCAAAGTACTTGCTTTCATCGCTCTTCACTAGAATTGATCTCTTCATGTTTCCATTTCATCTTTATTATTTCCTACAAATAGAAATAATTAAAAATACTATTAGATTAACTCTAAAAAAATAAAATTAAACTAAAATAAGTAAAACACTATTAAAAATTAAAGTAACTAAACTTGGGGACAAAACTCAATCAATTAGCACGATTAGGAGTAAAAATCCACCCAATAAGCACATAAAAATCACATAATATAGAAGATTATCACTTTACTCTGCAGATTTGTGTGGAATGAATGAATGGGTCTGAGTGGTTATTGCTTGGCGAAGCTGAAACAATGGGGGTGGGGGTGGAGAGAGTTCAAGGAGATGAAGATGGGGAGGGGTTGTGAAGGGAGTTGTGAGATAATGGCGTGGATGGTATATGGTATAATCACGAGGATGGTAGTCTCTGAAGTTGACACAGGCAAATACAAGAAGGGGGTTGAATTATGTTTGTTAATAATTTTCGAAAACAACATTTTTCAAGGCTTATTTTCTCACACAAAGAATAACAGACAAAAGCACACACAGAAAATGATCTTTTAAAAGATTAAAAAAATCAAGTTCACAGTCAGTAAAACAAATAAAACTGTAAGAGTTAAGGGATTAGAAGATTCACGCAAGTGTTTTATCCTGGTTCACTCTCTTCCAACCAAGAGCTACATCCAGTCCCTTCGACTTGAAGGTTTTACTCCACTATTTTTCCAAATAGATTACAACAAGTATTCAACACCTCTCCTGGCTGCAAGTATTCATTTCTTACCAAGCCTCTTCAGGTTCTAACTCTAACAAAGAGATTGTTTGCTTTTGATCTTCTAACTCACTATGTGTGAGGATATGAAAGTTTAAGATCGGTTGAATATTACAACAATATTCAAACTAAAGAATACAGACTTTTGCTCTTGAAAGAATAAGAGATTGTAGATTGACAAAAGTTCAGCTCGCAAAAAAAAAAATTCTTTCTGCAAAGGTTGAGGTCTTCTATTTACAGTGACCTTATTCTTCACTTGAAAAACTTCAATGGTTGTTTTGAATATACCTGTTTATTGATAGCATTAAATGCATAATATCTGTTGTGACTGATAGCTTGATCATGGCCATTGGGAAATGTACTCTTGGTTATCATTTTTGCACGAAATGGAGGGTCACAGCTCTGAGCAATTGTAACTTGAAAAACTGTCTTTCCTCCTTTGTGAAAATCCAAGCTATTCCAGCAGTAAAGGTGACAGGGTACAGATCGTTTTGCATTTCCCCATTGTACTATGTTGATTTTTGCATTTCCTTGATGGTACTATGTTTCTCTCACAAAGAAACAAAGCATTAAAATAGATAAAACAAATAGGAAGGACCAACATTCGTTTGAAATAAATATCAATCATTTGAAATAAATTTTTCTTTGTGGTCGGGGTAGCATTTACTTAGCTAGATTGATCATATGAGAACTTATATCACAAGAGCTCGTCTACTTAAAATCTGCGTCTACATGCTCATGGGTAAAACCAAGTCTACGGACTTGCAGTTTTCTTTTCGGTCGTCTACTGACGTGGCATATCCTCTCGTCTATCAACCAGTCTTTGGACTTGCTAAAATTCAGTGAGTTATTTTTTATCTCCGTCTACTGACGTGGCATTTTAGCTCTTCTACTCAAATATAAATAAATAAATATACCATTCGTTTTGAGCAGCTCATCTACATGAATGGACACAGATTCACAAAATAAGTCCAAGCAGATACAAGGAAACTTATTCAAGGTTTCCATAACTTATATATTTTTAACATTCCTGCAAGACTAGATAAAGCATGTTAGATCTCAACTAAAACTTTGTCAAGCAAATTTAATCCTTTTTATTAACATCAAAACTCAGATTATTAATCCAAAACACTTTGGTTCCAACAATCTCCCTCTTTTTGATGATGACAAAAACTAATTAAATTTGAGTGAACAAAGTCTAAGAGAGCTTACAAAGCTCCCCCTAAGAGAAAACATTCAAACTTAACAGGAATAAAATATAAGACAAACTTAGCAGCACATATCATATTTATATCTTATCAAATCAGTTCAGCTACTTATCAGTCAAAAGATAGCATCAGAGCATATAAACTAATAAGATCATGCAGATGTAAACAAATATATGCTTTCAAAAATTGACTTTTATAAATTTAATTCTCTATTCTTTCTCCCCCTTTTTTGTCATCAGACAAAAAGGTAAAAGGAGTGGACCATCATTGTCAGTATAAAAGGAATAAAAGAAGACTAAGAACAGGGTGGAGGTGGTGGAGGAGGGTTCTGGTTTGGTGGAGGTGGAGGAAGATGAGTTGGCAGATTCTGACTCTGTTGAAAACTTAGCATAATGCTCATCATTTGGTTCATTGTGACATTTGTTGGAGCCAGGGCTTCTACAACTTGCTCTCTCACTTGTTCCTTAACCTCTACCTTTACTCTTTCCTCTACAATTTTTCCAATAATCACTTCATGGTTTGGAGGCAATAAGGGTCTTGAAATTTTAGCACTGTCTTGAGCATGTGAACTGTGTCTAATACTCGCGAAGTTTGTGGTTGATCAATAGGATGAATGACAGTCAGAGCCATTGGCTGAGATGAGTGTTTCTCAAAAGTGCTTGGTCTAGGAACAGACTCAACAACTTCCTCAACATCAGTAACTGGTTGAATAGAGTCAACATCCATAACAAGGTCTTCAACTATTATTTCCTCATCAGTGTGCTCTGAAGGTGGAGATGGTGGAGGTGAGTCTGCAAGAGTAAGAATAGGTGGGGGCATCTCTTTGGCCTAGTGGACTTGATCTTCTTCAAAAACAAGACTGGTGACAGGTAATCCCAGAATATCCTTGTAGATGAAGTATCTGCAATGTGAGAGTCCACACTTTCCTCTGACTTTTGGAAATAGTCTTTTCTTTTCCATACTCAGACCTGAAGAGGAAGCTTCTTGTGCACATTCCACCATGTGAGTTCTCCAAATGTCAACAGCCACATCTTCACGAACATCTTCAACAAGTTGTGCCAACCAATAGTCTATGACATTCTGATCAGTGAGGTTGACATCTTCAGGATTAATCATGTAAGATTCCGGGAATGGCATATTTCCAGTATTTCTCTGTTTCTTCTTGTCCTTGTCCTTGTTCAAGTCAATCATAGGAAGTCTAGCTAGGAGCAATCATGGGGGGTCTGACACCAATCTTTGTTTCCTTCTTGGTATGAAACAACAAAGCTGGAGGGACAAAGTTTGCAGCCCTGACATACCTAGAAAATTCAAATTCATTCTTCAGAAAGGCATACATGAGGTGATCCACAATACTCACAGCTCTGCCATAGATTCTTGGGTGTCTGAATGTCTCCTATGAAGTTTTGTTGTCCATGATAAAAGGAATTTGTCTGTAGGATCTTGCCCTTTTGTAGATGACATTGGTCAGATCTTTCTTTGCTGGATCCTTGGACCAGTCATAGATGATATGCCTTTTAACACCATCAGTGAATGGCTTGAAGGGTGGGGATTTGATAAGGTTTAGGTAGATTTTTCTAGGCGGGAATTTTTTTTGTGGAAGATGAATTAGGGCAGGTCCAATATGGTTGTGTAGAGTGGATGGAAGAGGTCTGGTGATGTTTGGTACATATGGTATGGGTACATAACCAGGTTGAAGTATGGTCTCAGGTTCATATTCATACTCAGGTAGGGGATAGAAAGGTCACTAGTGGAAAATATACATTAGACGGGAAAGGTTTACGTTAGTTAACCAAAAGCTAGACGTTAAAAAGGAGGCAGTGGCAGTTTTGTAAATATCAGACTTCATTAATTCAATTTTAACGTCAGTTGTTGTAAGGACTGACGTTGAAAGTTAAGTGACTTACTTTTAACGTCAGTTCAATAAATAACCGACGTTAAAAGTGAGTCACTTAACTTTTAACGTCTGTTCTTTCATCAACAGACGTTAAAGGTTATTTTAATAATTTTTTTAGCTAGTATACGTACCCTTCTGCATTGTCTTCCTCAAAGTTTCAGTTTCACTTGCTTTGATGTTTTGTGTTTCTGTTTTGAAAACTAAAATATATGTGCGAAGTAAAAATGCTATAAGTTGAATCAATAACCCAAACCGGATCTCATTCATGAAGTGTATCAATAATACAATTACAAGATACATTCAAAATTTTAAAATCCTATAAAAATTTACATTGAAAGGGTTTAAAATCCTAAACATTTGTTGAGGCTTCGTTCCCTTCACGGGTGAGCAAGAAAGGAGAGTCGAGCGACTGAGTTTTCCAGAGCGGCTGAGCAAAGGTGCACTCGATCTGTTTCAGCAATGGTCTTCGAACAGTCACTTGCTTCCAAAGCTGAGGTTTTGGAACTGTAGCAGCCGATTCTCCGGAAGGATGATAAGGTGAGAAACTCACATTATGTGATTTACACAACCTTATCACCCATGTTATGTGATTTACACAACCTCGGAAGTTGTTTGACCATTAAGACAAATATCTTTGAGTCTAGGAATATGAAGAAAGAGTGATGAAGTTAATCTCCATGGCAGAGTCATATTGTGAAGCAGAAAAATAAAAGGAAGGAAGGAACCTATTTATAGGAGCAGGGGATGAAGTTACTAGGTGTCGTAAGTTGCTAAAAACTTAAGTTGATCATTAAGAGCATTAGGTTCCAAGGTGCATTGGGAGTTGGCAGTCATATATTATAAACGTGTAGAATAGAAAACGCATGGGTAAGTAGAAGAGTAGTCATGGTTAGTAGCACAACAGTCAAAGGAATGCATGTTTTTTAACGTCAGTTGTTCAATACAACTGACGTTAAAAGTGTTTTTAAAATAAAAAATATTTATTTTTAACGTCATTTTTTTATACAACTGACGTTAAAAGTTTGATTTTTTACTTCAGTTAAATAAATAGCTGACGTAAATAATCATATATCCCTATCTGAAATGCCCTGTTGTCACTCTGAACATAGGTCAATCCATATATATAGTGCAGTTTATTTATAAACCTTTTTTTAAACAAGTTTATTTTTAATCTTAATTAATTAGCTTGAATTAGTAAACAAATTCATGTGCAAATTAAAATAAATAAACACTTAACATAAAACAAGTTATATGTATAATCAAATCGTATCTCATTGAAGAGATTCATAAGTTACAATTACATGATTAAAAGATAAAAAATTTCTGCAACATAGCACTAAAATATAAAAAAGTTTCTGCTTCAACATCAATTTCTTCTCAGTCCTGTCCTCAGAAACTCCAATGGATGCATCTCCTCCCTCACTTGAATTCCATGATGCATCGAGCGTGAATCCACTGTCACTTGCAGAAGCAAAGTGAAAGTGATCTTTGCATCACCTCCTTCACTGGAATTCCTTGATGCATCATCTTGAATCCACAGTCACTTGCTGCGAAAGCAAAGTGAAAGGGATGACGGGGATGAAATAAAGTGAGGGAATCACATTACGTGATTCACCCAACCTTACCATCCATGTTACGTGATTTACTCAACCTCAGAAGTTTGTTGACCATTAAGACAGAGACCTTTAAGTCTAGGTATAGGAAGAAATAATAAAAGTCTCAGAGCCATTTTGTGAAGGAATAGAAAACACACGAAATATAGAGGAAAAGAAGAGGCTCTATTACAGACTGATACAGAAGAATGGTACTTTATATAGAGAAGAGAGACACTAGCTTATTTTCTAGAAAACTGATCTATAAACTTAATGCTCATTAAGAGGATAGGTTAGAATGTGCATGGGTAAGTATCACAGTAGTCATGGGTAAGTAGCACAGTAGTCAAAGGAATGAATGTTTTTGTAGAAACTTATATACTTTTAACGTCAGTTGTCTTAAACAACTGACGTTAAAAGTGTTTTTAAATAAAAAATATTTATTTTTAACGTCAGTTGTTTAATACAACTGACGTTAAAAGTCATTTATTTAACGTCAGTTGTCTTAAACAACTGCCGTTAAATAAATCACTTTTAACGTCAGTTGTTACAAACAACCGACGTAAAATGTAGTTTTATTTTTGGTTTTTGATTATAACGTTTACACCCGCACGCCTTCTGTACTTCCCTCTGTATGTTTCTCTATTCTTCTCTTTTCATCACGCTCACTCTGACTCTCAACTCTCACTCTCACTCTCACTCTCACTCTGCCCTAATCGCGAGCTCATCTCCACCGCAACCACCGCAAGGGCTTCTTCGCCACCACCGTGAGGTACACTCTTAACCCCTAACTCTGTCTTTCCTGGTCAATATTCTTTGCAATAACTTGACATCTCTCTTTTACCCCTTCCCGCGCACTAACTCCCCTTGTCCCTCTGCTCACAGTAACCACATCGAACGTTGGCCACCACTCGAGCTCCCCTCCCCACCACCACGCGAGCACCTATTTCTGGTGAGTCTTTAGGGCACATTTTTTTATTTTTGGTTTTGTGTATGTTGAAACTGTAGTCTCAGTAGTTGTAACTTGAAACTGTGAGTTTGAGTTGTTTGGAATGTCTCTATTTTTGGTTTTGAGTGTATGTTGCTCTGCTGGTTGGTCTGTCACGGCCGTGATGCTCATCACGGCTAGGCCGTGATCAGTTCTGCCTGTGAGGGTCTGGTTCAGTTGGCACGTTACAGCCGTGATGGATATCACTGCCAGGCCGTGACCAGTTCTTGGCAATCTTCAAAAACTAGTTTTCAATCTCCCGTATTGTCCTCATATTGGATATATGTTTTGTATATCTACAGAACCTATCTAGTTATGGATCGTAGTTGGATGGTTTGTAAGCGCACTAGTGCTGAGTATTTGAAGGGGGTGGGAGAATTTATAGAATTTGCTCTAAGGAATGTTCCTAATAGTAATGGAATGTTCTGTTGTCCTTGTGTCAAGTGTTTGAATACGAGGAAATGTACGGTGAAGGATATACGTACTCATTTTATTTGTGAAGGGATTTGCTTGAGTTATACAAGATGGATATGGCATGGTGATGTGTTGTTGAGTAGTACGGCAAGTGTCTCCCAAAGTGAGGACGTTGATGTAGATATGGAGGATGATCGAGTAGAGGACATGATCCGTGATATTGGACAAGAATCTTTTCATCGAGCTCATGTGTATGATAGGTTGTGCGGTGATGCGGATAATCCTTTATATCCAGGGTGTACTACTCATACACGGTTGTCGGCGGTGCTAAAATTGGTTTGTGTGAAGGCGAGAAATGGTTGGACCGATAAAAGCTTCACGGAATTGCTTGAAGTGTTGAAAGACTTGCTTCCGGAGGACAACACATTGCCTGACCGTAACTATAAGGCCAAGAAGGTATTGTGTCCGATGGGTATGGAGCATAAGAAGATACACGCATGCCCCAATGATTGCATATTTTACATCGGTGTTCATGAAGACAGTCACGATTGCCCCAAATGTGGGTTATCACAATACAAAGTGAAGGGTGGTGATGATGATGATGATCTTGATGATGTAAGAAAAAGGGTCCTCCTGCGAAGGTGTTGTGGTATCTTCCAATAATTCCAAGGTTCAAGCGATTGTTTGCCAATGCGAAATATGCGAAGAATCTTAGATGGCATAATGATGAGAGTAAAAGTGATGGAAAGGTTCGTCATCCTGCTGATTCTATGCAATGGAAGAATATTGATACTATGTTTCCGGATTTCGCCGATGATCCAAGAAACCTAAGGCTTGGACTTGCTACGGATGGAATGAATCCTTATGGTAACATGAGTAGTATTCATAGTTCATGGCCTGTTCTGTTGATAATTTACAACCTGCCCCCTTGGTTGTGCTTGAAGCGCAAATACATGATGTTGTCTATGATGATTTCAGGCCCAAAGCAACCGGGAAATGACTTAGATGTTTATCTAAGTCCCTTGATTGAAGACTTGAAAACGCTGTGGGTGGAAGGTGTTGATGGGTATTCTCATGAGACTTTCAAGCTTCGTGCCATGTTATTTTGCACCATCAACGACTTTCCAGCATACGGTAACTTGTCCGGGTACAGTGTCAAGGGGCATAAAGCATGCCCTATATGTGAAGAAGGCACATGCTACACTCAGTTGCATCATGGAAAGAAGACGGTTTACCTTGGGCATCAGAGATTTCTTAGACGTGATCTTCCATATCGTAAGATGAAAAAAGTTTTTAATGGATGCCAAGAGACAGAAGAAGCTCCGGCGGCCTTAATTGGAGAGCAGGTTTATCAGAGGGTAAAGGACATCGATGTTATATTCGGCAAGTCCAAAACGAAAGGTAAAGCTGCTGAGAAAAACATATGGAAGAAGAGGCCGATATTCTTTGATCTTCCATACTGGCGCAAGCTTGATGTCAGACACTGCATTGATGTGATGCATGTGGAGACAAATGTGTGTGATAGTGTGATCGGGACGCTTCTCAACATTCAGGGCAAGACAAAGGATGGTGTCAATGCTCATCTCGACCTCGTTGCTATGGGTATACGAGAGCAGTTAGCTCCAGTTGTTGAGGATGGTAAGTGGACTTATTTGCCGCCAGCATGTCATACTTTGTCAAAAAAAGAGAGACAAAGTTTCTGCGGCTGTCTTCAGGGCATCAAAGTTCCACATGGTTACTCTTCAAATATGAAGAGGCTTGTCTCTAGTGATCTTAAATTGGTTGGCTTAAAGTCTAATGATTGTCACATCTTGATGCAACAACTTCTGCCCGTTGCTATTCGTGGTATTGCTCCAAAAAATGTGAGACATGCCATTACTCGGTTGTGCTCATTCTTCAATTCTATATGTAGCAAAGTCGTTGACCCCCGTATGTTGGATGACTTGGAAGTTGAGGCTGCTACAATCTTGTGCCAATTGGAGATGTATTTTCCTCCTTCCTTTTTCGACATAATGGTTCACTTAATTGTTCATTTGGTGAGGGAGATTAGATTATGTGGGCCGGTTTTTCTGAGATGGATGTACCTAGTTGAGCGCTACATGAAGATCTTGAAAAGGTACGTGAAGAATCCTCATCGTCTGGAAGCATCTATTGTTCAAAGGTATGTTGCAGAAGAAGCTATTCAGTTTTGTTCGGACTACCTTCATAACACGGATCCTTTAGGGGTTCCTATGCCTCGGCATGATGAGATCAGATGTCAAGGTAAGGGTACACATGGCTTAAGAATTAATAGCAAGGGTCGAGAGGAAGTGCTTCAAGCACATTTGTATGTATTGAACAACATCGATTGTGTTCAGCCTTTCTTATTTGAACATAAAAGAAAAGTCAATCAAGAAAACCCTCGAATGAGCGAAAGGTGGTTGTTGAACAAGTATAACAAGACTTTCTTACCATGGTTCAAGGAAGAAATGTTGAAGGATGGTAGTACTGCTTCTGATGACGTAAGATGGCTAGCACGTGGGCCTAGCTTCAACGTCATATGTTGGAGCGGATACGACATAAATAACTTTTCCTTTTATACAAAGGAACAAGATAACAAGAGTACCATGCAAAATAGTGGGGTTATGATCGTGGCCGAAGCAATGCACTTCTCTAGTGCAAAGGACACAAAACCCCTTAAAGCACCGAGACCTTACTCTGGATATATTGAAGATATTTGGGTGCTCGATTACACTAAGCTTACGGTGCCGGTTTTTAAATGTAAGTGGGTTGATAGTAACGGTGGTGTACAAACCGACGAATTGGGGTTCACATTGGTAGACCTCAACAAGTTAGGTCATATAAATGAGCCTTTCAAAATGGCTTCCCAAGCAAAACAAATGTTCTACATCACTAATCCTTCTAACAAAAGGTTGTCCGTGGTTCTCCAAGGAAAAAGCAATTATAATGGTAGTGATGAAAATCAAGATTCAAATCTTGATATTCCCGAGACTCCTTCTTTTTCAACAAACATGCCTACTATAATCGAGGAGACACAGGTGGACGATGTACATGCCACTCGTGATGATCATCACGAAGGGATATTGATATAGGTTGTTTAAACTTAGTATACATTTATTTTTATTTATACTTCTGTATTTATTTTGAGTTATAACCTGTGTTGATAAATATATATTGTTTCTGAACAGGCATACATATGGATCAATCGGATAGCCCACATGCACGGGAGGACACTGTGGGGCCTACGCAGGACCCGATCGTGCCTACTCCTGATTCTAGTGTAAGTTTACATGTTATATACTATCTTTAGTCCTTCTTTTTAATGTAAGTTTATAATGTTACAACCCTCTATTTTGTAATTTTTTTGTCCATACAGACATCACAGGCTCATAGGATGCGCTTAACTGAATTCTTCTTTAAGTATGCGGCTGAAAAAGGAATTGACAAGATACCTCCGCATTACTTAGATGAATAGTTTTTTTGTTAGACTTTAGAAACTAATTAATAACATGTTTATATATATCCTTAGAGGGTAGTTTTGTTTTTAGACATTAGAGACTAAAATTTATATATATATATATATATATATATATATATATATATATATATATATATATATACTTGTAGATAGTTATGTTTTTCCTATACATGGGTTTTGGTTTTAAGTCCCCCATTGTTACTTTGTATATTTCTTTTCTGTTTGTTAATATTGAAATTTAAGGGTAGTGTTAGCAATTCTGTAATGTGTGTGATATTCTCTGTGTTACTGGGATATTTACTGAATGCAGGGATAGCTGAGGGGAGTGATATTTTAAAACTGAATTTAAAAAAAAAAATTAACGTCAGTTGTATCAAACAACTGACGTTAATAGCATTTTATAAAATATACACTACACTATTAACGTCAGTTGAAATCAACAACTGACGTTAAAATTAAAACCTTTAACGTCAGTTCTTTAACACAACTGACGTTAGTTTTAACAAAATTAACGTCAGTTATGTTAAAGAATTGATGTTAATAGTTTTATTTTTAACGTTAGTTGTTTAAGAACTGACGTTAAAATATTAACTATTAACGTCAGCTATATTTACGTCAGACAATATTCTGACGTATAAAATCAATTTTAACTGACGTAAAAAGCACTTATTGCACTAGTGGGTCTTGTTTAAACTGGTTCTGGTTCATGTTGGTAATAAAGGATTTTCCAGTTCCTCTTTACTTTGGCCCAGTTTTCAGATTGACCATCATAAAGAACAGAGGGGTTAGTGTATGGAAATTTTGTCTTTTGATTTTTGGGAAATGGTGCGCCAAGGATAATTCCATCATCTGGTTGGTTGAACTAGGGGTCATTTTCAGGTATAATGGGTGGGAAATATGGTCTTTCTGGTAAGGCTATTTGTCGTTGGTTAGGGGAAGTTCTTTGTGGTGAAGGAAGAGTTAGAAAGTATACATCATTCAAGGTTTCAGTTTGGTTAACAGTAGCAGGTGCAGAATCATCATCTACTCTATCCTCAAAGCTAGAAACTAAGGCATCTACTGCTAATTTTACAGGGTCATTAGCAGGAAGAGTTACCTCAGAAGTCATAACAGACTTAGCTTTCCTTGGAGGTTTCCTTCTAGGTTATGTGGGAATAGGGACACTAGCAACACCAGCAGTAGCAGCAATCCTATGTTTCTTCAAAACAGAACTTATGGGGACCCTATCCTCATCATCCTCATCTTCATTGAAAGACAGAATTACATTCCTTGTCCTTTTCTGAGTAGGTGCATGTTGAGGAGCAGCAGCTGATGGGTCTCTGATTACAATCCCACCAGTAATAGGTCTTTTAGGCATAGGTTTCAGTGCTACAGTGGTTTTCTTTTTAACTGTCCTTTTGAGACCAAGAACTCCAGCATTGTTCTTCTCAACCATTTCTTCTTTGATTTTCATCATTTCTTCAGTCTTGGCCAAGGCAGCAGCAGTGTAAGTACTCAGATTCATGTTGGCAATATTCATTTTGCCAAAATCAGCAGCAGACATTGACTTCTCAGCCAGAATTCTTGCTTGCTTTTCAGGGGGCTAGCAGCAATGAAATCATATATCCCTTGTGACTTAAAGATTTTTGATAGAAGATGACAATAAGAAAGTGCAGAGAGCTTCTTCCTGTTAGCAGCAGCATACTTGAATCTTCCATAGAGGATTCTGGGCAAGTTTATTTTAGTCTCAGTGATGAGATGACAGAGACAAAATTTGTGCAAGGCTGATAAGTTGTCCTTGGAGCCAGTTTTGTGTAGAACCACCTTGTTCAGCAACTGATGAAGGATGCGAACCAGATCCTTCATTTCTACTGATATCCAGGAATGAGTTCTTACTGTGTCTTCTCTCATCAGAAAGACAGCAATAACATCTGAACCACCAAGGTCCGTCTCCCATGTCTAAGTGAAGATTAATCCTTCCTGAGAGAAGATGATGGCATCAGAGATGGTTTTCTCTAAAACCACTATTCTCTTTCCCAAAACGGTGGCGAAGACTTCTTTATCAGTAACTTGAAGACCTCTCCAGAAATCCTTGATCGGATTAGGGAAAATGGAGAGTTTCTCCATGAAAAGTCCTCCCCAGTCAGCTGCATTGACATTCTTGCTAATATCTAGGTTATACTCTTCCAAGATTCCGAAGTTGAAATGATGCTCAATAGCAACATTCATCTTGTCCACATTCAAAGTTGAAGAGGAAGCCATTATCGAAGATTGAAGGTTAGGGTTTGGAAGCAGAAAAAAGAGAGTTCAAGAGAGAGTTTAGAGACGAAGGTAGCGAAAGGTTTCTCAGAGGGAAGGAGGTTGCTTTAAAAAGGTTTTGAATTTCAAAGGTTTTTCTTCTGGAAATAAATCAAAAAGGAAAAAAATTGACAAGACATTTCATTAAGGATAAAATGGAGTTGGTATTTTGATACTATAAAAAAGGTCTTGATGGGATTGATGGAAGTAACGGACTCAGCATTAGAGAATATAGGATAAATTTGTCTTTGAGACAAAATAAATGCAATTAATAAATATGTGTATGAACGGGTCCAAGCAAAAAACAAGCAAGTATGGACGCGACATGTAGTGGACGCGGCACACAAATACGATGGACACGGTATGCAATGGACACACACTTTAATCATGCAATGGACTTGAAATGCTTTAGACGCACATACATCAACAACAAAATTCTCAAGGCTGGACAACATAATCAATCCACACATAGCATATTAAGATGCTTTCTAATAAAAATAAATATGTCCTCAACAAGAGGTTTAGTAAAGATATTTTCCCATTGATGGTCTGTATCTACAAATTGTATATCAAAAACACCTTTTTGCACATAATCCCTTATAAAATGATGTTTCATCGCTATATGTTTAGCTCTAGAATGCAATATTGGATTCTTAGATAAATTAATTGCAGCAGTATTATCACAAATAAGTGGAATACTACTTACAAACACATTGAAGTCTTCCAATTGATGTTTGATCCATAGAAGTTGTGAGCAGCAACTAACGGCTGAAATATACTCAGCTTCAGCAGTTGATAAGGCTATGGTACTTTGTCTTTTGCTTGACCATGAGACAAGACTATCTCCAATGAAGTGACATCCTCCACTGGTACTTTTTCTTTCAATTTTATCTCCAGCATAGTCAGTATCACAGAAACTAACTAATCTGTAATCTTCATTTTTCTTAAAACACAAACCCAAATTAGTAGTACCTTTCAAATATCTAAATATTCTCTTAACTGCTGATAAGTGAGATTCTCTAGGATCATATTGAAATTGAGCACATAAACATACACTGAACATAATATCAGGTTTAGACGTGGTAAGATATAGAATAGATCCTATCATACCTCTATATGCCTTTTGGTCTACCTTTTTCTCTTTATCATCTTTGTTCAGTATGGACGTGGGGTGCATAGGGGTATTCATTGGCTTGCAATCATCCATTTTGAACTTCTTCAGGAGTTCCTTTGTATACTTGGTTTGATGGATGTACACCTCGTCCATAGTTTGTTTAACTTGAAGTCCAAGGAATAATTTGAGTTCTCCCATCATGCTCATTTCAAACTCTTTCTGCATCAACTTAGAAAACTCTTTGCACAGAGGTTCATTAGTAGCACCAAATATAATATCATCAACATATATTTGTACAATTATGAAATTAGATTTAATAGACTTTCTAAACAAGGTTGTATCAACCTTTCCTCTATTAAATCCATTTTCCATTAGAAATGAACTTAGCCTATCATACCAAGATCTAGGTGCTTGTTTAAGGCCATATAAAGCTTTCTTAAGCTTATATACATGTTCAGGTTGGGTTTCACTCTCAAAACCCGAAGGTTGCATTACATATACTTCTTCATTAATAAATCCATTTAGAAAAGCACTCTTAACATCCATTTGAAAAAGCATAATGCTATGATGTGCAACAAATGAAACTAAAATCCTAATTGCTTCTAATCTAGCAACAGATGCAAAAGTTTTAGTATAATCTATACCTTCTTCTTGAGAATAACATTGTGCAACAATTCTTGCTTTATTTCTTACCACCTTACCATTCTCATCAAGCTTATTTCTGTAAACCCACTTTGTTCCAAGAACTGATTTGTCTTTAGGCAGCAGTACCAGAGTCCAAACATCACTTCTTTCAAACTGATTCAGTTCTTCTTGCATTGCCATAATCCAGCCATTGTCCAGCAGAGCCTCGTTTACTGTCTTTGGTTCCAACTCAGACTAGTGCAGAATCTTCCTGCTCTCTGAAAGTTGATCTGGTTTTTAGTCTATCATTGGGGTTTCCAATGATTTTATCTTGTGGATGGTAATTTTTGAAGTACCATGATCTCTGTGTTGTTTTGGCTTCAACGACACAAGAAGGGGGTGAATTGAGTTTTCTTAAAAATATTTCCCTCTTAAAAACTTTTCATAAAGCTTTAAAAATCAGAGTTGCGGATTTGTGTTCTCAGGATCTTTTATAAAATCGATGAAGGGTTTTTACAAAATCTTGAATAGAAGGTGATGAGGATAAGAAAGATTAATAACGAATAGGTTCAGGTTCAATAACTCAGTAATAACAAGATACAGTTTATACAGATCAAGAACATTATTTATATTAAAATTTAAACATCAAAGTTGCGGGTTCTTGAATCATAAACAGAAAGTAAAGGAGTTTGAGTCTAGAGATACTACACAACCAGATTTATCATGGTTCAGTCACCACCACTGTGACCTACATCCAGTCCCCACTCCACCTGTGGGATTTCACACACTAACACACAAGCTTTGCCAGGTAGCTTGAAAAACCTTTACACCACAGAGCACTCCTTCACCTCGAGATACCACACTCTTCTGAAGAGCCTCAATGTTCTTCCTTAGGGATACCTCACCCTAATCACTCAGAGAGACTCCCTCTCCCTTTACAATCGAAAGTAAAACAAAAGTTGATTCCCAACTCTCAATAGTCAGATAAAACAAATTGAAGCACTTATGAGTATTGAAACACTCTTTTCACAGTAAGCTCAATGAAGATGATGAATGATTTTCACAATTGATTTCTCAAAAAATGATTTCGTAAAGCTATGATATGTTATGATATATGTTCAAGTGTTCCTTTGATCCCTCTTTATATAGAAAACAAGTTATAGTCGTTGGGATCAATCAAAACAGATTTGGATCTGATTTAACAGAATCTGTTTTCTTGATTCTCATTCTTGAGATAAGATTCTAATAGTTCTTATAGCATCCATAAAATAACGAGTCCATTTGGAAAAATACCCGTGTCCATCTTAAAAAAATAGCCACGTCCATTTGCCACGTTAGTGGACGAGCGCTTCTGCCACTTTAGTGGACGAGCGCTTGTATCACTTTAGTGGACGAGCACTTTTGTCACTTTAGTGGACGAGCATTTCTGTCACTTTAGTAGACGTGTGCTCGTGTCACTTGAGTAGATGTGAGCTTCTGTCACTTTAGTAGATGTGAGCTTCTGTCACTTTAGTAGACGTGAGCTTCTGCCACTTTCTTGGACGCCAGCTTTTACCACTGTTGGACGAGCACTTCTATTATTCCCAGTGTTGGACGAGCGCTTATATTATTCCAGTGTTGGACGAGCGCTTATATGATTCTTTCCAAAAATCATTTTCATTAACAAAAACTTATTCCTTTTAATGTAGGTTATGAAAAATGATTTTCTTCATGCATCTTTCTTAATCGAGCTATTTGTGAATAAGAGATTTCATCTCTTACAAATCATCTAAGACTTAACACTAATTTCTTCGTTTAATCTCTTGTCTTGATGATTCCTTGATCTTTGTCCTTGCTCTTTGATTCCTCCAAGTTCTTACTTGAATATTCTCCTTTGATTGCTCACTGAACTTGTTGAATATTGCTTGATACATGTCTTTACAATTTGACACTAAACACTTGCATACACATTAAGTTGTATTTTTCATATATCAAAATCTCTCAGTCATTGAGTCTAACAATCTCCCCCTTTTTGATTATGTCAAACCTTTTAACAAATTATAAGCTCAGAATATAAGTGTAGTAGACGCTTAGTGTTTTGACAGATTTATATCATGGTACCAAAGCAGTCAGAGTAGAAGTATATCAGAGCAAAAAAAAATATATTAACAGAGTATTAACAGAGCATAATTTGATTTACTCCCTATTAATCTTGTAAGCTTATAAACTCCTTAGCTCCCCCACAACAAATGCATGTATATTTTTGTTATTATCTCCTTTCTTTATATTATACTTTTTCTCATGTATAATTTGTTATTATCCTCTTTCTCTATATCTTACTTTTTCCTCTCCCTTTTGGTATCATAAAAAAGGTAAAGAAAAGAAACATTCAAAGCAAAAGAGAAGGTAAGCATTTTAAACATTCAAAACATAGCATATGAAATTGTTTAGGATAGAGGGATAGGTTTAGGGACAAATCAAGGAATAAGTGCGTCCATTAATTTTCCTCCCCTTTTTAGATTTTCTCCTGTTTCTTTAGAGATTAGATATAGGATTGATCGATTATGCCCAATTCTCTTATAATGAAGAAGAAGCTTTCCTTGTTCAAGGGCTTGGTAAAGATATCAGCAAGTTGCTTAGTTGTATCAACATATTCAATCTCAATTTCTCTAATTTGTATATGATCTCTAATGAAATGATGTCTAATTTCTATGTGTTTAGTTCTAGAGTGCATTATGGGATTCTTAGTTAGGTTAATTGCACTTGTATTGTCACATCTAATAGGAACTTGGTTTAGTTGCACACCATAATCAACTAATTGTTGTTTCATCCATAAAACCTGTGCATAACAGCTACCAGCTGCTACATATTCAGCCTCTGCAGTGGATAAAGTCACACTAGATTGTTTCTTACTGAACCATGATACTAATGAGTTTCCTAGTAAATGGCAAGTTCCACTAGTACTCTTTCTGTCTAGTTTACAACCAGAAAAATCAGAGTCTGAATAGCTAATTAACGTACATGTAGCTCCCTTGGGATACCATAATACCATGTCTTTTGTTCCTAACAGATACTTAATTATCCTTTTAACTGTTGTTAAGTGTGATTCTTTTGGATTTGCTTGATACCTGGCACACATGCATACACTAAACATGATATCTGGCCTACTAGCAGTAAGATAAAGTAGTGAGCCTATCATACCTCTAAATTTAGAAACATCACCAGGTTTACCTTGCTCATCTTTATCCAGATAACAGGAGGTACTCATTGGAGTAGCCATCTCCTTAGCATTTTACAGGACAAACTTCTTGATCAACTCATTGCAGTACTTGGTTTGGCTAACAAAGATTCCATTTTCAGTTTGCTTTATTTGCAGTCCAAGGAAAAATTTCAGCTCACCCATCATTGACATGTCAAACTCACTCTGCATAAGACTTGCAAACTCTTTGCACAAGTGCTCATTAGTGGCACCAAAAATTATATCATCCACATATATTTGTACAAGTAATATAAAACGTTGTGTGCCTTTTTCTTAATGAACAAAGTTGTGTCAACTTTACCTCTTTTAAATCTTTTTTCAATGAGAAAATTACTTAACCTTTCATACCAAGCTCTAGGAGCTTGCTTTAAGCCATATAGTGCTTTAGACAGTTTATAAACATGGTTAGGCAATTCATTATTCTCAAAACCAGGTGGTTGACCAACATACACTTCTTCTTGTATAAATCCATTTAAGAAAGCACTCTTAACATCCATTTGATACAATTTAAATCCCATTATGCAAGCATAAGCAAGTAGCATTCTTATAGCTTCTAATCTTGCTACTGGTGCATATGTTTCATCATAATCTATGCCTTCTTCTTGGTTATACCCTTTGGCTACCAATCTAGCCTTTTTTCTTACAATTATACCATTTTCATCTAGTTTATTCCTAAAAACCCATTTTGTACCTATTACTTGACAGTTCTTGGGTTTAGGCACTAGTTTCCAAACTTGGTTTCTTTCAAACTGGTTTAACTCATCTTGCATCGCCATCATCCAATGTTCATCAATTATAGCATCATCTATGTTCTTAGGTTCTACTTGAGACACAAATGCCATATGATTACAAACATTTCTAAGAGATTGTCTAGTAGTTACCCCCTTTGTAATTTCACCAATGATGTTATCAATTGGATGATTTCTGACAGTCCTCCATTCCTTTGGTAGGTCAGGCTGTTGTTTTGTTTGCTCCTGCTGTAGCGATTTGTTCTTTAAGCTTTCATCTTCTTCATTGTCCTGTTTCTCTTCTAGGAGAGTTTTCTCAATTGAATCTGTAAGATCATCAATAACACAATCATTTACCAACCTTTTGGGGTTAGACTCATCAAATGTCACATGCATATATTCCTCAATAGTTTCTATTCTCTTATTATATATTATAAATGCTTTACTAGATAGGGAGTAACCTAGGAAAATTCCTTCATCGGCCTTTGCATCAAATTTTCCAAGATTATTCTTTCCATTATTAAGAACAAAGCATTTGCATCCGAAAACATGTAAATGTGCTATGTTTGGTTTTCTTCCTTTGTAAAGCTCATAAGGGGTTTTCTTTAAGATTGGTCTTATTAAGACTCTATTTAGCACATAGCAGGTTGTATTGACAGTATCTACCCAAAAATGTTTTGGCCTAGAGTCGTTCAACATAGTTCTTGCTATCTACTCTAATGATCTATTCTTTCTTTCCACTACTCCATTTTGTTGTGGAGTTCTAGGAACAGAAAAATTATGTTGAATGCCATACTCATCACAAAAGCTTTCAAACACTTCATTTTGAAATTTTCCCCCATGATCACTTCTTATAAAAACAATTTTTACGTCCTTTTCATTTTGCACCATTTTTGCCATTTTCTTAAATGCAGCAAATGAATCACTCTTATGAGATAGAAAATATGTCCATGTATATCTAGAGTAATCATCTACTATTACCAATGCATATAAGTTACCACCAAAGCTTTTGGTTCTAGATGGACCAAATAAATCCATGGGTAAAAGTTGCAAGGGTCTAGTTGTTGAAACAATGTTCTTTGGTTTAAAAGATACCTTAACTTGCTTTCCTTTTTGACATGCATTACATAGTCCATCTTTCACAAATTTTAGTTTAGGCAAGCCAATTACAAGATCTTTACGAATCAGTTTATTCAAGTGGTTCATGTGAATGTGTGCAATTCTTCTATGCCAAAGCCAATTATCTTCTTCTTTTGAAATAAGACAGCATGCAATATTTGAAGAGATATTGTCTAAATCAAGCATATAGATGTTATCTGTCCTATGTCCAATTAATTTCAAATTTTCATCATGCTGATTTTCTATTAAGCAACTATTGGAATTGAATTTTAACTTGAAGCCTTTGTCACATAGTTGACTGATACTTGATAGGTTATGTGTCAGTCCCTCAACATATAGTACATCCTCAATTATTGTTGTTGAGTCACTTCCAATGTTGCCAATGCCAAGTATTCTCCCTTTATTATTGTCTCCATAGGTAACATTACCACTCGACTTGGGGGTAAAGGAAATGAACTTGATTTTGTCTCCAGTCATGTGCTTGGAACAGCCACTGTCAAGATACCAATTCACATTCTTGGCTTTCCAACACAAAAATAGCATTTAACGAATGGTGTGTTTGATGTCATAGGTGTAGCAAAAAACTTCTTGAAAGATTTCTCATGTATCTTAGGTTTATAGCCTATTCCAGCCTTATCATAAACACATTTTTGCTGTCCTAACAATGCATCCAAATTATCTCTACCATTTGTGAACTTGGCTAAGTCATTTTTCAGTTTTTCAACTTCTTTAGTCAATGTACAGCTAGATGCATTCCAGATTTCTTTATCACTAGTAACTCTAGATAGATCACCATTCAAATGATTTATACGTTTCTCCAACTTAGGACATTTATCACATATAGGTGCATCTAAGACAGTAGCTAGTTTTTCTTTTAGAGCACAATTTTCTGTTTTTAATTGATGTACCTCTTTGTTTAAAACATAAGTTTTCTCCTCTAAGCATGTGATGGTTTTCTTAGACTAAGTTAGCAATCTAGCAAGTCTAATGGATTCTCTATGAAGTTCTTCAAAAGCATTTTGCAATTCATCATAAGAAGGTTGATAATTAGAACTTACTTCACTTTCTGAATCACTGTTATTGCTGGCCATCAAGCACAAGTTTGCCTCCTGAGATTCAGATTCTTCAGTGGAATCTAGATCATTATCATCCCAAGCAATGTAGGCCTTTCTTGGCTTTCTCCACTTCTTGTCCTTTGAGTCAAACTTTTCTGTTTTGTCCTTCTTTTCCAGTTTTGGACAGTCAAGCTTCATGTGGCCAATCTTTCCACATTCATAGCATGTGATGTTGTTGGAAGAGTTGTCACCTTTGTTGAGATTTCTCCTTTGAAAGGTGGATGGCTTTCTTTTGAAGTTGCCTTTCTTCTTTAGGAAGTTCTTGAACTTTCTAACTAGCAATCCCATCTCTTCTTCAGATTCAGTCTTTTGTTCTGAATCATCATCACCACTGTCTTCTACTTCTTTGACTTGTGATTTCAGAGCCAATCCCTTCTTTCTTTTATTAGTTTCTTCACTCTCATTTAGTCTGTTCAACTCCAATTCATGTTCTTGTAATTTTCCAAACAGTGTGGCAATGGTCATTGATGAGAGATATCTGGATTCTGAGATTGCAGTGACTTTAGGTTGCCGTTCCCTGCTCAAGCATCTCATGACTTTGTTAATTTGATCCTCATTTGAGATTGTCTTTCCAAGACCAGCCAATTGATTTATGATGTGTGTGAATCTCTTTTGCATTTCTATCATAGGTTCTCCTCGATTCATTCTGAACAGCTCATACTCATGTGTGAAGGTGTTCATTCTTGCTCTTTTGACATCTGAGGTTCCTTCATGTGTTACTTGCAATGTATCCCACATCTCTTTTGCTGATTTGCAATTTGAAACCCTGAAAAACTCATCACGGCTTAAAGCAGATGTTATAATATTCTTAGCACGTGTATTATATTGAATTCTTTTCTTATCATCCTCATTCCATTAAGTTTTAGGCTTATTTCTTGGAGCACCATTAGCATCTATAGTAGAGGGGACAAATGGTCCATTTTCTACTGCATCCCATATGTCAACACCTGCTGCCTCAAGAAAGATTACCATTCTTTCCTTCCAATAGATATTCTCAGATCCATTGAAGGCAGGCGGGCGTGCAAGGGAAGCCCCTTTGTAACACCCTGTTTTTCGTATGCTTCCTTATCAGTAAATACATGCTTTAATGTATTTATTTTTGATAAAATCAAGAGGATGATTTTATTTAAAATAAAATCATTTTCTTGTGTTGTTTTACCGTATGAAGTCACAGTAAAATTTTCGATCGAAAATTCAGACGAAAACTGGTCTGGGTTCTCACTGCCAGTACAAGTTTACTGAGCTAGAGACAATATTTTAATTCGTGAACGAGGCGGTTAGTGTTTTTATGATGTTTTGTGTGGGTTTGGAGTTTTTCGAAAAATCTTGTTCAGGGCCAAAATCTTAGGGATTTCCCGGGCGAAATCGTCGGGAAATACGATCGGGGAAGTCATCTGATATGCAATGGAGCAGAGCATCAAGAGGATGAAGTGACATAGAGTGACTTGATGTGAAGGCTATGACACACCTAAGAAAAAGTGAATCTTGACTTTATTTCAAAATCTCACTTTTTCATCTTTCTCTCTCCAATCACATCACATCACCTTAACTCCTTATCCTCTCTACAAGCAACCCACCTTCTTTCTTCTTCTTTCTTCTCTTCTTTCTTCTTCTTTCCCCTCAAAACCGTGACCCCCTCCCTCATTCTCTATAAATACTCTTCATTTCCACCATTCATCACTTTCCTCCATTTTCTCACATAATCACTTTACTACCTTTCTTCTTCTTCTTCTTCTTCTTCTTCTTCTTCTTTCTTACAAACTTTACATTTTTATCAATATTTTTACTTTAAGTTCTTCATCAAAGTTCTTCATATTGTTGAGGGTAATGATCCTATGTTGTTTATTTTTCAAGTTATTGTCTTTATGTTCATAGTTTTGCTTTAAGTTTCCTTTAAGCTTTCAAACTTCTAAAATCTCTTTAAAATGGTAGAAAACTCTTTTTGAGTTGAAACCACTTTCTATATTCTTGTATTTACTCATACTATCACATACTAAAAGGTTGTGTAAAACAAAGTTTCCTAACCTCTTCTTTCTAAGGAGGCCGAAACCATGTATATGGTTTAGGTGGATCTTGTTTCAACTTTTACAATTATGAGTTTGTATTTGAGTTTCATTTCCAAGATGATCATGGACCAAGGCTCCTTTATGTTAAAGGATTCTATGTATAAGTGATTGGAAAGTTTAAAGATTTGTTTTCCAAAATGATCATGGACCAAGGATCCTTTATGTTAAAGGATGCTATGCCTAAGTGATTGGAAAGTTTAAAGATTTGTTTTCTAAAATGATCATGGACCAAGGCTCCTTTATGTTAAAGGATGCTATGTCTAAGTGATTGGAAAGTTTAAAGATTTTACTCTATTTTTATGTAAAGACCAAAACCAATGAGTTTTAAGGCAATGGTGTTTAAGTTTTGTTTTCCAAAATGATCATGGATTAAGACTCCTTGATATAGGAGGATGCTAGGTCCAAGAGATTGTAAAGTTTGAAGATTTCTAACCCCTATTTCTTGTTAAGGCCGAAACCTTCAATGTTTATGGCAAAGATGTTGAGTTTTGTTTTCCAAAGTGATCATGGACTAAAAAGCTCCTTATGATAAAGGATGCTATGTCTAAGTGATTGGAAAGTTTAAAATATTTTCTTACTTTATTTTCCTAGGATGGCCGAATGTAACATTTGACCCAGGAGGTGTTATTTTATTTTGTTTTCCAAGATGATTATGGATTAAATCTCCTTTATGTTAAAGGATTCTATGTCCAAAAGATTGGATGATTTAAAGATCTCTAACCTCACAAACTTGTTAAGGAAGAACCTAAGAGTTCATGGTCTAAGACATTTGATTTTTCCATTTTCCAAAATGACCATGGTTTCAAGCTCCTTACTATGTATGGATGCTAACCTAAAGAGATTGGAAAGTTTAGAAATTCCTAGCTTATTTACCTATGCTTGGCCGAAACCCTAAGTCAAGTACTTAGTGAGATTTTTAATTTAACTTTGTTAAAAGATCATTGTTTATGAACTCCTAACACTTAAGGATCATAAATCCATGAGTTGTATAATTTTTGGGAATCTCTAACCCTAAGAACTAGTCTTGGCCGAACCTATACCTTGTGGTTTAGTGTTCTTGTTTGATTTTAACTTGTGATTTTGTGTTCATAACCTTAGACTTTCATCGCGGAGGAAACAAGGACGTTCGTGGTTTACCTCTCCAAGCATCTAATCTCCTTAACTTCACGGAAGGTAAGAGGGGATTTCCTAAAGATATTCAATAACTGTATGCATGTGTGTAGGTGTTTAACTGGATATTTATATGTTGATTGAGCTTACTTGGTTATCTAATGTACTTGAACTGTTATGCTATTATCTGATGTTGAACTGTACTTGCTCTAAATGTTATAATGCATATATATGATGAACTGCTTTCAACTGTGATATTAGTATTGATATGATAATATATACTGTTGTTGATTAAAAGTTTGCTAAGCTAGACTTGTGTCTGTGCTCAACTGTCATAAGGATTAAGAACCTTAATAAGCTTTGAAGACGAAGGGATTGGTGTTTTTTCCAAAAGTTCATTAACTTAAAGTACTTGTTTTAAATGTTGAAATGGTTTTGATGAACTATTGTTATACAAGAGAAAAATCCTTTTCGAACTATATGTCTTCAAGTGAAAACTTTCAAGATTATTTGGCAATATCATATTGGGGATTTTCAAAGATAAAAGTATTTCAAAGATACTTTACAAAAGATTTTCAAAGGAAAGGTTTTCTCCTAAATGTTTTAGAAACTTTTCGATAGCCTGGATAGGTTATCAAGGATTCGGTTTTGAATTTGATTTTCACTGAATGAAAAATAAGTACTTAAGAAAGAGAATCTAGTACGTGAGATGTCGCCTCTAGTATTCAGTTATATGCACGTGATCTTGGATCAGTGTTAATTCGGGGCCATGAGTCCTATTCATGATGTTTCTGGACTAAGGGTCCAATTCTCGAAATTGAGGACAATGCGTTCTGATTTCGTCGTGGTGGACTGTGTGCTTAATCACGTTGTTGAGGACTGTGTGTCCTAATCACGTTGTTGTGGATTGTGTGTCCTAACCACGTTATGATGAACATTGTTAAAGGTGAATGTTTTTTTCTACGACCACAACCCTTGACTGCGGCATCGGTCTCGGGCGTTGTGATTGAGCATTCGGACTGTGTGTCCTATGCTTTTAAGCTTTCAAGTGATGGGGAAATGATGATTAAGTCGTTAGCTTTGAGCTGCGATAGCGAAAAAGAATGAACACAAAGAAAACCTTTTAAATAAAACATTTTCTCATGTGCATTTCCCCATGCAGACGTACTCTCTTATATATTAGATACAAGGTGGTATGTGGGAGTCTGTCCATGTAAACCGAGTTCAGAGGCACATGTGACGTTGCTCGTCCTGAGACCTTAAATGCATGAGGGTATGGAGGCAACTGCCCGGTAGGCTAGAGATTGACCAACTCTAATTCTTCTCCAGTTGAAAATGGTGTTGATATCTCATGAGATTAAGTTAGAGCCTGATATTGAAGTGCCATGCATATTTTCAAAGGTTGACTGTGCGGATTTGAGACCCTTTGATATAACACTGTTATGCTATGTATATGCATGATTTAACTGCTTATATGATTATGTGATGTATGTATCATGTATATGGTTGTTGTGGGATATATCTTATGACGGTATATCACTCTTGCACAACTGTATGTTATGTTCTTTTCTTCTTGTATCGGGAATGCGCGTGCTCTTAGATGGATTCGAACGTTCCCTTGGCACTGACGAGCTCGAGGAGCGAGGTATTTGATCACTCTGGGTCGGCGGGGAATTGGACTATACACGAGGGAGCGATGATCGCGACATATCGAGGACCAGTCACGACCACCGAAACAAATGCTAACGGAGTGCCCGCACGAAGGATTCATACCGTCGAGACGAGGACTGTGACACTTCCACCTCCATGGTACTACCTCCATACGCTACAAGTTACCAGACTCCTTCATGAGCACTTTGATCCAGTGGAACCGCTTGCGGAGGATCCAGTGGAGGAGGATCTTGAAGAGGATCCTGAGGAAGAGCCTCTTGAGTTCATAGAGGTCGAGGACGAGGAGGAGGAGGAGCCAGAGTACCATCCGCACGATCCCGGTGATGACGACGTCCCTATCGACGATGGCGGTGACGTTATTGATCCGGCAACTGATATCTCGTCTGAGGGTAGCGTCTGTGGTCACTCTGCATGCAGGAGGCATGGGTAGATCGTTTGTTGGCTTTTGGAGTTGTCCCGATAGTCCCTAGGGTTTTAGAGCCATCTTTTGAGTCTTGTACCCAATTCCCTATTCCCAGTTTGATGCTATCTTTTTACCTATTTCTTCAGTAGCTGTTTCAGTGTATGTTGGCCAGTTCGACAAGGTCTGTCTTGTAATCAAACCTAAGATACCAAGTTGGATAGTTATCATTATATGTGTGATGTTGATTTTCATGTTCTGAATGTTCATCACCTTTTCTTAACTGGTTGTTTTTTAAAAAAAATGAGTACCCTTTTTCAGTAACCCTATATAAAAGGTTATTTTTCCGAAGGCGACCAGTGTTTTAAATAAGTTTCTTTTCCGCAACGGGTAACCATGTGATGCCGGGTTTCAGGGTGTCGCGCCCTTCATTTAAATAGTCATTGTAAGACATGCTCTTATAGCTGTTAAGACAAACTTAAGGGTTTAGCTGTGATACCAATTGTTGTTTTGGCTTCTACGACTCAAGAGGGGGGGGGGGGGGGGGTGAATTGAGTTTTCAAAGAAAATATTTCCCTCTTAAAACTTTTTCACAAAGCTTTATAAATTAGAGTTGAGGATTTGTGTTCTCAGGATCTTTTATAAAGTAGATGAAGGGTTTTTACAATATCATGAATAGAAGGTGATGAGGATAAGAAAGATAAATAACGAATAGGTTCAATTTCAACAACTCAGTAATAACAAGATACAGTTTATACAGATCAAAAACAGAAATTGTACTTGAACTTTAAACATTAAAGTTGCAGGTTCTTGAATCATAAACAGAAAGCAAAGGAGTTTGAGTTTAGAGATACTACACAACCAGATTTATCCTGGTTCAATCACCACAACTGTGACCTACATCCAGTCCCCACTCCACCTGTGGGATTTCACACACTAACACACAAGCTTTGCCAGGTAGCTTGAAAAACCTTTACACCACAGATCACTTCTTCACCTCGAGATACCACACTCTTGTGAAGAGCCTTAATGTTCTTCCTTAGGGATACCTCACCCTAATCACTCAGAGAGTCTCCCTCTCTCTTTACAATCAAAAGTAAAACAAAAGTTGATTCCTAACTCTCAATAGTCAGATAAAACAAATTGAAGCACTTATGAGTATTGAAACACTCTTTTCACAGTAAGCTCAATGAATATGATGAATGATTTTCACAATTGATTTCTCAAAAAATGATTTCGTAAATATCTACGTTTTGTGCATCCAAGAAGGCCATCATCCTCTTCTTCCAGTAGTCATAATCAGTTCCATCAAAGAGAGGAGTCCTATTGATAGCTTGTCCTTCTGCATCCATGGTTGTTGGATCGTACTCCCTCAGCACTTGTTAGATGCTCAACCCTTTCGAGGCTGAGCTCTGATACCAACTGAAGTTGACATGGGCAAACACAAAAAGGGGGGTTGAATTGTGTTTGTTAATAATTTTTGAAAACAACCTTTTTCAATGCTTATTTTCTCACACAAAGAATAACAGACGAAAGCTCACACAGAAAATGATCTTTTAAAAGATTAACAAAATCAAGTTCAAATCCCCACAGTCAGTGAAACAAATAAAACTGTATGAGTTAAGGGATTAGAAGATTCACGCAAGTGTTTTATCCCGGTTCACTCTCTTCCAACCAAGAGCTACGTCTAGTCCCTTCGACTTGAAGGTTTTACTCCACTATTTTTCCAAATAGATTACAACAAGTATTCAACACCTCTCCAGGCTGCAAGTATTCCTTTCTTACCAAGCCTCTTCAGGCTCTAACTCTAACAAAGAGATTGTTTGCTTTTGATCTTCTAACTCACTATGTGTGAGGATATGAAAGTTTAAGATCGTTGAATATTACAACAATACTCAAACTAAAGAATATAGACTTTTGCTCTTGAAAGAATGAGAAATTGTAGATTGGCAAAAGTTCATTTCGCAAAAAACAAAACTTCTTTCTTCAAAGGTTGAGGTCTTCTATTTATAGTGAGATTCTTCTTCACTTGAAAAACTTCAAGGGTTGTTTTGAATATACCTATTTAGATATAGCATTAAATGCATAATATCTGTTGTGATTGATAGCTTGATCGTGGCCATTGTGAAATGTACTCTTGGTTATCACTTTTGCACGAAATGGAAGGTCACAGCTCTGAGCAATTGCAACTTGAAAAACTGTCTTTCCTCCTTTGTGAAAATTCCAGGTATTCTAGCAGAAAAGGTGACAGGGTACAGATCGTTTTGCATTTCCCCATTGTACTATGTTGCTTTTTGCATTTCCTTGATGGTACTATGTTTCTCTCACAAAGAAACAAAGCATTAAAACAGATAAAACAAATAGCAAGGACCAACATTCGTTTGAAATAAATATCAATAATTTGAAATAAATATTTCTTTGTGGTCGAGATAGCATTTACTTAGCTAGACTGAGCATATGAGAACTTATATGAAAAATATCTCGTCTACTTAAAATCTGCATCTACACGCTCATGGGTAAAACCAAGTCTATGGACTTGCAGTTTTCTTTTCGCTCGTCTACTGGCGTGGCATATCCTCTCGTCTATCATCAAGTCTTTGGAGTTGCTAAAATTCAGTGAGTTATTTTTTATCTCCGTCTACTGACATGAAATTTAAGCTCATCTACTCAAATATAAATAAATAAATATACCATTGGTTTTGAGCAGCTCGTCTACATGGATGTACGTGGATTCACAAACTAAGTCCAAGCAGATACAAGGAAACTTATTCAAGGTTTCCATAACTTATATATTTTTAACATTCCTGCAAGACAAAATAAAGCATGTTAGATCTCAACTAAAACTTTGCCATGCAAATTTAATCCTTTTTGTTAACATCAAAATTCAGATTATGAATCCAAAACACTTTGGTTCCAACAGTCTCCCACGGTAAGAGACTTGTTTGGGTCCCTCACCTTAAAATTTGCCTGAGATTCAATATCAATCTTTATGTGGGATTTTTGGGACTTGTTTCCCATGAGTCCTCTGTAAGACTAAGCCCTCATTCATGTTTTGATGTATGACAAACAAAGTGTATTTTGCATAAGATTTTTAATTTTGACTACGTACTCATTTTATGTTAAGCTGCATGCAAGATCACTCGTCCAACAAAGTAAAACAAGCTGAAGTTCAACAAAGCAGAACAAGATAACATCCAACAAAGTAAAAAGTTGACGTCCAATGAACCACTAAAGAGCTCGTCCACTAAAGTACCATTTGGAGCGCGTCCACTAAAGTACCATTTGGAGCGCGTCCACTAATGTACCATTTGGAGCGCGTCCACTGAAGTACAACAAGAAGAGCACGTCTACTGAAGTACAATAAGAAGAGCACGTCCACTGAAGAACAACAAGAAGAGCACGTCCACTGAAGTACAACAAAAAGGAGAGCTCGTCTAACAAGAAGAGCGCGTCCACTAAAAGAAACAGGAAAGCTTGTCTAACAAGAAGAGTGCACTAGTGCAATAAGTGCTTTTTACGTCAGTTAAAATTGATTTTATACGTCAGAATATTGTCTGACGTAAGTACAGCTGACGTTAATAGTTAATATTTTAACGTCAGTTGTTTAAATAACTGACGTTAAATATAAAACTATTAACGTCAGTTCTTTAACACAACTAACGTTAATAATGTTCAAACTAACGTCAGTTCTGTTAAAGAACTGACGTTAAAGGTTTTACTATTAACGTCAGGTTTTTGATACAACTGACATTAATAGATTTTTTTTAAAAAAAAATTCAGTTTTAAAATATCACTCCCCTAAGCTCTCCCTGCATTCAGTAAATATCCCAGTAACACAGAATATCACACACATTACAGAATTGCAAACACTACCCTTAAATTTCAATATTAACAATAAGAAAAGAAATATACAAAGGAACAATGGGGGGACTTAAAACCAAAACCCATGTATAGGAAAAACATAACTATATATCTACAAGTATATATATATATATATATATATATATAAATTTTAGTCTCTAATGTCTAAAAACAAAACTACCGCCTTACCAACAAAATAGAGGGTTGTAACATTATAAACTTAAATTAAAAGGAAGGACTAAAGATAGTATATAACATGTAAACTTAGACTAGAATCAGGCGTAGGCGCGATCGGGTCCTGCGTAGGCCCCACAGTGTCCTCCCGTGCATGTGGGCTATCCGACTGATCCATATGTATGCCTGTTCAGAAACAATATATATTTATTAACATAGGATATAACTCAAAATAAATACAGAAGTATAAATAAAAATAAATGTATACTAAGTTTAAACAACCTATATCAATATCCCTTCGTGATGATCATCACGAGTGGCATGTACATCGTCCACTTGTGTCTCCTCGATTATAGTAGGCATGTTTGTTGAAAAAGAAGGAGTCTCAGGAATATCAAGATTTGAATCTTGATTTTCATCACTACCATTATACATGCTTTTTCCTTGGAGAACCACGGACAACCTTTTGTTAGAAGGATCAGTGATGTAGAACACTTGTTTTGCTTGGGAAGCCATTATAAAAGGCTCATTTATATGACCTAACTTGTTGAGGTCTACCAATGTGAACCCCAATTCGTCGGTTTGTACACCACCGTTACTATCAACCCAGTTACATTTAAAAACCGGCACCGTAAGCTTAGTGTAATCGAGCACCCAAATATCTTCAATATATCCAGAGTAAGATCTCGGTGCTTTAAGGGGTTTTGTGTCCTTTTCACTAGAGAAGTGCATTGCTTCGGCCACGATCATAACCCCACTATTTTGCATGGTACTCTTGTTATCTTGTTCCTTTGTATAAAAGGAAAAGTTATTTATGTCGTATCCGCTCCAACATATGACGTTGAAGCTAGGCCCACGTGCTAGCCATCTTACGTCATCAGAAGCAGTACTACCATCCTTCAGCATTTCTTCCTTGAACCATGGTAAGAAAGTCTTGTTATGCTTGTTCAACAACCACCTTTCGCTCATTCGAGGGTTTTCTTGATTGACTTTTCTTTTATGTTCAAATAAGAAAGGCTGAACACAATCGATGTTGTTCAATACATACAAATGTGCTTGAAGCACTTCCTCCCGACCCTTGCTATTAATTCTTAAGCCATGTGTACCCTTACCTTGACATCTGATCTCATCATGCCGAGGCTTAGGAACCCCTAAAGGATCCGTGTTATGAAGGTAGTCCGAACAAAACTGAATAGCTTCTTTTGCAACATACCTTTGAACAATTGATGCTTCCGAACGATGAGGATTCTTCACGTACCCTTTCAAGATCTTCATGTAGCGCTCAACTGGGTACATCCATCTCAGAAAAACCGGCCCACATAATCTAATCTCCCTCGCCAAATGAACAATTAAGTGAACCATTATGTCGAAAAAGGAAGAAGGAAAATACATCTCCAATTGGCACAAGATTGTATCAGCCTCAACTTCCAAGTCATCCAACATACGGGGGTCAACGACTTTGCTACATATAGAATTGAAGAATGAGCACAACCGAGTAATGGCATGTCTCACATTTTTTGGAGCAATACCACGAATATCAACTGGCAGAAGTTGTTGCATCAAGATGTGACAATCATGAGACTTTAAGCCAACCAATTTAAGATCACTAGAGACAAGCCTCTTCATATTTGAAGAGTAACCATGTGGAACTTTGATGCCCTGAAGACACCCGTAGAAACTTTGTCTCTCTTTTTTTGACAAAGTATGACATGCTGGCGGCAAATAAGTCCGCTTACCATCCTCAACAACTGGAGCTAACTGCTCTCGTATACCCATAGCAACGAGGTCGAGACGAGCATTGACACCATTCTTTGTATTGCCCTGAATGTTGAGAAACGTCCCGATCACACTATCACACACATTTTTCTCCACATGCATCACATCAATGTAGTGTCTGACATCAAGCTTGCGCCAGTATGGAAGATCAAAGAATATCGACCTCTTCTTCCATATGCTTTTCTCAGCAGCTTTACCTTTCTTTTTGGACTTGTCGAATATAATATCGATACCCTTTACCCTCTGATAAACCTGCTCTCCAATTAAGGCCGTCGGAGCTTCTTCTATCTCTTGGCATCCATTAAAAGCTTTTTTCATCTTACGATATGGGTGATCACGTCTAAGAAATCTCTGATGCCCAAGGTAAACCGTCTTCTTTCCATGATGCAACTGAGTGTAGCATGTGCCTTCTTCACATATAGGGCATGCTTTATGTCCCTTGACACTGTACCCGGACAAGTTACCGTATACTGGAAAGTCGTTGATGGTGCAAAATAACATGGCACGAAGCTTGAAAGTCTCATGAGAATACCCGTCAACTACATCAACACCTTCCACCCACAGCGTTTTCAAGTCTTCAATCAAGGGACTTAGATAAACATCTAAGTCATTTCCCGGTTGCTTTGGGCCCGAAATCATCATAGACAACATCATGTATCTGCGCTTCATGCACAACCAAGGGGGCAGGTTGTAAATTATCAATAGAACAGGCCATGAACTATGAATACTACTCATGTTACCATAAGGATTCATTCCATCCGTAGCAAGTCCAAGCCTTAGGTTTCTTGGCTCATCGGCGAAATCCAGAAACATAGTATCAATGTTCTTCCATTGCATAGAATCAGCAGGATGACGAACCTTTCCATCACGTTTCCTCTCATCATTATGCCATCTAAGATTCTTCGCATCTTTCGCATTGGCAAACAATCGCTTGAACCTTGGAATTATTGGAAGATACCACAACACCTTTGTAAGAGGACCCTTTTTTCTCACATCTTCAAGATCATCATCATCATCACCACCTTTCACTTTGTATCGTGATAACCCACATTTTGGGCAATCGTGATTGTCTTCATGAACACCGGTGTACAATATGCAATCATTGGGGCATGTGTGTATCTTCTTATACTCCATACCCATTAGACACAATACCTTCTTGGCCTCATAGTTACGGTCAGGCAATGTGTTGTCCTCCGGAATCAAGTCTTTTAACACTTCAAGCAATTCCGTGAAGCTTTTATCGGTCCAACCATTTCTCGCCTTCACACAAACCAATTTTAGCACCGCCGACAACCGTGTATGAGTAGTACACCCTGGATATAAAGGCTTATCCGCATCACTGCACAACCTATCATACACATGAGCTCGATGAAAAGATTCTTGTCCAATATCACAGATCATGTCCTCTACTTGATCATCCTTCATATCTACGTCAACATCCTCACTTTGGGAGACACTTGTCGTACTACTCAACAACACATCACCATGCGATATCCATCTTGTATAACTCAAGCAAATCCCTTCACAAATCAAATGAGTACGTATATCCTTCACCGTACATTTCCTCGTATTCAAACACTTGACACAAGGACAACAGAACATTCCATTACTATTAGGAACATTCCTTTGAGCAAATTCTATAAATTCTTCAACCCCCTTCAAATACTCAGCACTAGTGAGCTTACAAACCATCCAACTACGATCCATAACTAGATAGGTTCTGTAGATATACAAAACATATATCCAAGGCATTTAAAAATTATTTCAAATTTACACCATTTTCAGGTTTCTTAAGACAAAAGAAATAAGCAGATGAAGATAAATTAACAAAACAGAATTCCAACGAGCAATATATTGTTGATGTCACATGCTACAAGAAACTCTAAATTTCTTCCCAATTTGAAATAGGTCATGATAGCAGAAGAAAAACAAGAGAAAACACAAAACCCACGACCAGAAATAGAGACATTCCAAACAACTCAAACTCACAGTTTCAAGTTTCAACTACATAGACTACAGTTTCAACATACACTCAAAACCAAAAATAAAAAAATGTGCCCTAAAGACTCACCAGAAATAGGTGCTCGCGTGGTGGCCAATGTTCGATGTGGTTACTGAGAGCAGAGGGACAATGAGAGTTAGTGTGCGGGAAGGGGAAAGAGAGATGTGAAGTTATTGCAAAGAATGAGCGGGAAAGACAGAGTTAAGGTTAAGAGTGTACCTCACGGTGGTGGGGAAGAAGCCCTCGCGGTGGTTGCGGTGGAGATGAGCTCGCTATTAGGGCAAAGTGAGAGTGAGAGTGAGAGTGAGAGTGAGAGTGAGAGTGAGAGTTGAGAGTCAGAGTGAGAGTGAGCGTGAAAGAGAAGAACAGAGACGTACAGAGCGAAGTGTAGAAGGCGCGCGGGTGTAAACGTTATAATCAAAAACCCAAAATAAAACAACATTTTACGTCAGTTATATTAAACAACTGATGTTAAAAATAAATATTTTTTATTTAAAAACACTTTTAACGTCAGTTGATGAAGAAAACTGACGTTAAAAGTGTATAAGTTTCGGCAAAAAATTTAACGTCAGTTGTATAAACAACTGACGTTAAAAGTGTTAAAATCAATATTCATTCTGCACGTTTATAATATATGACTGCCAACTCCCAATGCGCCTTGGAACCTAATGCTCTTAATGATCAACTTAATTTTTTAGCAACTTATGACGCCTAGTAACTTCATCCCCTGCTCCTATAAATAGCTTCCTTCCTTCCTTTTATTTTTCTGCTTCACAATATGGTTCTGCCATGGAGATTAACTTCATCACTCTTTCTTCCTATTCCTAGACTCAAAGATCTTTGTCTTAATGGTCAAACAACTTCTGAGGTTGTGTAAATCACATAACATGGGTGATAAGGTTGTGTAAATCACATATGTTAGTTGCTCACCTTATCATCCTTCAGGAGAATCGGCAGCTACAATTCCAAAACCTCAGCTTTGGAAGCAAGTGACTGTTCCAAGACCATTGCTGAAACAGATCGAGTGCACCCTTGCTTAGCCACTCTGGAAAACTCAGTCGCCCGACTCTCCTCTCTTGCTCACCCGTGAAGGGAACAAAGCCTCAACAAATGTTTAGGATTTTAAACCCTTTCAATATAACTTTTTATAGGATTTTAAAATTTTGAATGTATCTTGTAATTGTATTATTGATACACTTCATGAATGAGATCCGGTTTGAGTTATTGATTCAACTTATAGCATTTTTACTTCGCACATATATTTTAGTTTTCAAAACAGAAACACAAAACATAAAAGCAAGTGAAACTGAAACTTTGAGGAAGGCAATGCGGAAGGGTACGTATACTAGCTAAAAAAAATTATTAAAACAACCTTTAACGTCTGTTGTTGAAAGAACAGACGTTAAAAGTTAAGTGACTCATTTTTAACGTCAATTCAATAAACAATTGATGTTAAAAGGTTCACTTTTAACGTCAGTTGTTTATTGAACTGACGTTAAAAGTGAGTCACTTAACTTTTAACGTCAATCCTTACAACAACTGGCATTAAAATTGAATTAATGAAGTCTGATATTTACAAAACTGCCACCGCCTCCTTTTTAACGTCTAGCTTTTGGTTAACTGAGGTAAAATGTTCCCGTATATTACATTATTTCCAGTAGTGGCGCGTCCACTAAAAGAAACAGAAGAGCTCGTCTGCTGACGTGGCACATAGAGCGCGTCCACTGAAAGAAACAGAAGAGCTCGTCTGCTGACATGGCACTTGGAGCTCGTCTACTAAAAATAACAGAAGCGTGTGATAAGCCTCTGGCTCATCTAATTTTATAACTAGTAAGGCCATGGCTTTTGCACTAATTACTCGAGTTTAATCTCGTTTTCGCCCGAATTTGAATTTAATTGTCCTCAAGCAACATTTTGAGTCTCTTAAGTAGTTTTAGGACATTTTAGTTAATTTTGAGTCAAATAAAGCATTTACTGCTATTTCATATTTGCAGGTTAATAAGAAGAGAAAAAAGGGAAGGACTCTTAAAGCAGAAGCCATCACGGCCAGGCCGTGACACTGGTCACGACCGTGATGAGAAGACCCTGAAAGTCAGAAAGTATCACGGCCCAGCCGTGATACCTATCACGGGCGTGATGAGAAGACCCTGAAGATTAGAATTGATCATGGCCTAGCCGTGATGGAGGTCACGACCGTGACAGATCAGCACCCATGGATGGAATTGATCACGACCTAGCCGTGATTGGCATCACGGCCGTGACAGACTGGAATTTGAATGCGCGCCCTTGGCAGAATGCATCACGGCCTGGCCGTGATGGCCATCACGACCTTGACGCGAATCCTGATTTATAAAAGGCACCAGGGCAGACGCAAATGAGATAGAAATTTTCATTGTTTGACAATACTTTTCAAGGGTTTGTATTATGTTTGTGATGGAGAACTAATCACCAGGGATTAGTCTGTTGTAATCGGTTTCCACCGACACTTGAGGTTCCATAATTCCCGATCAATTTGCTTATCTCTTTCAATATTATGCTATATAATTCAAGCTGTATATAATAAGTGTTGATTAATTTCGATGATTCTATGTTCATATACCTTGATCGCGTTTGCTTAATTCTCGTGTGTTTGTCGTGTTTGATTAATTCACGAGAGCTTCAACCTGTTTGCTTAATTCGAAAATTAGGAACATATATCTTGTAGTGTCAATTGTGCTTGTCTAATTGCTGCTACAATCGAAAAGAGATTAGAATCCGCTTAGGGCATGGAATTTATGTGAATCAATGATAGTTGGGAAACCGAAACAGCAGATTAATCGTCTCAACTTATTGATAATCACTTAATTGCACTGTTTTCTTAATCAATTCTTCTCTCAGTGAATCTAAAACCTCCCCCCCCCCAAAAAAAAAAAATCGATTTGTAGGTTAATAATAATCCAAGAGTCCTTGAGATACGATACTTGAGTTGTCGTGCCCAAACTACAGGTTTTTTTAATCACTCATTTTTTGACCCGTGTGCGACAGCGGATCAAAATTGGTGCCGTTGCCGGGGACTCTTGTTGTTATTAACAGATTTGGTGATTGATTTCTGAATTAGTTCTGGCTACTAGGTCTGGTTGTTCTGACTTGTTTGATTTCGATCCTGAAATTGAGAGAACTTTGCACACACGCCGTAGAGCAATTCAGGCTAGCACTAGTTCACCAACCAATAGTGATTCTAATTCTGAACTTGCTTTTGATAACATGACTGACCAAAGAACATTAAGACAACTTGCTGCTCCTGATGTTAATTATAATGGTTTGTGTATTGAATATACTGATGTCGTTGCTCCTTTTGAATTAAAATATGGTTTAATACACTTGTTGCCAAGGTTTAGTGGTCTTGCAGGTGAGGATCCTTATAAGCATCTGAAAGAATTCCAGGTTGTGTGTTCTACACCTTTGAGACCTGAAGGAATAACAGAAGACCATATCAAGCTGAGATCCTTCCCATTCTCACTTCAAGGTGCTGCGAAGGATTGGTTGTATTATCTTGAGCCGAACTCCATTACAACCTGGAATGATTTGAAGAAAGTCTTCCTAGAGAGATACTTCCCTGCCTCTAGAGCTGCATCAATCAGAAAGGAGATATGTGGCATTAGACAAGGCAATGAATCATTGGCCGAGTACTGGGAGAGATTTAAGAAGTTGGCGTCCAGTTGTCCTCAGCACCATATTTTCGAGCAGCTTCTTATTCAGTACTTTTATGAAGGATTGCTACCAATGGACAAGAACATTTTAGATGCTGCTAGTGGGGGAGCACTTGTTGATAAGACTCCAGCTGCTGCCAAGTCATTGATTGAGAACATGTCACTCAACTCCCAACAGTTCACAACCAGAAACAATTCTGTCGAGACAAGGGGTGTGAATGAGGTCCATGTTTATTCTTCCCACAAAGCCCTTGAAACCAGACTTGATGAGCTTACTTCTTTAGTGAAGCAGTTGGCAGTGGATAAAGCTCAAACAGCAAGGCTGTGTGGTATTTGTACTTCTCTTGAACACCTGGCCGATACATGTCCCATTCTGAAAGATGAGTCGGTCACTGATTTCCTCAAGCATATGCAGCCAATCTTTACAATCAAGGCAATAATCAGAGCAGGTACAACATTCCTGACCTTTCCACTAATAAGTACCACCCCAACCGGAGAAACCATCCAAACCTTCGGTATGGAAACTCATCCACACAACAACAGCTGATGTTACCACCACAGAATTCTCCCCAAGTGACCACCTCTGCACCTTCTGGACCTTCACTAGAGGACCTTGTCAAGTAAATGGCTGCAAACAATCTCCAGTTTCAGCAGCGAACGGATTCTAGTATTCATGCTTTGCAGACACAGATTGGACAACTTGCCACTTCGATGAATGCCATGCATCAAGCTCAAGGATCGAACCAACTACATGCACAACCAGTGGTGAATCCTAATGTGAGTGCAATTACTTTGAGATCCGGAAAGGTTGCAAAACCAGTCCCTGAAAAAAATAAGAAAGTTGCTGAGGTAACACCTGAACCTTCTGTTGTTGTTGAGGTTGAAAAGGAGTATGTGCCACCAATTCCCTTCCCGCAAAGAGTACTGAAAAATAAAAAGATTGATGAGGAAGGCAAAGAGAGAGAGATTCTGGATGTATTCAGAAAAGTGGCAGTAAACATTCCGCTCCTTGATGCGATTAAGCAGGTTCCGAAATACGCAAAGTTTCTGAAGGATTTGTGCACAAACAAGATGAGGCTGAAGGGTAATGAGAGAGTCAATTTGGGGCGAAATGTTTCAGCCCTCATTCAACCTAAGACTGCACCTGACAAGGTTACCGTTTCAGCCCTCACTCAGGCAATGCCACAGAAATGCAAGGATCCGGGAACTTTTGCTATTCCATGTACCATTGGGGATAGTAAATTCGACAATTGCATGTTGGATTTAGGAGCTTCTATTAATGTCATGCCTACTTCTGTTTTCAACAATCTTTATCTTGGTCCTTTGGAGCATACAAGTCTTACTATTCAGTTGGTAAACAGGACCAATGCTCGCCCCATTGGAGTAGTAGAAGATGTGCTTGTTCAAGTCAATGACTTGATTTTCCCTGCTGATTTTTACATCTTGGACATGGCAGGGGAAACAAATTCAAGCAGATCACCAATCATTCTGGGCAGACCGTTCATGAAAACGGCGAAGACAAAGATTGATGTTGACGATGGAACCATGTCCATGGAATTTGGTGACATTGTTGCGAAATTCAACATTTTCGATGCTATGAAGCATCCCTTGGAAGAGCACTCTGTTTTTCAAATAGAGTTGCTCTCTGAAATTGTTGATGACACTTATTATGATTTGGTTGCAGCTGCTGATTTTCCATCTGTTTCTGGTTTTGATGATGTTTACTCATGTGCTGATTGCACTAACACTGACCCTTGTGCTGTTTGTGCTGAGATTGATGCTGCCTTGAAGGGCGACAGTGTAAGTGAAGCTGTTTGTTCAGCTGAAGTTCTTGATAGCACGACTGCTCCAAACATACCATCTATTGAGCAGCCACCCTCCTAAGAGCTTAAGCCACTTCCTGAAAATCTGAAATATGCTTATTTAAAGAGGAATGAAAAACTTCCGGTTATAATTTCCTCTAACCTTGATTTTGACCAGGAAACTAAGCTCTTGCAGGTTTTGAAGAAGCATAAGAAGGTGATTGGGTGGACCTTGGCCGACATACCAGGTATTAGCCCATCCAGGTGTATGCATAGGATTTTGTTGGAGGATGGATCTAAAACAGTTAGGCAGCCCCAAAGGCGGCTTAACCCCTTGATTCTTGATGTTGTGAAGAAGGACGTAACAAAACTCTTGCATGCGGGTATCATATATCCTATCTCTGACAGTAATTGAGTGAGTCCAGTGCAAGTTGTACCTAAGAAATCTGGACTCACAGTGGTAAAAAATGAAAGCAATGAACTTGTCCCCACTAGAGTTCAGAATAGATGGAGAGTTTGCATTAATTACAGGAGATTGAACCAGGCTACTAGAAAGGATCACTTTCCTTTGCCGTTCATCGATCAGATGCTTGAACGACTAGCTGGTAAATCACACTATTGTTTTCTTGATGGTTTTTCAGGTTACTTCCAGATCCACATTGCACTAGAGGATCAAGAAAAGACAACCTTCACGTGCCCTTTCGGCACTTTTTCTTACAGGAGGATGGCATTTGGTCTTTGCAATGCTCCTGGCACATTCGAGAGATGCATGATTAGTATTTTTACTGAATATATTGAGAATTGCATGGAAGTGTTTATGGATGATTTCACTGTTTATGGTTCCTCATTTGATGCATGCTTGCATAGTTTGAATCTGGTTTTGGAGAGATGCATTGAAACCGACCTTGTTTTAAATTATGAAAAATGTCATTTTATGGTTGAACAGGGGATTGTTTTGGGGCATATTATTTCTGAGAGAGGTATTTCAGTAGATCCTGCTAAGATTGAGGTGATTTCTACACTGCCTTACCCATCCTACGTTCGCGAGATTCGCTCTTTTCTTGGTCATGCAGGTTTTTACAGGTGCTTCATAAAGGATTTCAGCAAGATAACTCTTCCTCTGTCAAACTTGTTGAAAAATGATGTCATTTTCAACTTTGATGACAACTGCAAAAAGGCGTTTGATTTCTTGAAGAAAGCATTGACCTCTACTCCCATCATCCAGCCTCCTGACTGGACCCTCCCTTTTGAGATTATGTGTGATGCTTCTAACTATGCCGTGGGGGCGGTCTTTGCACAAAGGGTGGGCAAGGCGGCCCATTTGATTTATTATGCTTCTAGAACTTTGGATGCTGCACAGGCTAATTACACCACTACTGAAAAGGAACTTCTAGCTATTGTTTTTGCTCTTGATAAATTCAAATCATATTTGCTAGGTTCCAAGGTTGTTGTTTTCACTGACCATGCAGCTTTAAAGTACTTGTTGAAGAAACCAGAAGCAAAACCGAGATTGATTCGGTGGATGTTGTTGCTCCAAGACTTCAGTGTGGAGATTAAAGATAAAAGTGGAGCTGAGAATTTAGTGGCTGATCACTTGAGCAGAATAGAGAGGGATGAAGATCCTTCCCCCATTCAGGATGACTTTCTTGATGAGCACTTTTACAGTTACATGGGGTAACTCCTTGGTTTGCTGATATTGTTAATTATCTTGTTGCTGGTGTTTTTCCGACAGGTGCAACTAGGTCACAAATTCACAAAATCAAGAGTGATGCCAAATATTATGTTTGGGATGATCCATATCTTTGGAAATTTGGCAGTGATCAGGTAATTAGGAGATGTGTCCCCGACTATGAGATTGAATCTATTCTGCATTTTTCTCATGCTTCTCAAGTAGGGGGACATTTTGGGCCACAAAGGACTGCAAGAAAAGTCCTAGATTCAGGTTTTTATTGGCGCACCATTTTCAAAGATGCTTATGAGGTTTACCGCACTTGTAAAGAGTGTCAGACAGTAGGTACAACCATCACTCGTAAGAGTGAAATGCCTCAGTAACCTATGCTTTTCTGTGAGGTGTTTGATGTGTGGGGAATTGACTTTATGGGTCATTTCCCTGCATCTTTTGGTTTTCTCTATATTCTACTTGCTATTGATTATGTTTCAAAGTGGGTGGAAGCTATCCCCACTAGGACTAATGATTCTAGAGTTGTTGCAAAATTTGTCAGGTCCAATATTTTCTGCAGGTTCGGAATACCTCATGCTATCATAAGTGACCAAGGCACTCATTTCTGTAACCGCGCCATGGAAGCTTTACTCCGAAAGTATGGAGTTGTGCACAGGGTCTCCACTGCATATCATCCCCAAACTAATGGGCAAGATGAGATCTCAAACAGAGAAATCAAACAGATCTTAGAGAAAGTGGTGCAGCCAAATAGGAAGGACTGGAGCCGCCGTCTAGAAGACGCACTGTGGGCTCAAAGCTGTAATTTGGAAATGCAAAAAGCAAGCATTGAAAGGAAACTCCAATTACAGCAGCTTGAGGAGCTTAGGTTAGAAGCCTATGAAAGCTCCCAAATTTATAAAGAGAAAACTAAGCACTTCCATGATAAGATGATTTATAGGAAGGAATTCTCTGTGGACCAACAGGTTTTATTGTTTAACTCTCGCCTGAAAGTGATGACTGGGAAACTTCGATCCAAGTGGATTGGCCCATTTATGGTTACTGATGTTTTCCCTCATGGTGCGGTAGAAATAAAAAGTGCAGGTAGCAACAAGGTTTTTAAGGTTAATGGGCAACGTTTGAAGCTATTCCATGAGAGCTCGGTGCTTGAAGATGCAACCGTTGAAAAGCTATCCTTGGGAGAGCCCACCTACACTACAACTTGATCAGGGAGCACCTTCTCCTTTCCCTCACTCTTATTTTATATCAATGTTCTTTCATTGAGGACAATGTATGTCTTAAGTGTGGGGGAGGGAACCAATTGTCTTGTTTTTGTTTGTGTCGGTGAGCTTGTTGGATTTTAATCAAATTTTGCATAGATTGATTGCATGATATTTGTTGACTGTTGATGATTTCCCCCTAGGTTTTGAAATTGAAAATTGATCCCCATGTGAAAAATTGAAAATTGAACTTTGAGATATTCTGTTGTGATTGCATGATTTATGATAAGTTTGGGGTGAAGGGATGCACACACTAGGGATTGTATCTCGGTCAAACAATTTGCAAAAATGTCCAGGTGAGGATTTGAGCCTCCAACATGTTTTTAATTGTGTGAATCACTTTTAAGCTGCACTCTCCCGAATTTGCTTGAATCTCTTCATGGTTTGCATGCTTATGTGGTTGCATCAAATGATTTAGGCATTTTTCTTTGAAATAACTACTTGGCCTAAAAGAACCATCCCTAATGCATGTTCCATAGTTAGCCACATTGAGCCTAATAAGCCTATTGTTTCTTGATGACCTTATGTCATAAGCCAAAAATATGGAAAAACCATGTTAACCCAATCTTAGGATTATGAGAGCATGGAAGCTTAGCAAGAGAAGGGTTGCAAGAAACTAAGTTTGGGGTGGCTACAAGGTTTCATATGTCATTCTGGGTTGATAAAAAGAAAAATAAAGGTTGGAGCCAAAGGCAAAGGCAAAAAAAAAAAAAAGAAGAAGAAAAGAAAAGAAGAAAAGAACAAAATGTAAAAAAAAAGGGTATCAGAAGAAAAAGGTTGTAGTCACCCAAAGCAAAAATAAAAATGGAAAAAGGAATTTGAGTGGAAGTTCAATGTGTCAAAATGCTCATGCTCTCTTAGTTCCTAGGGACTTAAGCCTAGTACCTTTGAATATCCTACCTTTAGCCAGGTCCCATTACAACCTTTAAAAGACCTTTTGATGTTGCATGCATGTTTTCGTGGGAACTTTGTTTAAGATGAAAATCAAATTCATGGGAAGTGCTCTTGAAATGTGAAATTGAGTGAAAAGTTGATAGCCTAGACAAATTGAGCGAAGGAGTGAAATACTAAGTGCCCTTGTGAGGAAGGCAATTGTTTGAAATTGGTGATCTCCCTTTTGTGTGTAACTTGGATCCCTTGCTCAGATTACTGATTGCATGAATGATGGAATTCTCAATTGTTTAAAGTAAATGAATGTGGGGATTACATTGTTGCAAAGGGGGAAAACATTGAAGAAAAAAATTGTTTTGTTAAAATTACATGAAGTTTGTGCGGAATTGGTTGAATCCTTTGAGCTTGCAACGTTTGAGTCTTTTTGAGTTTTAGTTTGCTTGGGGACAAGCAAAGTTCAAGTTTGGGGTATTTTGATAAGCCTCTGGCTCGTCTAGTTTTATAACTAGTAAGACCATGGCTTTTACACTAATTACTCGAGTTTAATCTCGTTTTCGCCCGAATTTGGATTTAATTGTCCTCAAGCAACATTTTGAGTCTCTTAAGTAGTTTTAGGACATTTTAGTTAATTTTGAGTCAAATAAAACATTTACTGCTATTTCATATTTGCAGGTTAATAAGAAGAGCAAAAAGGGAAGGACTCTTAAAGCATAAGCCATCACGGCCAGGCCGTGACACTGGTCACGGCCGTGATGAGAAGACCCTGAAAGTCAGAAAGCATCACGGCCCAGTCGTGATACCTATCACGGGCGTGATGAGAAAACCCTGAAGATCAGAATTGGTTACGGTCTAGCCGTGATGGAGGTCACGGTCGTGACAGATCAGCACCCATGGACAGAATTGATCACGGCCTGACCGTGATTGGCATCACGGCCGTGATAGACTGGAATTTGAATGCGCGTCCTTAGCAGAATACGTCACGGCCTGGCCGTGATGGCCATCACGGTCGTGACGCGAATCCTGATTTATAAAAGGCACCAGGGCAGACGCAAATGAGATAGAAATTTTCATTGTTTTACAATACTTTTCAAGGGTTTGTATTATGTTTGTGATGGAGAACTAATCACCAGGGATTAGTCTGCTGTAATCGGTTTCCGCCGACACTTGAGGTTCCATAATTCCCGATCAATTTGCTTGTCTCTTTCAATATTATGCTATATGCCTTGTTTGATTAATTCAAGTTGTATAGAATAAGTGTTGATTAATTTCGATGATTCTATGTTCCTATACCTTGATCGCGTTTGCTTAATTCGCGCGTGTTTGTCGTGTTTGCTTAATTCACGAGAGCTTCAACCCGTTTGCTTAATTCGGAAATTAGGAACATATATCTCGTAGTGTCAATTGCGCTTGTCTAATTGCTGCTACAATCTAAAAGAGATTAGAATCCGCTTAAGGCATGGAATTTATGTGAATCGATGATAGTTGGGAAACCGAAACATCAGATTAATCGTCTCAACTTATTGATAATCACTTAATTGCACTGTTTTCTTAATCAATTCTTCTCTCAGTGAATCTAAACCCCCCCCCCCCCCCCCCAAAAAAATACTCGATTTGTAGGTTAATAATAATCCAAGAGTCCTTGAGATACGATACTCGAGTTGTCGTGCCCTAACTACAGTTTTTTTTAATCACTCGTTTTTTGACCCGTGTGCGACAGCTGATCAGCGCGTGTTTACTGATGTAAAAAAGGAGAGCTCGTCTACTAATAGTGGCAAAAGGAGCTCGTCTACTAATGATATGCGCCTTGGACTTGCTAAGATCTTAATGAGAAGCTCTGTCCACTAACATGACATATAAAGCTCGTCTACCAGTTGGAGCACGTCCAATTACCTTAAGCTAGTACTCCCGTCTGCTGACGTGACAAACGGACGCGGCTATTTTTCTCTTCAAGTAAACACGGTTATTTGACTCTTCAAATTAGACTTGGCTATTCTGTCAGATGGAAACGGTTATTTTTCAAGAAGGACGCAAAATCTACAAAGATCAACAGAATCTCATTTCAAGAAGAAGAATCAAGAAAGCAGATTTTATTAAATCAGATCCAAATCTGTTTTAAATGATCCCAACGACTATAATTTGTCTTCTATAAAAAGAGGGATCAAAGGAACACGACAACAACAACACAACACGATAACAACATCACAACTCATTCTGATTGTGAAACTACGAAAGATCCAAAAAGTGCTTCATCTCTGAGAAAAGTGTGATATTAGTTAGAATTTCAATTTGTATAATCAGACTTTTAGAGTCTTTCTTCTACTCAATTCTTTTCGTGAATTAGTGTGATTAAGAGAGGGTATCTCTTAGGATTGAACAAGGATAGAAGGGATCCTTGGGTATAGAAAATCTAGTGTGCTTTCTAGTGATTTTTCGAGCAAGGAGGTTATCCTTGTGTTGCTGTAATTGGAATTGTGTAATTGTTGATTATAGTGGAGAAAACCACAGAGGTGTGGGACTGGATGTAGGCTTACCAGAGGAGGTAGCCGAACCAGGATAAATCGGTTTGCGTGTTCTTCTCATCTCTAAACTCCATATACTTGTTAAATCTTTAATCTTCAATCTGTGTTAAAATCTGTTGTTACTACTTATAATTCTTCTTGTCATCATTACTTGTTCCATAACCTGATTCTTGGGAATTAAAATTGAGTGAAAACCAATTTTTCTTTAAAGAAACACTGTTTTGTTTTAAATTGTTGAAAAAGTTTTTAATATCTCAATTCACCCCCCCCCCCCGCACGAGATCGTAGCCACCACCAACAATTGGCATCAGGTCTAAAACTTGTTACAAAGCTTAACAACTTCAAGAGATGGCTACAAATGATATCCTGGGTGATGGGGCTTAACTCACTAGACCCCCTGCCTTTAATGGCTCCTAATACATGTATTGGAAAGAGAGAATGCTTATCTTTCTTGAGGCTGCAGGTTTAGATGTATTAGATGCTGTTGAAAATGGTCCCTATGTTCCATTTATTCTTGATTCTAAGGGAAATAAACAAACTAAACCAAAAGATGACTGGAATGATGATGATAAAAGAAGAGTTGGTTATAATGCTAAGACAAAAAATATTATAACAGCTGTTTTGAATTATGATCAGTTTTTCAGGGTCTCCAATTGCAAAACGGCAAAGCAAATGTGGGATACTCTTCAACTCATTCATGAAGGAACCAACGATGTGAAAAGAGCAAGAATGAATGCACTAGTCCATGAATATGAACTCTTTCACATGAAGAATGGTGAGGAGATAGATGAACTACAAAAGAGGTTTACAGACATTGTGAACCAACTAGAAGGACTCAGACATACAATCACAGATGAGAAAAAGATTAACAAGATAATGAGATGTTTGAGTCGTGAATGGCAGCCAAAAATTACTGCAATTGCTGAAGCAAAGGATCTAGACACCATGCAGATTGCTACTTTATTTGGCAAGTTGAAAGAACACGAATTGGAACTCAATAGATTGAGAAGTCATGAAGATAAGGAGAAAAAGAAGAAAGGACTCTCACTCAAGGCTCATATCTCCAAAGAATCAATAGAAAGTGATGAAGATGAACACCTTGATGAAAGTTAAGAACCATGCTTACTAAATAGCTGCACTCTTATTTTTTTTAAGGTTAAGTATGGTAAGGTTTGTCATAATCAAAAAGGGGGAGTTTGTAAGACTAAGCCCTCATTAATGTTTTGATGTATGACAAACAAAGTGTATTTTGCATAAGATTTTTAATTTTGACTACGTACTCATTTCGTGTTAAGCTGCATGCAAGATCACTCGTCCAACAAAGCAAAACAAGCTGAAGTTCAACAAAGCAGAACAAGCTGATGTCCAACAAAGTAAAAAGCTGACGTCCAATGAACCACTAAAGAGCTCGTCCACTAAAGTACCATTTGGAGCGCATCCACTAAAGTATCATTTGGAGCGCGTCCACTGAAGTACAACAAGAAGAGCACGCCCAATCAAGTACAACAAGAAGAGCACGTCCATCAAGTACAACAAAAATTAAGGAGAGCTCGTCTAACAAGAAGAGCGTGTCCACTAAAAGAAACAGGAGAGCTCGTCTAACAAGAAGAGCGCATCTACTAAAAAGAAACAGAAGAGCTCGTCTCACCGACGTGGCACATAGAGAGCGTCCATCGAAAGAAGAGAAGAGCTCGTCTCACGACGTGGCACTTGGAGCTCGTTCTTGAAAGTAATGTAAGCGCATGTCTACTGATGTAAAAAAGGAGAGCTTGTCTACTAATAGTGGCAAAAGGAGCTCGTCTACTAATGATACGTGCTTTGGACTTGCTAAGATCTTAATGAGAAGCTTCGTCCACTAACATGGCATATAAAGCTTGTCTACCAGTTGGAGCACGTCCAATTACCTTGAGCTAGTACTCCCGTCTGCTGACGTGGCAAATGGACGCGGCTATTTTTCTCTTCAAATAAACACGGTTATTTGACTCTTCAAATTAGACTTGGCTACTCTGTCAGATGGAAACGGTTATTTTTCAAGAAGGACGCAAACTCTACAAAGATCAACGGAATCTCATTTCAAGAAGAAGAATCAAGAAAGCAGATTTTATTAAATCAGATCCAAATCTGTTTTAAATGATCCCAACGACTATAATTTGTCTTCTATAAAAAGAGGGATCAAAGGAACACGACAACAACAACACAACACGATAACAACATCACAACTCATTCTGATTGTGAAACTACGAAAGATCCAAAAAGTGCTTCATCTCTGAGAAAAGTGTGATATTAGTTAGAATTTCAATTTGTATAATCAGACTTTTAGAGTCTTTCTTCTACTCAATTCTTTTCGTGAATTAGTGTGATTAAGAGAGGGTATCTCTTAGGATTGAACAAGGATAGAAGGGATCCTTGGGTATAGAAAATCTAGTGTGCTTTCTAGTGATTTTTCGAGCAAGGAGGTTATCCTTGTGTTGCTGTAATTGGAATTGTGTAATTGTTGATTATAGTGGAGAAAACCACAGAGGTGTGGGACTGGATGTAGGCTTACCAGAGGAGGTAGCCGAACCAGGATAAATCGGTTTGCGTGTTCTTCTCATCTCTAAACTCCATATACTTGTTAAATCTTTAATCTTCAATCTGTGTTAAAATCTGTTGTTACTACTTATAATTCTTCTTGTCATCATTACTTGTTCCATAACCTGATTCTTGGGAATTAAAATTGAGTGAAAACCAATTTTTCTTTAAAGAAACACTGTTTTGTTTTAAATTGTTGAAAAAGTTTTTAATATCTCAATTCACCCCCCCCCCCCCCTCTCGAGATCGTAGCCACCACCAACAATTGGCATCAGGTCTAAAACTTGTTACAAAGCTTAACAACTTCAAGAGATGGCTACAAATGATATCCTGGGTGATGGGGCTTAACTCACTAGACCCCCTGCCTTTAATGGCTCCTAATACATGTATTGGAAAGAGAGAATGCTTATCTTTCTTGAGGCTGCAGGTTTAGATGTATTAGATGCTGTTGAAAATGGTCCCTATGTTCCATTTATTCTTGATTCTAAGGGAAATAAACAAACTAAACCAAAAGATGACTGGAATGATGATGATAAAAGAAGAGTTGGTTATAATGCTAAGACAAAAAATATTATAACAGCTGTTTTGAATTATGATCAGTTTTTCAGGGTCTCCAATTGCAAAACGGCAAAGCAAATGTGGGATACTCTTCAACTCATTCATGAAGGAACCAACGATGTGAAAAGAGCAAGAATGAATGCACTAGTCCATGAATATGAACTCTTTCACATGAAGAATGGTGAGGAGATAGATGAACTACAAAAGAGGTTTACAGACATTGTGAACCAACTAGAAGGACTCAGACATACAATCACAGATGAGAAAAAATATTAACAAGATAATGAGATGTTTGAGTCGTGAATGGCAGCCAAAAATTACTGCAATTGCTGAAGCAAAGGATCTAGACACCATGCAGATTGCTACTTTATTTGGCAAGTTGAAAGAACACGAATTGGAACTCAATAGATTGAGAAGTCATGAAGATAAGGAGAAAAAGAAGAAAGGACTCTCACTCAAGGCTCATATCTCCAAAGAATCAATAGAAAGTGATGAAGATGAACACCTTGATGAAAGTTAAGAACCATGCTTACTAAATAGCTGCACTCTTATTTTTTTAAGGTTAAGTATGGTAAGGTTTGTCATAATCAAAAAGGGGGAGTTTGTAAGACTAAGCCCTCATTAATGTTTTGATGTATGACAAACAAAGTGTATTTTGCATAAGATTTTTAATTTTGACTACGTACTCATTTCGTGTTAAGCTGCATGCAAGATCACTCGTCCAACAAAGCAAAACAAGCTGAAGTTCAACAAAGCAGAACAAGCTGATGTCCAACAAAGTAAAAAGCTGACGTCCAATGAACCACTAAAGAGCTCGTCCACTAAAGTACCATTTGGAGCGCATCCACTAAAGTATCATTTGGAGCGCGTCCACTGAAGTACAACAAGAAGAGCACGTCCACTGAAGTACAACAAGAAGAGCACGTCCACTGAAGTACAACAAAAATTAAGGAGAGCTCGTCTAACAAGAAGAGCGTGTCCACTAAAAGAAACAGGAGAGCTCGTCTAACAAGAAGAGCGCATCTACTAAAAGAAACAGAAGAGCTCGTCTACTGACGTGGCACATAGAGCGCGTCCACTGAAAGAAACAGAAGAGCTCGTCTGCTGACGTGGCACTTGGAGCTCGTTTACTGAAAGTAACAGAAGCGCATGTCTACTGATGTAAAAAAGGAGAGCTTGTCTACTAATAGTGGCAAAAGGAGCTCGTCTACTAATGATACGTGCTTTGGACTTGCTAAGATCTTAATGAGAAGCTTCGTCCACTAACATGGCATATAAAGCTTGTCTACCAGTTGGAGCACGTCCAATTACCTTGAGCTAGTACTCCCGTCTGCTGACGTGGCAAATGGACGCGGCTATTTTTCTCTTCAAATAAACACGGTTATTTGACTCTTCAAATTAGACTTGGCTACTCTGTCAGATGGAAACGGTTATTTTTCAAGAAGGACGCAAACTCTACAAAGATCAACGGAATCTCATTTCAAGAAGAAGAATCAAGAAAGCAGATTTTATTAAATCAGATCCAAATCTGTTTTAAATGATCCCAACGACTATAATTTGTCTTCTATAAAAAGAGGGATCAAAGGAACACGACAACAACAACACAACACGATAACAACATCACAACTCATTCTGATTGTGAAACTACGAAAGATCCAAAAAGTGCTTCATCTCTGAGAAAAGTGTGATATTAGTTAGAATTTCAATTTGTATAATCAGACTTTTAGAGTCTTTCTTCTACTCAATTCTTTTCGTGAATTAGTGTGATTAAGAGAGGGTATCTCTTAGGATTGAACAAGGATAGAAGGGATCCTTGGGTATAGAAAATCTAGTGTGCTTTCTAGTGATTTTTCGAGCAAGGAGGTTATCCTTGTGTTCTTTGTAATTGGAATTGTGTAATTGTTGATTATAGTGGAGAAAACCACAGAGGTGTGGGACTGGATGTAGGCTTACCAGAGGAGGTAGCCGAACTAGGATAAATCGGTTTGCGTGTTCTTATCATCTCTAAACTCCATATACTTGTTAACTTGAATCTGCAATCTGTGTTAAAATCTGTTGTTATTACTTATATATAATTCTTCTTGTCATCATTACTTGTTCCATAACCTGATTCTTGGGAATTAAAATTGAGTGAAAACCAATTTTTCTTTAAAGAAACATTGTTTTGTTTTAAATTGTTGAAAAAGTTTTCAATATCTCAATTCAACCCCCCCCCCCCCCCCCTCTTGAGATCGTAGCCACTACCAACATCCTCAATGTCAACATGTGTTTAATTTAGAGATGTTAAATAAAATATTACATTGTACCTCATTATTATTTTTAAAAACATGGATATACAAGTAATTTGTGATGGCTGTAAAATTGGGGTTTTGGTCTATCGGCCGGTGTAGCACCTTATCAATTGGAAAATGGTTCCTTTTTGTCCTATTTGGTTGGGGTAGTTAGTATTATTTTTGGACTACTGGTTATGTTGGTTTTTTGTAAATCAAATACTGCTCTTACGTTTAGATCAGAATTTTATTTACATGTCATAGTATATAACTATTTTTGTATGTGGGTTGGGGTACCCCTAGTTACCCCCTTTTATAAAATCAGTTGTTTATAAAGTAACAAAAAAAAGTAAGTTTACATTACTAGTTTACAATACTCCTTGATACAACTTTTATTTTATTTTCTCTTATTCCTTCCATCTAATTACACATCAAAAGGTCCCTTCGGGGACATCCGATAATTATACATCAAAAGAAAATACATTGTTCCATTCACTCTCTTTTCTCTCCTTTTTCTTTCCTCTCATTTCTCTCTTCATCCGAATATAGGTTTAAGGAAACATGACTCAACGAAAGATAAAATCACCAATACACACACCTAATTAAGCATATGCTTACTAGGAAGATTTAATTGTAACTCCGGAACATTTTTCCATCTTTGTCAAACCATATGTGGCAATTCTCAAATATGAGAGAACCGTTATAATTGCCATTAGTGTATCCACCTGTGCTTATAGCGGACGACACATTTTGCTCGCCACTCATGCTATAATGACCATATGGTTCGGGATTATTATTCTTGGCCCCACACAAAGCACAGGAACTTTACCTTCCTTTTGGTTGGAAGAAACAAAGGAAGAACGCTCAATTGCAAAATTATTACTGTAATTAGGCCTCCACCCATTTCTCTTGACATCATCAAACATGGACAGCAAGTGACGTTTGTGTTGTTTCACAGGTTACGTTTCTCTATCTGAACACTCAAACCTTCACCGTTGTCATTGCGAATCTTTGCCACAACATAGAGACCCATTTCTGAAACAAACAAGTAGTGCTTGACAGTGATCACGTAAGGCCACTCTTCATCGACATCGCTTCTCTTTGCCCTCAGAACAAGAACCAAGGTTTTAAATTACAGTTGCGGTCACGTCGCAGTCGTGTTGCATTGTTTACAATTGCGGGAAAATTCTGCCAATGCTACTGTCGTTGCGGCCGCGATATGGTTTCGACGACTGTCAAAAGCAACACATCGCGGACCAGATCTCGGTTTGGGACCCAGATTTAAAACCTTGACAAGAACACCTTTTCTTTCATCAGTGTCACGCTCATAGAAGTAAGATGTAGACTTGAGAACACCACCTGGTGCATGAGGGATACTACTTTTACAATCAGGAAGTTGCACCAAGGATCTTGGTCCATTGAGAGTAAGGTTCGACACGAGAAAATCTTCTTCAACTCTTATGTCCATCTGAAGAACAACGTCCTCGTTTGATGGACCTGGTGCATGGTCATGGAGTGAGATGGATAACTCCTCATCATGCTTGTTGCGATTGGTTTTGGTTAAACCAAGTTCACAGGTTGTTCCTCCAATTGAATATTCTGCAGTCCAAGCATCCTCAACTTGACGACCTCTGGATTTCTTGGTTTTGCGCAACACAATGACACCAGAGTTTCCCACAGGGATTCGCTCAACGTGGTTACTAACCTCACTATGAATGTTTCCCATACTAAGAAGCCAAAATGGTGGAATTGTGTGGAATGCATGGAGAGACTGAAGACAACAAAACAAGTCTTCTCTATGTAGCGCATTTTCCTAACATGCACTTGTACAATACAAATAATCTTTGTCTTTGTGGATAAGCGTTATTCTTCCGCAATATTTTTCTAGTTTTCTTCCTAATTTTAAAATTTTATATATTCACGTGGCAACTTTCTTTCTATTTATATGGTTCATATTTATTTGTTTTCTGTTGATTATATGTGTGTGTGTGGACGTACCATGATCATAAGCTCATTAGAGCATCTGTTAATCAGAATCCAAATTTATAATTAGAACCATATCCAAAGTGGCCAAGACTATATATCAAGCACACAATCAGTCAATCAATATATATTTTTCCTCTTAAAATAAAGAGTACCATTTAGGAGATGGAGGAGTAGGAGGTCCAATGTTCAAACCTTAGCAAAGGAGAAAAAATTAACATAACAACTAATTATTTACATTTACCTATCAAAAAAACAAAAAAGAGTGTCGTTTAAGCTTAATTGTACTTTTAGTCTTCCTATTTTAGTGTCTGGCCGATTTGGCTCCCCCAATTTTTTGTTTACTTGATTTTAGTTCGCACATTTGAAAACTGTGCAATTTTGTCCATTCGTTAAGTTAGCTTCCAATAATTAACATTCCAAATCAGCATTTACTTATGGTATCACTTGTTAGATGTAATTTTTAATTATGTTGTGTTACTAGTAAAAATATATTTAATTATATTTTTATCTAAGACCAAGAAAATGATTTTGGATAAAACAAAATCATATTCATACTCTCTCTTATGGTAGAAGCTTACGGTGAAATTTTGGGTTTAAAACTCAGACGGAAATCGGTCTGTGTTTTTACTGACGGTGTAATTTTATACTGGCAGAAAACCCTAATTTGACCCGAAATTGAAAATTTGTAGATTTTTTATATTATGTCCGTGAGGAATTCTACTTTCCAAAATTCTGATCAGAAATAAAATATTATGTTTATTCTGACGAATTTTGGTGAAAGTTCGGACGAAAAACGGTATGTGTTTTCACTAACAGTAAGGTTTTAATGATCAGAAAACCTAATTTTGACTCGTGAACAAAACGGTTTATGTTTGAAACATATTTCCAACGAATTTGATTATTTTGAACATTTTTTGATCGAAAACGAAATATTATGTTTTTATTCGGGCGTAAAACCATAATCGGGAAACCGACGGAATCGAAAATAGAACTGCATAGATAGAACCGGACACTGGAAGAACTAAGTTATGGGATGATTCACCAAGCATTTATGAAGCATTAAATTCAATTTTAGGTGAAATGACCAAAATACCCTTAATCTTAACCTAACCTATCCTAGTTAGTTTTTAACCATGGTTAAGGCACGTCAAGGCCAATTTGGCTTCTTCCTCCTCATTTGTGGCCCAAAATCAGTCACACCTCCCTTCATTCTCCACCACACATTTTAACCTAACTATGATTACAAATTAACTATAGTTAAGTATTATATTATTTGTTTAAGCTTAACTTAACCTATGTACACATGTCAAGTTACTATCAACTATGGTTCAAACTTAATTAATTAAACAACACAACTTCACTCACTCACTCCTTCACATACACGGCCTAAAACCCCATCACCACACTTAACCAAATTTCTTTCTCTTCCTATTTTCATTCTTACTTGTTCTTCACAAAAACACTAAGAACATCCTTTGTGTTCTTGATAAGTTCTTCATTTCTTCTCAAGTACTTGATCAAACTTCTTCATTCCACGGTGGGGAAATTCTTCCTCGTCATCTTAGCTTCATTAATCTTCCTTCAATATTCATTTTCATCGACTATTTCATGAATTTCCATTCTTAGATCTAGAACTTTAAATAATTTTAGAAAATTGTATAAAAATAATTTTAATGTGAAACCAATTTCCATGATCTTGGTATGTGTCCTCACTACAAAAAAAACTGTCAATTTGTGGCGGTTTTAAACTCAATTTGTGGCGGTTTTTGACCTCCGCAAAATAATTTACGACATTTCTGGAAACCGCCGCAGTTAGGTTCGCCACAAGCAATTTGCGGCGGTTTATGAAAACCTCTGCTATCTTTCTTATATTGTGGCGGTTATATTGCGAAGGTTTTTAACCTCCATTGTGGGGGGGGTTTTAACCTCTTCTATGAATGCCTATGAATGGTCATTAAATTGATTAATTTGTGGGGGTTTTTAACCTCCTCTATGAATGACTATGAATGGTCATTACATTGTTTATTTTGTGGGAGTTTTTAACCTCCTCTAATGACCGTTATATAGTTATCAACACCACCTAACGCAATAATATATATCTCACTATTTGATATGCTTTTTGTTTCGAATTTACTTATTTGCTAATGATTTTGAATCTTCCTATTTTACGACAATTGAAATATTTTTAACAAAAGTTTATCGAAATAGTCATAAAAATTTCATTAAAAACATAACCATGGTGACATAAGTATGTTTCAAATATCAATTGTAATTTATAGAATATAACTCGAATTCATAATATCCTAAAAGTAGTTTATATTAAATGAGAAAAAAAAAGAACATCAAATATTGCTAGTGCTAGCTTTGGATGATCCTCTTGCATCCAAAGGCGAATTTGGCTCACCTGCAGCATCACTTGGCTGAAAAAAAAAATAAAAAAAAAATTAGTTGAAATATTCAAAATATAAAAATATATATTAAAAATGATATATTTGCAAAAGTGAGAAAAAGAACAAAAGTACCAAGAACCCCTCATAATCTTCATTAACAAGTACTAAAAATAGGAGATGCCACATTAAAAAGCTCCATCAATAAGGAACTAAAAAGGCTATTGTATAACAAAAAAAATATAAGCAAATGCCACAACCAAAAAGCATTCCACCATCTAGCACAACAACGTTGTCCATCAAATGGCAATACACAATAATCAGAATTGAAAATGACACTATATTGTGTATTAAATATATTGTGTATTAAACCATACCGTGTATCAAATATTTCTTTATCCATTTGCAAATCAGAACAACAAGGATGCCATTTAAGCTAGACCTCCAAATCAAGCCAACACTACACAACTTATCAGTGCAGTCCCCACTATACAAACCAGTCCTATGCTGCAACCAGAAAAATAGTTAAAAAATACACAACTAATGCATCATAGGCCAGAAAAATAGGAAACAATGTCATTCTAGGTCTTTCAATTCTCAATCACATTTCTAATAATTCAGCAAACAATAGTTGAAAATTGAAATTGCTCCAAAGTTACACATGTCTCATACACCAACAACGATTTACCCAAGAAAAACGAAGAAATGTAAAACATAAATATTGAACATAAGCATTATAAAAGCACTTACATTTTGTGGACCAAAGTAGCCAACTAATTCTTCTGGGATCCTTCCTTCCTTCATTATCATGTAAGCTTTAAGTGCACCCATGGTATCTTGAACTTGTGATTCTAATCGGATGCACTTCTCTTGCCATGGGTTAGAAGATGAAGATGAAGCAGCAACATTAGATGAAGACTGACTTAAATTCGAAAGTCTTAATCTAGTATTCCTAAATGCATTAGTAGGAGCTGCTCCTATATCCAGGCCTTTCACTCTCCCAGAGTGCTCTTTCCCTAACACTTTACCAACAATATCATTTGGCGAAATTTCTGATTCATCAACAGTGCTTTGAGTCAGACCCATTTCAATTTGTTCCTATAAGCATACAAAATTATTAAGTTTAAATTCTTGTGGTTAAATCCAAAATGTTGAAAAACAATATATTCAAGTTAAGCTTGCCCCTACAACCCTTGCCGCATCATTTACATATGATCCATCCTTTCTTTTATGAGTTTGAATATATACTTTTCCACGACCAGGCTGCTTCCCAGTTTCAACCAACTAAAATAGCAACAAAAAAATATATCGAATCAGACCATGAACTTAGATAAATACTAAAATCTATCATGTTAATTAATGTTACTACCATTTGCTGCCTTCTTCTTGAGTTAGCTTTAGAACCACCGGTATGTGGAATCACTTGCTTGCGTTGAATTTATTTATTTCTTCTGCAAAGCTCCTATATAAAACAATTACAACAATTTCATGCATTAATCAAATAATTAGCTAAACCAATAATAAATTGAACAAAGTATTCAAAATCATACCAGTGTTTCTGGTTTTAGACGATAATTAACGAATTGAGCCCATTGGTCTCTTTCAATACCCATTGGCACATTACTTATGATTTCATTTTTGGTTTTGGTTGGATCATAGAACTCATTCCACAATTTCTGTCTATGTCCAGCCCACTTCTTACCAATACTAAGTTTGCAATATCGTTTTGCAACAGCTTCAATTGTCCTAAAACAAAATCGAGGCTTCAAGGAAAAACACAATTAGTGATTAGGCATTTATATGTAAATATAAAACTTAATGTAGATAAAAAGTTATGCACACATAATGCTTATACCTTCATGATTGTTTCATAGCATTATTCAAAATAAGTACTAGGCATGCCTATTTTTGCAGACCACTTTTCAAAATTAATTGGAAACAATTTACAATCATTTGCCAATGTTCCACAATATCCAGCAAGCAAGCCTTGTGCTTCTCCAATTGCAGCGCCTAGCTCATCAAAGTGAACAATTAAAATTCCAATCGTCCTTTTTATACCCCCTGTCTCGAGTAATATCAGCCCATTTACATTTGAAAAGAATAACCTTGAACAAACCATAATAATTAATCTCTATGATATCTTCCAACTTGCCTTAAGACTTAAGTTCCCATCAACACTACTTGAAACACAAGAAGTTTTGGATAATAAAAAAACACCAATGTTTTGTGTTCTCAATCCCTCTTCTCGAGCTAATGTTCGAAATTTGAACCCATTAATGTTGTAAGCAGTAAATCTTCTGGCATTGTCCAATGGACCTCGTGCTAGAAACTTTAGATCAGTAGACATTGTATTTATTATTTCTGGATTCATAATATAAATAAATAAATAAATAAATAATGATTAGTCAAATTTGAAGGCAAACATTGCAAATAGAAACAAAACTACTGGTTGACCACTTACTCGCTTTTGAAGCCAATCAACAAACTCTCTAGTTACCCTCTGTTCTATCTTTGTAGATGAAGGTCTTCTTGACCTTGAACTTCTTTTTATGAACCCTCTAAATTCCCTACATCGATTAAATATATTGCAATTAATGCACATGACTAGTATATTTGAAATAACTAAATGACTTGTATATTGAAAACAATTACTCACTCAACAAATGGTGCGACTACTGCACAATTTAGAAGCAAATATCGATGAGCCTGTAGTTTTTGCATTTTGAGTTAACGTGAACATTGAGAAAGCTCCTATTGTTTTACCGAGTTGAAGGAAGATAGAGGATGCATAAGAAGGATAATTCTCATTTGGCTCATCACACACATGTCTAGGTCTATTGAATCTTGTCTCTATATCTTCAAGGTATCGAGAACAAAAGGTAAGAGACTCCTCCGCTAGGTAACCCTCAGCTATAGAACCTTCTGGTTGTGCCTTATTACGTACAAAGGACTTCAAATGACCCAGTTCCCTATAAAAATGGACGATTAGTGTGAACAAATAGGATATATAAAAAAAGATACCATAAATATAAGGTATAATTCTTTTACCTCTCAACTGGATACATATATCTGTAATGCATCGGACCTCCAAGTTTTGCTTCCTCTATTAGATGGACAGTTAAATGAACCATAACTATGAAGAATGATGGAGGAAAAAACATTTCTAGGTGGCAAAGTGTCACCACAATGCGATCTTGGAGCTTTTGAAGGTCTGAAAGATTCAAGCTTTTGCCACAAAGGACTCTAAAAAATGAACAGAACTCCACCAAGACAGCAATAACATTGTTTGGTAACAAATTGCGAATTGCTAGTGATAGCAATTGTTCCATTATAATATGACAATCATGACTTTTCAACCCAAATATCTTTTGTCGTACCTCATCAACACATCTAGAAATGTTACTTGAGTAACCATCTGGCACAATAACATTCTTCAAAGTTTTAAGAAACAACTTTTTGGTATCACGTGTTAGTGAAAACAAAGCAAGGTGATATCCCCCTTTATCATCGGGCCAAAGATCACATCGTATGCCTATTTCTCTCAAATATTTTCGGGCATTGAGATTATCTTTTGATTTAGGCTTCTCATTGAGCAAAGTATACACGATATTATCACATACATTTTTCTCAATATGCATAAAATCAAGATTATGACGCAACAAATTAGACTCCCAATATGGAAGTTCAAAGAATATGCTTCTTTTATTCCATTGTTTAGTTGCTTGTCTGGATCTTTTTCCCCTGCCATCAAGCATTGCTCCTCTCCCGAATGTAACATTAAGATTTTCCACTTGCCTCAAAATGTCAGATCCTGATAATTTTAATGGTGGATTTCGTTCCTCTGTGCTCCCATCAAAGCGAACACGATTCAATCTAAATTTATGATTCTACTCAAAAAACGACGATGACCCATAAAACACCACTTTTTACTGTGAGGAAGACGACAAGGTTCTATGTCAAAGTTACAAGTTGGGCAAGCCAAACCTGTATGTGTGTTCCAACTAGATAGATTAGCTAGGCTGGGAAAGTCACTAATTGTCCACATAATAGCTGCCCGCATTGTAAAAGTGTCATTTATTGATGCGTCAAAGGTGACCACACCATCATTCCATAGCTCATTTAACTCCTTTACAAGGGGTTGTAAGTACACATCTATATTATTCCTAGGCATCTGCTTGCCTGGAATGATCATCGATAGGATGAAGGAAGTGTGCTTCATACATATCCAAGGATAAAAATTGTAGGGAACCAAGGACACAGGCCAAATGCTATAAGAAGAACTCATCGTCCCGAAAGGGTTAAAACCATCGGTGGCAAGGCCCAAGCAAACATTTCGAGGATCTGAAGCAAATTCAAGATGAATTAAATCAAATGTCTTCCATGCCTCACCATCCCGTGGATGGCTTATCAACCCATCCTTATTATTCTCCAAAGCATGCCATCTCATGTGCTCCGCAGTCTTACAAGACATGAACAATCTTTGCAATCTTGATTTAAATGGGAAGTAATGTAAAACCTTTGCAGCTTGCTTTTTCTTCTTCTTGGGGTTCCATCTGGATGTTCCACAATGTTTGCAAGTTTTCAAGTTTTTGTCATCATTTCCCACATATAACATACAATCATTTGGACATGCATGTATCTTGGTATAGTTAAGACCAAGTTTGTTGATGATTTTCTTGGCCTCATAAAAAGAAGGAGGTATCTTCACTTGTTCAAATGCATCTCTCAATAAATCCAATGTCATAGTCGTTGCCTTGTCGCTTAATCCACATAAAACCTTTATATGATATAATTTGATTAAAAATTCTAGTTTTGTGTACTTGCTCCCTTCATACAATGTTTGATTTTCGACATTGAGGAACTTATAAAAATCACCACGATCCTCCCTTGGCCCCTCATTTAATATTTCATTTGTACCCGATGGTTGTGATTCGTCTATATTAGTGGGTTGTCGCCTATAGTGCCCAAATGCATCATTGATCATAGTTTCCATTGGATTTTCAGAATGAAATGTCTCTTGCACGAGATCTTCATGTCTAGAAGTCTCTGGTACTTGTTTCTCACCATGTAGATTCCAAATTATGTAATTTTCAGGAAATGGTTTCCAAAGCAAGTGATCATGAACTATATATGTCTTTAGTTTGCCATTTCATAAACCCACATTTGGGACATGGACATCGTATCGTATCTCCAACAGCCCCGTTCTCAAAAGCAAAATCTAAGAACTTACTTAAACCATATGAGTATTCAATTGTATTTCGTGCTTTAGCAATCCAAGATTTATCCATTAGTAAGTATACCTAAACAAGTTAACAATAATAGTTCATAAAAACCAAACTTCATAAATTTCCAACATGAAGCAAGGCCTCTTTGTATGTAATATAATCTAAGTAAAGAAAAGTAAAGTCTCTATAAACATTGTAATCTAACTAAAATAAAATCATAAGAATTAGTCCAACTAAAGCATATGGTATATTACAATAAAACTTACCGATGAAGTAGTTTGCTCCTTGAGTATTGTGCTACCTTGCCGCAAAACAATCCATCAATGCAAATCACAATTCTGAAAATGAAAGAGAAAGGCGAATATAAATTAGAAAATAGATTACGTTTTTTTCTTTTTTTTCAATAAGCAAAAATATATTAAAAGAGTACAAGGGTGCAGGGACTTATGTTGGACAGCAATGCACATAAAGGATATACGTTGCATAGGGGGAGGTTATACTACAGGGGCAGGTTAGTGGTGCCCAAGGGGTCTCCTAAAATTCCCTTGATATAAGTTATATCATCATTCAATGTAACATAAGAGAGCTCTTTTAAAGTCTCCTAGGTTTCTATTGGGAAATCATAAAATCCAATCTTGTACATTCATATGAACAACTTGTATAGCTAAGTAGTTAGAGTTCAAATATTGTATCAAATTTTAAAATAAGATAGGTTTTAGTTGTTTCCAGTTTTTTGGGCTCCCTCACAGGTGAGGGACTTAGTTGGTCCCTCACCTTAGATGCCACCGTAAAAAAGAACTCAAATTCTCATTTCATACAACTTTTTCTATTTTTATATAGACAAAATCCAAAAGAATTTAAATCAAGTTCAAAAATTGAAAATACCCACCCAATGTATCGAAGTTCATCCATTTTTTGTTGAATTTCTAGCACTTAAGAGAAGAGCTTGAACTTCCTTTACACATCACCAGAAATTAATCCTACTAATTGGAAAAAACCACAAAAACACTCCGGAAATACTGCCACGGACATGCTTTTGCTTTTCTTTTTATCTTCTCTCTTAATGCTAAAAAGTAAGTAGAGAGAGGGGGGATGCTCACTTTGCATTTGGATTTTGGGGAAGGAAAGAGAGAGATGGAGAGATGAGACTAGAAGAAAGTCAAGCAGTGACTAGCGTAGCTGTATTACATCCATATACTGTTCTTTGTACAAGCCAATTGCTCCATTTTAATTTTTAAGGTTAACTATTCATTCATCAATGATCAAATTTTTGGAACCGTGATTATGTTCTATCACACATTGTAGTCATTCACTCATTCTTGAATAAAAGATTGAAAGCCAAAACAATACTGCAGTACATCTCAAGTTAATGTTCTCAAATACTTAGCCTAGTCACGGTTTCATGTTTGACCCCTTCTGCATAAAGAAAAGGATATGTTGCCCAAGTCGGACGCCATGTACTCTCTCTCTTTCTCAATCTCTCTCTCTCTCTCTCTCTCTCTATATATATATATATATATATATATATATATATATATATATATATATATATATATATATATATATATATATATATATATATATATATATATATATATATATATATATATATATATATATATATATATACTCCGGCAACAACCTGGATCCTAAAGTGTATAAGCTCCACATTCTCTAGCATTACACCCTAAGAGCTGCAAACCTGAACTCAAGCTCTTGGCCAGAAATAAACTTAGTCATAAACCTCACTTGAGTTAATCACCCAATGGATTTCAAATCTCCAATAGATCAAAATTCAAAGTCATCAAATTAAGTTCAAGGCCCCTGAAACCTTGGCTTATCAATGCAACTAACATTCTGATTCTGACATAAAACAATACACCAACTTCAGTTTTACTATTTGGTGTTTACTTGAAATACAAACACTAATAATAGCATATGCAAAATCAAATGGACTTCCCCGACAACACTGTAACAGATGAGGAGTTCAATCAATTCCATTGCCAGTTTTAACCACAGAGACTCAACAGGATTACCATAGCAAGCTAGGGGATTTTGAAATTTACCTAAATTGTGTTGGCAAATAACATCATTCTGAGAAAAAAAATTAAAAAACTATAATATTAATTGGTTAAAAACCATGTAAACTTTTATTAATAAATATGGTTCAATCCCAAATTAATGCATTACAACAACAAGACAGAGTGCCTCATGGAACAATCAAAATTGTCTCTCTCCGTTATCCTTCTTTCTTCTATAATCTTAACCAATGTGTTCATCCTAATTATTATCATCAAAAAAATCTTGAGCATGAAGAAAATGTCAAATTAAGGTTTCAGTTTCACTCATTGAAAATTGGAATTTAAAATTCCTCTTAAGAAGGCTAAGTATAAGATATAGGTTTCCAGTCACAGGGTTTGCACTTTGCAAGAGCCAGTACATGGACAGTGAAATGAGAAAACCCAACAACATTTTACTTAGTCTTCTGTGATTGTCAGAACTCACAAATATAAATGCCATGCCACATTTCAGACGAAATGAAAACTCCTTTTTCAGCATAATCAAGTTCATAGGAGCATTACATTTGTCCATAAATTATTAGAATTATACAACTTAGAGGAAGAAAGACTAACATGGCGAGATTGAACAGCTTCATAGATTGAACAGTTTCACACAGCTAACAAATAACTCAAATTTCAAACCCTTTCGTCTCTTATATAGCAAGAGAGAGATCTTATGATCAAGAATGAAACCAAAATGATCGATTGAAAAGGGAAAACAAAATCATGGCATATCATGATAAAGCGATATATGTGTGATCAATTTGTTCCCTGCTCCGTGAACTGTCGGAGGGAGAAATATATTGATATATGCATAAAAAAATAAATAAAGCAAATCGGAATCAAAACGAAGAATGATAAGAAACAAGAATAAAGATAATCGGAAAAAGAAAAAACGTGGTGAAGAAGATTGCATCACGTTAGGAGAGTACCTGTGTTCTCTTCTCTGCTAGTAGGGAGAAGGAAGACGAAGACGTGAAGGAGTGAGGCGCAACGAAATTAGGCGAGGAGAAGACCTAAGAGCTACAAATAAGGATTTGGGTTTTTTTGGTTCGCGCGATTAAGAATTGGGTTCCCGGGTAATGAATAGTAAAGGAGGATATATTTTAATGTTTAACTTAGGGGGGTTATAAACCTCCACAAATTGAATCTTAAACTGCCACTGTTAAGCTGATTTTGGGCGTTTTGTTGGGAACTCAATATTCATTTAAATTGATGCTAATTTGTGGCGGTTTAAGAGACCCCTTCAATATAACCTCCACAAATTGACAGTTTTTTTGTAGTGCCTACTATCATCATATAAGAGCATGTAACCAAAATCATTTTTATTTCTTATTTTTCTTGTTAAGGCCGAATCTATGCATATGTGAGTAAATGAGATTTTGTTCAACTTTTAACTTAGATGAGGTTGGTTATAAGCTATCTAGGGTTTTTATGTTCTAAATCTAAGAGTTTGAAATCAAAAGAAATTCCTAACCCTATTTTCTAGTCTTGGCCGAATTGGTGTTTATATGGACAAAATAAGTTTTCTTCAATCTTTAATTTGATCATTATTTATATGAACTATCTAAGGTGTGTAGGTTCTAGATCCAAGAGCATGTGAGCAAAAAGAATTTCTAGTCAATTTTACTATGTATGACCTAAACCCTAACCCTAGAGGTTAGAGGATTTAATTTGTTTCATATTTTTGAATTGTAACACTTGTTTTATGTTAGTTAATACTCTAATAACTAGTATCCAAAAGATAGAATTGAGAAAAATAACCCTAACCCTATTTTTGAGTTATGACCGAAACTAACCTAGGGTTGTCAAGATTGGATTTTGTTTGATTAACTGGTTTTATCATTGATTTGGTTGGAGGTAGATTTGGTAACTTGTGGTGTGATAATGAGGAGCTTCGACTTCGTGTTTCCGGTATAAACTCAGGTGGGAGAAAGAACCATTCCATCGTCGGAACGGATAAGTAGTATATAATTTATAATAATGGTGTAGGGCGACCTAAACCCTACTAGTGGTCTAGTAATCGACAAGACCAAAATCACATTGGAAGCTTTTTCGTAATACCAATGATGATTTGGGGATTGTAGGTTTATCGCCTTAGGTTAATTTTATAATATTTGAGGATGTCTGACTTATTTATTATTGACTGTTTGTGATATGTTGGTTGAGGTATTCTACTGCATGTGACACTTTATTTTGATGTTTGATTATTTTATTATGATATTATTATGCATGATCTGCCTGGTTTGATAAATTGTTGAGTTGGTTTTTAAGGAAAGATATGAGTTATTAGGAGATACTTTATTTTGGTGAGAGATTGAATATGACTTAGAGGTGTCTAGATTAAAGTGATTATTTTATAGATAAGATGTGCCATAGAATGCGAGTTGAGGCTACGATGGAAGCTTGAGGTACAAGGTTGTTAGTGAGGCGAGTCAGTGAGATTCATATATATGTGTTGTTATTCACAACCGTGTGTTGGGAACACACGAGGTCCGAAGTTCTCGCGGAGCTGTCCCAATTTAGTTTTAGGCTGTGCAGCTATAGTGTCATTGCTTTGCATGAGCATCCTTGAGAGAGAATCAGGGTGTGCACCAACTGTGCTATGCAGCTATAGTGTCATTGTTTTGCGTGAGCATTCTCACCATGGATGAGGGTGTGCACCGGTTAATGGGGATGCATTGCTTGGACGACTGACAAACATCTCTCAGCGGGCAAGGGGTGTGTGATAGGATTGGTGGTGGGCACGTCAGCATAAAAGTTTAGTTGCATGAGATTGAGGGTAGAGGAAAGTAGTGAGTTAAAGATGATTGTTAATGATGAGTGTTGTTTGTCTGTGATCGCTATTATATTATATGCTATGAATCTTTTCCACTTATGATGATAGAACTGCTTCTTGTCTCCCTATTTCTGTATTTTTGTGTATGTCCACTTTATTACGTTAGAAGACTCGATGGAGGAATACATTGTTGAGGAGTTGATTGGAACTCCATATGAAATGGATGCTAGAGGACAAGCTACAGATTCTAATGATATAATGTAGTAAGTTTAGGACCGGTGAGTCTTATAAGACATTTTATTATCCGCTAGTAAACAGTTTGTATAACTATATACCTGATAGCTAGTTGGGATGATTTCCACTACAGTGATGCTTTTGCACGCCTTTTGCTTAAAAAAAACTATATACCTGATAGGGATCCTACTGATGGATACCCTAAACAGTGTTTTGGTAACTCTGATGCAAGACATGTGTGTATATGTGTTTATTATATAAGGTGTGATACGTTAATTTGCAGAAGTTATATGTTTATTAATTAAGTTTTTAATTTCTTTGTATTTTTGTATTATGATTAACGTTAAGTACGTGATTAAGTAAATAACTAATAAGGTTTTAATTTAATAATACAATGGGGCACAACGGAGTGTTTCATTAGAAAGCATAAGTCAGGTCATAATATCATTAGTTATGTTGGATACACCGATAACTATTGGATGCTGATATAACATATGGATCAAAATTGCAAATTTTTAAAATGTGCGGACTAAAATTGAGAGGAAAAAAATTGGGGGACCAAAATCACGCAATCACTAAAATTGGGGGACCAAAAGTGTAATTAAGCCTACTATTTATTATGATTTCGATTAACAAGATTCTCTCGTTTGTAATCTCACAATATAATGCACAAAACGTTTTACTGTAAATTAAATGTTTTGTCCAAGTAGAAATAATAACAGATGTATTACAAAGGTCCTAATTAGCTAAGGTCGATCTTTTGTTAGTGAATTGAGAACGAATCGATCCCCCTTCCCACTGCTAGAGTTCCCCTTGTATAGTCTCTCTGGTGGGCTTCTAGGAAGATAGAGGCCCAATTTGGCTTAGCCTCTAAAGAATTGGGCTTTGTCCAATTCTGGGTGGAACAATTTGGATGCAAGGCTTGCTTCAAAGTCATGGTGTGTTTGGATGAACATTTGATAAATGTAATTGTGAATTAAATTAATTTTTTTAAAGTTGATTTAATTATGACTGAGTTTGAAGTAAAATGATTTATGTTTAAATGTTTTTATATATTTTTTAAAAGCGAGTTTGATGTAAAATTTAGTGTAAATTTTTTAACTAACTTAGAAGCTAATTGTGGCACTTTTAGTCAAATTGAGGTTTTAAGGGAAAATCAATTTTGGATGACAATAATCAAACACCTTTATTTTTACTAAAATCATGTTTAAATTGACCTCATTCACTTCTTTGCCACTTCCCAGGTGAGAACAAGAGGTGTTCAGATTTAGATGGGTTTACCAAAGTTAATATTATAGATAAATAAAATATTATATATTGTATCTCTTTACTATTTATGACAACAAGGATATATATGTATTACTACTTTACACAACTCTTAATTTCTTTTCTCTTATTCCATTCATCCAAACACATAAAAAGAAAATACACTTTTCCATTCATTTTCTCCTCTCTCCTTATTCTTTCCTCTTATTTCTATCATCATCCAAACATAGGGTTAATGAAACCAAACTCAACAAAAGATAAAATCACCTATACACACACCTAAACCTATATTTATTAGAAAGATTTACTCGTAACTGCGGAACATGTTTCCATCTTTTACAAACCAGACTAGGGAATCCTTGAGAAAGGATTAAAAACCATGTCCATGTCAAAAATTCCGCTCTCCTAGGGTTTCCTAGGAACTAAGTGGCGGCTACTCCCAGGGCATCCTGGCTTTCGCTCATCCATCCTTTGGATCGTTCCCCGGGTGCATCCTGGTTAGTTTCGCTCTTCCTTAGTCGGTGTTTTCCTCGCTGTAACGCCCCCTCCCTTGGGGCATTACTTACGTAACACATGCGGAATTTAAATTAAAAGATAATTTGCTGGTGCTTTCGGAAAATAATTTATATAAGTATATAAATGTCTGAAATTGGGTATAAAAATTTTGTCACGACTCCTAAGTCTTGATTGGCACACAGTCTTACTATCATAGTATGGTAAGCCTATTTAATTTAAAGAATATACTTGAATAAAAGCTAGTATTTTACGAAAATTTCGACAGAGTCTCCTCTGTAATTCGGACATCCCAGGTAAAAGAACACCTGCTAAAATAATTACATTTTCACTCCAGAATTTCAATTACACCAAATCCAACCAGACAACAATATATAAAGATAATAGTTATAACCATAAGCTTTACAAGACCAAAAGGAAAAGTTTAAGTTTTCTTTCAAATAACGCTCTCCGAGCCATAACCATTTCATTTTAAAATAAAGGCTCTCTGAGCCATACTCATACATACTTATCAAAATAATCTAAGTCTCAAACCCTAAGCTGGTCATTCTAAAAGTTATTCCTGAGAAGAACTCACGTGATCGTTCCACAATCAAATACCTCATCAAGCAACTAGATCTAAGTCTCTGAGTGACTTAGGAAGACTCCTCTGCACATCTGTACTAAAATACCCAGGGTACAATAGCAAACCAGAAGAAACCTGATATATTTGTAAGGGTGATATACCGACAAATGGATATATCACACAACAACCATATACATGATACATGCATCACATAATCATATAAGCAGTTAAATCATGCATATACATAACATAACAGTGTTATATCAAAGGGTCTCAAACCCGCACAGTCAATCTTTTGAAAATATGCATGACACTTCAATATCAGGCTCTAACTTAATCTCATGAGATATTAACACCGTTTTTCACTGGAGAAGAATTAGAGTTAGTCAAGCTCTAGCCCATCGGGTAGTTGCCCCCTTACCCTCATGCATTAAGGTCTCAGGACGGGCAACGTCACATGTGCCTCTTCACTCGGTTTACATGGACAGACTCCCAGATACCACCTTGTATCTGATATATTCATCAATAGCACGTCTGCTTGGGGAAATGCACATGAGAAAATATTTTATTTAAAAGGATTTCTTTGTGTTCATTCTTTTTCATCCGCTTGCTCAAAGCTAACGACTTAATCATCATTTCCCCATCATTTGAAAACTTCGAAGCATAGGACTCATAGTCCGAATGCTCAATCAAAATGCCCTGCATCATGTCGCAGATCAAGGGTTGTGGTCGTAGAAAACAACCTTCACCTTTAATCATATTCATCACACGCGGTCAGAATACACAGTCCAACACAGCGCGATTAGGACCTGAGTCCATAACATCATAACCAGGACTCGTAGTCCCGAATTCACACTGATTCAAGATCACGTGCACATCACTGAATACTAGAGGCGGCGTCTCGCGTACTAGATTCTCTTTCTTAAGTACTTATTTTTCGTTCAGTGAAAAACAAATTCAAAACCGAATCCTCGATAACCTATCCAGGTTATCGGAAAGTTTCCAAAATATTTAGGAAAAACCTTTTCTTTGAAAATCTTTTATAAAGCATCTTTGAAATTCTTTTATCTTTAAAATATTTCCCCCAATAGGGTATTGCCAAATAATCTTGAAAGTTTTCACTTGAAGACACATAGTTCGAAAAGGATTTTTCTCTTGTATAACAATAGTTCACCTAAACCATTTCAACATTTAAAACAAGTACTTTAAGTTTAAAGAGCTTTTGGAAAAGAACACCAATCCCTTCATCTTCAAAGCTTATTAAGGTTTTTAATCCTTATAATGGTTGAGCACAGACGCGCGTCTGGCTTAGCAAACTTTCAATCAACAACAGTAAATATCATCAGTTCAATGCTAATATCACAGTTGAAAGCAGTTCATCACAGACATGCATTATAACATTTAGAACAAGTACAGTTCAACATCAAGTAATAGCAATACAGTTCAAGTACATCAGATATCCAAGTAAGCTCAATTAACATAGAAATATCCAGTTAAACACATACACACATGCATACAGTTATTGAATATCCCTAGGCAAACTCCCCTTACCTTTGAAAACAAGTAAAGGATCCTCGTCTTAATGCTCACGTTAGCTCCAAGAGTGTAACTATCTATTCCATCAAGCAAGCATAGCCATGTCAAACGTCTCAGAGAGGGAATCCCACAATGCGCAACAACCAAAAATCAAGAAATCAATTTCACATGATTAAACACACATTCTAACTTTATCTAAACACTTAATCCAATTACCAAACAAGGTTATTTTCAAAGAAAATCACGTTTGGAGCTTACGCTTCACAATACCCTTTAAGGAAACTTTGTTTTGATTAAAAGATCATGAAAAAGAACTTTGGAAATCATCCATTAAGAGTCCTAATTGCACTAAATCATAATTAATTTCACAAAAACATACCCAAATTCAAATAAAATCAAATTGGGGTTTTAGGGCTCCTTATTAAAATTTAGGGAAAACTCAGGATAATGAAATTGGTTTAGGGAAACACAAACTCACAGTCCTAATTTCATAAAACAAGCTTTAATCTTAAGATTAAAATCTGAAATCAGAGGGTTAGGGTTAGGGTTTCAAAATCAATCTGGGGATTTACAAAAGAGAAGTGGTTAGAGGTAAAACTCTTACCCAAGGTGAAGAAGAGAGGACATGGTGGCTGAAGGTGGTGGTGATGGCGGCGGCGCGACGGAGCAGCCGTGAACGGAGGAGTTTCAGGTCGGTACGCGTGTAGATCGCGACTGTCTTCTCCCTACGCGACGCGATCGTCGTCCTTTCCACGCCAGGCGGTGGTCGACGACGTCAAAGGGCGGAGCAGACGACCGGAATCCGTGTGGGTTGCGCAACTGTCTTCTCCCTCGTGCTGGTGAGCAGCGACCAGATCTACTCTTTGAGGTGGTGGTTGCGCGGCTTGCAGGTGGCGGCGCGAACCAGTCCGCAAGGAAGAAGGAGATGGAGTTGAGGTGGGAGGAAGAAGAAGAAAAGAGAAAGAAGAAGAAAAGAAGGAAGAAAAGTTGCAGAGAAGAAGAAGAAAAGAAGGAAGAAAAGTTGCAGAGAAGGAGAAGAAAAGAGAAAGTGGCATCGAGAAAGAGAGAGAGAAAAGTGAGAAAATGGGTTTTTAAACAAATTACTTAGTGATAGATACAAAATGAGTGATAAATATTAGGCCTAAAATAAACATGTTTTTACTTTTTAGAATATAAAAATAAAGATTGATAAGGATATGTTTTTGAAATTCAAGTTAGAGTAAAGATTAATAATTGAACTGATCAACTAAGAAAATACTCAGTCCAAAATTTAATCTCCGATTAATGTCAAACCAAAATATTTTCAACTCTAAAATTAAATAGAATGAGAATATGAAAATATTTTTCTCTTAATCGTATTATTAAAATATTTTCTGTACCGGTATATTAGTGACAATAACGTAATTATTGTTTAGTAAATGTGCATTCACTGAAATAAGTCAGTGCTAACGCACCCAATAAAATAATTTGAAGAGAGTAATTTAATTACTCAAAATAAACCACATAACAAAATAAACTTAAACATCCAAATAAAATAATTAATCATAGGTGTAAAAAAACTAGGGTGTTACACTCGCTCCATAGTTCAAATGGACGCATGGAAGAAGCTACCCCTTTCGGAAGAGGAAGGAGTGGGGATTGACGTCGAAGACGAAGAAACGTTCGAAGAGGGTGAATTTGGCAGATCCTTGGCAGGTACGATGTGGTCTGCAAACCCTTATAATGTCAAGGCCTTTAAGCAAGTCATCATTGACTCATGGAGACTGAAAAATCCAGTAGAAATTCAGGATTTGGGAAAAAATCTCTATCTCTTTCGTTTCTCCAACAAAAGAGACTTAGAGAATGTCCTCAAGGGAGGGCCCTGGAGCTTCGATAGGTACCTCCTGATACTGAAAATGATCTCTGGAACTGAACAACCATCTGAGATGGAAATGCACACCTCCTCGTTTTGGGCAAGGATTTATGATCTACCCCTGAAACTCAGATCAGAGACAATGGCGCGAAGACTGGGGGAGATAATAGGAGTTTTTGAGGAGGCGGACAACAAGGGTTCTAACAGATTGGGGAAATTCCTCATAATCAAAGTGGAGATTGATCTCAAGAAACCCCTAAAAAGAGGAACCGTGATTCGCTACCAAGGTAAAGATTTACGAGTTTTTTTCAAATATGAGAGACTCCCAAACTTTTGTTTTGCTTGTGGGAGAATGGGTCATCAGCTGAAAGACTGTGACGAGGCAGATGACCAAGAGGATGAGGGCTATGAAGAAGTTGAGGAGAAAGACCTACCTTTTGGGCCATGGCTTCGAGCATCACCCCTACCAAAGTTTGCTCCTGAGAAGAGAAGAGACATCAGCTCAAGTGCTTGTAGCAAAAGCCTATTTGCTGGTACAAGCAACAGTAAAACGGCTTCTTCAGACCACAGAAATGTGGAGACGGAGGTAGAACAAACCCTCGATCCAAAGGAGAAGGAGAAGACTCCCCTGAGTATAGAGAAGCAGATTACTGGAGTAATGATCAAAGAGATTGAAAGGGTGGCTGAGACCTTGGGTTCCTTTGATTTAACCCCAAAAGATCGCAGTGCTGAGAATGGAGGAACGTCCACCTGTGGTAAGCAGAGGAAATGGAACAGACAGAAGGTCACCAAACTGAAAGGTGATAGCAGCCAGGGGAAAACCTCAAAAGGCCTAGGCAAGAGACAACTTGTGGAGGTGCTGATTTCAGAAGGAAACCTGGAAGACTTGAATTTTAAAGAGAAGAAGAGACAATTCATGGCAATGGACACTAAAAAACCTGAACCAGAGGTGGTGTTGGAGGACCAACACCGCCTAAAACAATGAAAACCATAAGCTGGAACTGCCGAGGTTTGGGTAGTCCTCGGGCAGTTCGAGCCTTGCAAAGGCTCATTCGCTTGGAAAATCCTCAACTAGTCTTCCTAATGGAGACTAGGATAAAGGAAAATGAGATGTCTAGAATAAAAGTCTGGTGTGGTTTCAACTCGGGCCTGATTGTGGAGTGTCATGGCCAAGGTAAGGAAAGATCCGGTGGTTTGGCCCTTTTGTGGAATGATCAAGTGGATATCACTATTATTTCCTATTCCCTTAATCATGTTCTTGTGGAAGTGGAAGATGTATAAAGTGGGGAGCCGTGGCACTGCTCTGGCATCTATGGTTTCCCGGAGGAATCGATGAGGAAGAGGACTTGGGAGCTGATCAAGATGCTAGCCGGGCAGACCTCTAACAAGTGGTTGTGTTTTGGGGACATCAATGACATCATATCAGGAGAAGAAAAGAATGGTGGAAACTCTCGAAGCTTTGAACAACTAAGTTTAGGAAGAAATACAATTGCTGATTGTGGTCTTCAGGATTTGGGTTTTAATGGTTATCCATTCACTTGGAGCAATGGGAGACAAGGAGAAGAGCAGATTCAATGTAGACTCGACAGAGCCCTTGCCACTGATCTCTTCATAAGCAGATTCAGCCCTATCCAGGTAACTCACTTACCTCGTTTTGGATCAGATCATACTCCGCTACTGATTTGTCTAGAGGCCTCTCTGCACAGCTCCCTGAAGAAACGAACTCATCTATTTAGATTTGAGGAGTCTTGGGCAAAAGACAGCAAGTGTGAAGACTTGGTGAGAAGGATTTGGTCTAATGATATCTCCCCCTGTGAAAGGAAATTAGCAAATCTCCAAGACCTGGATGCTGAATTCAAAGAGCATAGAACAAAGGAGATTAGACAGGAAATTGCCAAAACTGAATCCAAACTTAAGGAAAGCTGCATGTGGTCAGAAATGCCTGAAAGTATAAAGGAGTATAAAGAGCTGGAAAAAAAGCATGCGGAGCTCCTTAAAATTGAAGAGCTGTTGTGGCGCCAAAGAAGCAGGGCCATCTGGCTAAAAGATGGGGATAAGAACACAAAATTCTTCCATGGCAAAGCTAACCAACGACGGAGGAAAGTGAATGAAGTTAAAAAGCTCAAAGATGAGGATGGGGTCTGGTGGCACGGAGAGGAGAATGTTGAAAGGGTTCTTCTAAACTCCTTTACAGAACTCTTCTCGACCTCAAACCCGATTGGCATTGATCAAGCCTGTATGGCAATCCAAAAAAGACTAGGTGAGGACCATAGAAGATGGTGTGATCAAACCTTCTCAATTGGGGAGATCAAGGAAGACATAAACCAAATGCAACCCCTAAAGGCTCCTGGCCCGGATGGAATCCCTGCACTGTTTTACCAGAAGTATTGGCATATTGTAGGGGAGGAGATTCAATCTATTGTCCTTGGAATCCTAAATGAAGGTAAATCCCCAGCATCCATTAACAAGACTTTCATTGCCCTTATCCCAAAGTGTAAGAACCCAAACTCCCCAAAACACTTTAGACCAATAAGCTTGTGCAACGTGGTGATGAAAATAGTCACGAAGGTGGTAGCTAACAGAATTAAAGAAGTTCTCCCGGAGGTGATTGATGAAGAACAAAGTGCATTTGTGAGATGAAGACTCATCACAGATAATGCTTTAGTGGCTATGGAGTGCTTTCATTGGCTCAAGAAAAAAACAAAAGGTAAAAAAGGGATGATGGCGCTGAAGCTTGACATGGCCAAGGCTTATGATAGAGTGGAGTGGCCTTTTGTAAACTCTGTCTTGCTTCACATGGGGTTTCCCCCAAAAATAACAGAATTGATCATGTCCTGCATCACCACAATATCATACCAAATCCTCATTAATGGTCAGCCTAGCAGAAATTTCTTCCCAAAAAGGGGCATTAGACAAGGTGATCCTCTCTCACCTTACATCTTCATCCTGTGTGCTAATGTCCTCTCGGGACTTCTCGATAAAGAAGAGGCTAAGGGCTCAATCCATGGCATTCAAGTGGCAAGAAAAGCCCCTAAAATTACTCACCTTCTCTTCGCAGATTGCAACCTCCTTTTTGCCAGAGCCAACCAAAAAGAAGCTGACTCCATCACCCAAGTTCTCTTGACTTATCAGGTGGCTTCGGGCCAACTGGTGAATCTAGACAAATCAGAAGTGTCATTTAGTCGAAATGTGCCTCCAATCGAGCAAAACATGATTTGTAACAAGATGGGAACAAAGACTGTGACTACTCTCTGAAGATATCTTGGGCTCCCGATTGTGTTTGGAAGATCCAAGAAAGATGTCTTTGCCTTTGTCCGAGACAGGGTGTGGAAAAAGCTAAAGGGCTGGAAGGAGAAGTGTCTATCTAGAGCGGGGAAGGAAATCCTCATCAAGTCTATAGCTTAGGCCATCCCAAATTACATAATGAGCTGTTATAAAATTCCTGAAGGCTGCTGCCAAGACATCGAATCATTGATAGCAAAGTTCTGGTGGGGGTCAACTGAATTCAACAGGAAGATGCACTGGCTAAGTTGGGAAAGAATGGGAAGAGCGAAGGAAAAAGGAGGCATGGGATTCAGAGGCTTTTCTGAATTTAACAGAGCCTTACTAGGGAAGCAATGTTGGAGACTAATGAAGGATGAATGCTCTCTGATGGAAAAGGTTTTCAAGGGTAGGTACTTCCCCAGAGGCAGTTTCTTGGAGGCAAAAATTGGTTTCCAACCAAGTTATGCTTGGAGAAGCATGCTGCAGGCAAAAGATGTCATACAACTGGGTTCTAGGTGGATGATTGGGGATGGGAAATCAGCAAGAATATGGAAAGATAACTGGCTGCCAGAGCAATCAGGTTTCAAGGTTTGGATCGGAGCCCAGTCACCAACCTCCATCCAGAAGTAACAGTGAGTGAGTTAATTGATGAAGACGCCAAGAGATGGAAGAGGGACCTGATCCATATTGTTTTCAGCCCATATGAGGCCAAGCAGATTCTCAATATACACATCTCACTGAGACTACCTGACGACTGTCTAATATGGCACTGGGAAAAAGATGGAAATTTTTCAGTAAGATCCGCCTACCACCTGCTGTGTGATGCAAAAGACGGGAATTCACCTGAATCCTCTGAGATGCGTGATCAAGGGCTGTGGAAAATTATCTGGAAAGCCCCTATCCCTAACAGTGTGAAAAATTTCCTATGGAGACTTGCAAGGAACATTCTGCCAACTAGAAGCAATCTGGAAAGAAAAGGCATGCAGCTGGACACCATTTGCCCAATCTGCTTGGAGCAGGAAGAGACTCAAGAACACCTGTTTATGCACTGTCAACTGCCCCAAATCCTCTGGTTCACTACTCACCTCGGGCTGCATGTTCCAAATATGGTAAGCCTCAACAAATGACTATTTCAGTGGCTAACTAAACCCGATCCTTTAGCAGTCCAAATTTTCAGTATTACCCTCTGGAAAATCTGGAAGTATAGGAACCAAGTAGTCTTTAAAAACACAAAATTTGATCCTGTTTTCATTGCTGCAAATATTTGAGTTCATTTCTGAGTTTAATGCAGTAAACAAGATAACTCATAAAGATAAAAGAAGGAAAGACCGATTGAAGTGGGAAGCCCCCATGGCTGGCACTTTGAAACTAAATGTCGATGCTGGCTGCTTTGGGGATGGATCAACAGGATGGGGAATGCTAGTGAGGGACCATATGGGGCAGGTATTGTTCGCTGCTACCAAAAAAGAAAAAATCCAGGTGAGTCCTATGGTTGCTGAAGTTTTGGGGCTGAGATGGTGTCTCCAGTGGACACAGATGGAGCATTTTGGTAGCCTGACCATCGAGACTGATGCAGAAATGGTTTCCAAATGTCTGAAGGGTGAATCAAAAATTGCTTGCATTGAAAACCTGATCCAGGATTGTAAGGAATTTCTTTCTCTGATGCAAAACACCTCGGTTATTAGCATAAATAGGGAGAGAAATATGGCTGCACATGCCTTGGTAGGAGTAGCAAAGAATGTAGGATCCAGATTTTGGGTGGGAAATGTCCCAGACCAAGTGTCTCATATCATTTGTAATGACTCTTTGTTAGTTTAATTGAAAGTATGTTTTCCCGTCAAAAAAAAAAAGACTAGGGAATCCTTAATTATGAAAGAACCACAATAATTGCCATTAGTGTATCCACTTGTGCTTATAAAGGACGACACATTTTGCTGCCCACTCATGCTATAATAACCATAGGCTTCGGGATTATTGTTCACAGGAACTTTACCTTGGTTTTGGTTGGAAGAAACAAGGGAAAATTCTATATATTCACGTGGCAACTTTCTTTATATTTATATGGTTTATATTTATTTGTTTTTCATGGAACATATGTGTGTGGACGTATCATGACCATAAGCTCATTGGAGCATCTGTTATAATCAGAATCCAAATTTAGAACCACATCCAAAGTGACCAAGACTATATATCAAGCAAACAACCATTCAATCAATATATATTTTTTCTCTTAAAATAAAGAGTACCATTTAGGAGGTGGAGGAGTAGAAGGTCTAAGGTTCAAACATTGGCAAATAAGAAAAAATTAACATAACAACTAACTACTTACGTTTGTTTAACAAAAAAAAGAGAATACCATTTAGGCTTAATTACACTTTTAGTCCCCCTTATTTTAGTGTGGGCATTTTAGCCCCCAATTTTATTTTATTTTTGGCTTGATTTTAGTCCACACATTTGAAAAATGTGCAATTTAACATTCAAAAACAGCATTTACTTATGGTATCACTAGTTAGATAGCATAAGTCAGGTCAAAACTGGATACACCGATAACTATCGGATGTTTATATAACAGATGGACCAAAATTGCATATTTTAAAAATGTGTGAACAAAAATTGAGCAAAAAAAAATTGGGGGACCAAAATCATGCACATGGCCGGTCTTTGGGTAAAGCCGGTAAAGCACCGGCTTTAGGCCTCGCAAAAATTTTCTATTTTTTAAAGAGTTTTAGGCTTCCAAAAAAGTTTCAAACTTGATATATATTTTATTTATATTTGTTTTGTTATTTATAAGTGTGGTTGCATGTACATATACAACAAATATTTACACCGCTCATAATAATTTTTCTTTAAAAATATAAAAAATTACAATAAAAATAAATTTTATATATAATATTATTTTTATAAAAATATTTTTACTAGTTTTAAAAATGCCTCACTCAAAATTCGCTACAAGCCTCAATATATGTTGGGTCGGCCCTAATCACGCAATTAATCACTAAAATTGGGGGACCAAAAGTACAGTTAAGCCTACTATTTATTATGATTTCGTTTAACAAGATTCTCTCGTTTGTAATCTCACAATAAAATGCACAAAATGTTTTACTATAAATTAAATGTTTCGTCCGAGTAGTAACAATAAGAGATGTATTATAAAGATCCTGATTAGCTAAGGTCTTATGCTAGTGAATTGAGAACGAATCGGTCCCCCCTTCCCACAGTTAGAGCTCCCCCTATATAGCCTCTTTGGTGGGCTTTTAGAAAGATAGATACCCAATTTGGCTTAGCCTCAAAAGAATTGGGCTTTGGCCAATTCTTGGAGGAATAATTTGGCTGGAAGGCTTGCTTCAAAGTCATTGTGTGTTTGGATGAACGTTTGAAAAATGTAATTTTGAATTAAATTGATTTTGTAAAATTGATTTAATTATGACTGAGTTTGAAGTAAAGTGATTCATGTTTAAATGTTTTTATTTTTTGAAAGCAAGTTTAATGTAAAATTTAGTGTAAATTTTTAACTAACTTAAAAGCTAATTGTGGCATTTTTAGTCAAATCGAGGTTTTAAGGGGAAATCAAATTTGGATGACGACAATCAAGCATCATTATTTTTATTAAAATCATGTTTGACAGAAGATGAAATTAATTTAAGTACTCTTCACCGTAAAACCAAACTCAAGTAATGGAAAAAAAAATTGACCTCATTCACTTCTTTACCACTTCTCAGGTGAGAACTAGAGGTGTTTTTTTGATCAGGCGGAAAAGAGAACTAGAGGTGTTTAGATTTAGATGGGTGTACTTAGTTCATTTTATGAACAGATTTTCTTTAATTATTTTTTAATTTAAATAACGAGATCTCAGTTCTTAAATTCTATATTATACAATGCATTTATTTATATAATCATTAAACATGTGTTCAATTTAGAGATATTAAATAAAATATTATATTTCTATCTCATTACTATTTATAGCCAGATATACACGGAAGTATACATTTTACACAGCTCTTATTTTCTTTTATCTTATTCCTTTTGTCAAGAGAAAATATTCATTTCCTCCATTAATTTTATCTTCTCTCCTTTTTCTTTTTCTCTCATTTTCTCACTTACAAACGTAGGGTTAATAAAACCAAGACTCAACAAAAGATATGATCACCTAAGTCTATTTATACGCTTGCACATATACTAACTCACCGAATAGTTTCTAACTAATCTCTTTGGTTAGAATAAACTAATCACATTTTAACAAACTAACTAAGCAATACATATATTTGAATTACATTCCAACACACCCCATTAATTCAAATTAGCTAAAAACACAAAATACAATAGCTAATACATCTCCAAACACAATTTCCCATGATCACATACTTTGAAGCACAATGATCAAAACTCCATAGAAATACTCTTATATCCATCAGGATCCTAGAATTTCAGAACCATTAAGTATTAAAAGAAACAACTCATTATAACAATTGCTTCGCTGACCTGGTGGTCAACACCTTGGCACTTCGCACTTGCATCCTTGAAATTCCTGGAACGAATCTCATCATTGTACTTTTTACTGGAATTTAAACTAAGGCATTTTATAAAAAATAAAACGACCCTTAGGCAGAAAGCATGACTCGAACCCGTGAACTGATGCTTCAAGCTGCAACTCCTTATCACTAGGCTAAACAAAATACCAATGCAAGCAATCAATCTCAAAACATATTTGAACCCTTCGTTTTCTCCTTTCCATCCCACTCTGTTTTCTTTTGCAAACGAAAAGGAACCAAGCTCTGTTAGAAACGCCCTGCCAGCAACCATCTCGAGGCTCGCGGCCGCCGTCTCCGGTGGTGGTTGGGACACGGGTGAACTCCATCTAACCCCAATCTTCTTGGACGTCATAGTCCACCACTCTTTTTCTTCCATGACTGCGTTTCTATTTCTGGTCGCCACCGTCGTCTGACGATGAGGTACCGACGGTCCAACCACTCTTGTCACCTTCTTCACAGCCACTAGCTCATCACCCGCCACCGTATGCGGATCCAATTTCGGTGGTTCTGCTTGTTTGACAAAACCCTTTCCGATCTCGCAGAGTTCGATGACCATGGCGGGCGAACTATTTTCCGCCATCTCCTTCTTCGATGACTCGCCATCCTCTTCTACTTTGGTCATGTGACGCGCAAATGACAACATAGGTCGATTTTTGGGCTCAATAGATTTTCATCTCTACCAATCTTGGTATCTGTCTCCAGCTTCGGCATCGCCGCCTCGATCACCATCACCGGTACACCTTGCGCCGCCGTAGCAGCATCTGCTTCTCCTGCTCCACCTCCACCATCGTCAACATTCCTAATCTTGTTCTCACTCCCCATTCCCCTCTCTGCACGTGAAGGCTTTCTTGCACTTTCTTGTTCCTTGTTGATCAGCACAGGCAAGATCATGGTGGGTTTGAACTCCTTCGACTTGTACATTTTTGTGAGCTCGGTCTGAAATTTTTCCTGCTCTTGCTCACTGCTTTCAAACTCTTCCTCCTTGCACTCATCTTTCTGGTTCTTGGCACTTATGTCAGCACCTTGCCCTGCTTCTATCCCTCTCATGGTTATGTACCTTTTCTGGCAGCTCTCTATCTTGTTCAGCACCTTCTTGCCACTGTTCAAAATGTCCTAGGCCTCCTTTGCCGATGTAGTTGCTGCAATTTTCTCTAAGTTTACATCATTTAGACAATGATATAGAATTGAGAGAGCCAGGTAATCTTTTTTCTTGGATTCCTTGTAGGAGGCACCATCCTCCTCTTCTTTGATCCCATGCATCCTCCACTAGCTTCAGCACTTCTTGAAACTCAAAGATTACTTTCATCTTCACAACCCAATGCTCAAGGTTCTTGCCGTCAAGAACCAGTAATAGGATTGAAATTGTGGATCTAGGAAGGAAATCTGAGAAAAAGGGTTTTATACTAAAGGTAGATTTTGAAAATGTATATGATTCAGTTAGTTGGAATTTTCTGGATTACATGTGATAATCCACTGGTTTAACATATTTTATTTTCTATTTTAGAGTGGATTTCATCAATTAAGTTGAGTTGAATACTTTATCTATCCCAAATTAGACTTTGTTTTCCTATTGTGCTTATTTTAGAGACAATCACTACAAAAAAAAACCTATTTAGCGACCGAAGAATTCGGTCGCTAAACATGATAATTCGGTTGCTATATTGTTTAGTGACCGAATTAAGGGGGTAGCAGAAACCCTGGTTGCTAAATGTTTAGCGACTGAATTTGTATTTCGGTCGCAAATTTGCGACCGATATTTCGGTCACAAAAATATATTTTGGTCCACGTATAGTTGGTCGCATGCTCAGATAACCGAATTTGGTGACTGATATTCGGACGTTATTTCGGTCGCAAATTTTGAATTTTTTTTTTATAACAATTTTCCTGTAACTTAATCCTACTGACCAAATTTTGTTTTTCAAATAGTACCCCATTGATTTTTAATTTCTGATATAAACAAAATACACCAATATTTTTTTTGAATAAATAGAAAACGTAAATATGATGTACTAACGATCCAAAACACCACAGTCAATATGATCAAGAAAAAACATACATTAATTAAAGCAAGTTTAATAATTGTTTATAAAAAAAGTTTAATAATGTACTAATTAACGATCAAAACATAAAAACACACCACAGTCAATAAGTACTAATCAAAATATCAAAACTGATCAATCTTCAAAAGGGATGAACATGTAGAAGCGAGAACCCCCAAGGTACTTAAACTTTGCCAATACACCAGTGGACAACAAATACAACTCCCTAATACCATTTGTGTATGTTGCACAATATGGGCGATCCTCATGGATTACTATATTCCCATTGAACAGATTTTCGCATTTGTCTTCAATAGTCACAACACGCGGTATTCCATTTCTCCAATGACGGTAGAATGATCGCGGGATTGAAATCAAATCCTGAAAATACACAAGAACAATTTAGTAATGATTAGTTTATGCCTTAACCATCATTACGTGAATCCGATCGTTATTCTTAAGTTGATGAGATACTGTACCTGGTCTAAATGGATGGCTGTCTCAAAACATTTAGTCAGATCCATTTTCTGATAAAACGATAAGGAAAACAAGTCATATGTCTACACTTCATCAAGTGATAATAAGAAAAAATGGAAAGATCCATGTAGCATACTAGCATGTTAAAATAGAACAAAGAAATGCAACTTCACATGCAACTTTACAGATTAGCAAACATAGTAGTTTTCAGTAAAGCAAATGCTTTTACGTCGTTTTGAAGGATGGTCATAGAAAGGACTTTTCCTACTGGAAATGCCTAGATAACCTAGTAAGGATGGTCATCAACAACTATTTCTGGAAAGCTCCATTGCCCAGTGAAACAAATGAGTAGAAAACCAGAGTTGCTTTCATAATATTGTGTACAGAGCTGCTTTCTAATGTGAATAATGTTTGAATGATGACGGCACGCCATGTGCCTGGCAAATTGTGCCCCACCCTTCATTTTATCTAACCCTATTCTTAATCCTTCATTATCTAAGATCTTGGTCTTAAGGCAGAATTAAAGAAAAACCTCAAACTTCAAGAATCCTTCAAGCACATCCAAAATATTGAATGAGCATGCGTGCCCTGAGAAGGTACACATGCTCATTAATATTGAATCTCAAATAGGAAACTAAGGCTTTCGTAGCTTAATAATTAACTCTAACAGAAAATAAAACCATTGACTTATAAGGATTGCAGCATACTTCAACAAATATATATTGAAGCATATTTCAATACAAACTTAGATAAAATATAGTAGCAAACATCCTATTGAGCTCCGCTCTCCACTAACAAGTAACACATAATTGTCAAACACATGCATAACTTCTAAATTAGCAACACACAACAAGCATCCCGCCTTTTTGACAGGATCACATCCTATTGAGCTCTGCTCTCCACTAATGGCAATCAAGGCATAGAATTGACACATCCATCCTACTGAGCTCTTCTCTCCACTAACAAACAACATATAAATTTTACAACCACATGCATCAATTTTAATCTACCAGCACACAACCAGTATCCTATTGAACAACATATTCAATTGCAACCACATGCATCATTTCTAATCTACCAGCACACAACCAAAATCCTATTGAGCTCAGCTCTTCACTAACAATCAACAAATCAATTCAAAGTCTTCAAGCACCACTAGCAACAAAGAAAAAGATAGAGTATTTGACCTACCTCAACTCCAAGTAAATAGTGAAAACAATGTCTAATACAATGTGCCTGTAATTTACTAATTACATTCTTGGCTTCATATTTGCTTATTTTATGCAGGGATGACCATGAAACTTATAGTAGTTCTACTTCCAAGCATTACAGTCTTAGAGATAGTGAATCAAGAGGAAGCTAACTTATATTATCTATCCAATAAGTTATTTAAATCAATATACCCCTACTGTCATAATTTCTCTACTCTGGATTTCACTAGAACAACATCAATGATTAATTTGACAACATAAATACCCATACTGACATAACTTCTCAAAACCCTAACCTTAGACAGAACTGATCAGAGGAGACTGTGGGGGTGGTGGTTGTGCGAACAGAACCCATTGAGGTGGTGGTGGTGGCCGGATGAGGAAGAGACAACACCTGAGAGAGACATTGAGAGAAACCGAGACAAAGAGAACCAAGCAAGAGAGAGAGAGAGCGAGATACACACAGAGAGAGGATAGAAGACCTTACTAAAGGAGGAGGTCACGGTGCTACAGTGGTGGTCGTGGTGGCGGTGGTGGCACGGTGCTGCTGGGAGGAAGAAGAGAGAGTGAGAGACAGAGAAGGAGAAACACAAAATGAGAAGGATAAAAGGAGAACCTTACCAAGTGGTGGCCGGAGGAGGACGAGATGCTGAGAGGTGGCGATGCGCGACCGGAACAGGGAAGGGGGAGGAGCTGCACGTGAGAGAGAAGAGAAGAAAAGAGAGAAATGGGGGAAGAGAGGAAGGAAAACGCGATTTAGGGATTTCATTTTTAGCGACCGAATTATTCGGTCGCTAAATCGGTCGCTAAGTGGGTTAATTTGAAATTTGAATTCATAAATTTAGCGACCGATTTAAAATCCGGTCGCTAACACGCTCTATTTTAATTTTTTTTGCACGCCGTTTAGCGACCGATTTAATATCGGTCGCAAAGATAGATAAAATTTAACCGTTGCATTTAACTCGGTCGTCATTTCGGTTGCTAAAAAGTCAGCAATTTTTGGCTTTTACTTTCCTTTATTTTGCGACCGAAATAGAGACCGATAACTCTGCTACGCTCTATTTCGGTCGCTATTTCGGTCGTAGTATCAACTCTAATCAGTGTTTGATTTAGATCCTACAATCGGTCGCAATTTCGGTCGCAAACAGCAACCAACAAATCCGGTCACTATTTTCGCTCGCTAAATGACCTTTTTTTGTAGTGAATGTTTGCATTTTATTAATTTTTATTAGAATTTAGTTTATTTTGTTATGTTTTGCAATTTTGTGAGTTTTAGGAAATTAAGGACAAAGAAGAAGAATTATATTTGAATTGAAATAGAAACTTCAATGAAGATTAAGAGAAGCCAACGCACAGGAGAATATGGAAGCAAGTTTCAAAGAGATAAATAAAATAATTGAATTTCAATTGTTTTTGCTAATGGGACCTACATCAAAATTAAATTAGAATGAGAATTGAAGAAAGATGAGCACCTTGTCAAATTCTAGCTGCTGTCAAAGTCACGTGACCCAAAATTGTGTAGGGCCCACATGATGGTTTTTTTAATCCAAATCAATTTGGATATAGATAATAAATGCATTATCAAAAAAGATTGAGATTTTGGCAATGGAATTAGAGATAGAAGTTGAATAAGTTAGCGCAATCACCAGGGAGGAAAAAAAGCAAAGGTCCCACATACAAATTGTAACTGATAGAGGATTTAATTTGTTTTTAATTATCAAGAGAATATCATCAGTGAGAGATATAAAAACGACTTACACGTATGGGTGTTCGCGGTTCGGTTTGGATCGGTTTTGAGATAAAAAGTCATCTGATCCAAAGATAAAAAGAGCATGCGGTTCGGTTCGATTTGGATGACTTCTTTAAAAATATCTGATCCGATCCGATAAAATGCGGTTTGGATCGGTTCGGTTGATTCAGTTTTTACCGACACATCATTACATATTTATATTACATCAAAGAATAAAAATTACATGTTAAGCTGAACAAAATCTTAAACCTATATATACCTTGTTGATACATTCACATAAAAACATTCCATAAAATATGTATAAAATAAATAAATATCATCATCATCTATTATCCAAACATCTTTTATTTATGTTTGGAACATTAGAAATAATTAAAAATTATCTCAAATATAACTAGTAAATATTATTAGGAAAAAAACCAACAAGTAAAAAATTAATAGTGAAAAAAATAGAATAAACATTTATTGAATTTATATATGCGGTTTGGTTTGGATTGATTCGGTTTTAGAAAATGGATCCAAAATCCGATCCGATCCAAGCGAGTTTCACAAAACAAGATCCAAAAAAATCCAATATTGATCAGTTTTGTTCGGTTTTTGAAAATTTTTTTTGATTCGTTTTCAGTTTTATTTTGGATCGGTTTGGATATGAATACCCCTAGTTCAGGTAGTAACACAGCAGCTCAGCAAGCATCACACTGCATTCAATGGAGTTTCTTTTTCATCTTGTTCTTTCTTTTAGTATGAGTAGCTAAATCCCTTTTCTAGGGTGACAATGTAACCGCGCCACGATGGTTTGATGATTTTATTTCAGTTTTTCTTAATTTATTCTTCTCTTATTTGTTAAGTCTCTAAAATGTCTGATGTGCATTTCCCTAAAGTTTTGATGAAAACTAAACATTGGTTAATGATTTAATTAACCATCATATCGGTTGCTAATCTATCTATCTAGTATGCAGATCAAAACAGTAAGAATCATCTATCTGCTCATATAGATGACTACCTGTCTGGATAAGCAAAAGTCAACATGTCTACTGACTAGGATTATTGACTTCTTTCGAGAGACTTTTTCAACATGTCTCTCCACGAGTTCCTACACTCGTCTGAGGTTACTCGTTGAAGAACCAAGGACCTAACAAACTTTTGTGAGCTGTCCTATCAGAAAGAGACTCGAAGCTTTCTCTCCTACTTGGTCTCACTCTTATCAAGAAAAATCAGAAGTCACTCTCTCAAGCAACCTAGGTTATCAGAACCAAAGACCAGTTAAAGAATGCTTCCGACGTGCTTTATTCCCTAGTACCTCTGGTCTTTATACAAAAAGGGAATTGTACTCAGCAAAGTACAAAAAGCTCTCTGCAAAACTCTGATATAGCTGATTCACGATGCATAAAGCCATGACCCTACAAGTTAGAGTACAACCAACGTTCCTATTGCATTAATGGCTGCCCAGAACAACTATATTGCATTTAATGAAGTTCTGCTTTAAGCCAACATCTGAAGGAATGTATCTAACGGATCTTAAATTCTTGAAGACTATAAATACAGAAGTCATTGAAGATGAAAAAAAACACTCATAGCATTTAAAAAAACCATTACTCTGCGCATTAATATCTTCATTCTTTCATTTTGTATTCTTCAACCATTTGAATTTATTACGCAGACTTTCCTAAGCTTTACATTTAAACCACTCTGAGTGTTAGTGAAAGATCTGTCTGTCTGAAGTTGTATTTATTTCAAACCAAATTTAACAAACAAATCTGAGTGAGCCTGAAGAGGCTAGATGTGCAAAGAATACTTGTCTTGGAGCCTGAAGAGGCTAGGTGTGCAAACAATACTTGGAGTCTGTAACCTGATCAGTTATAGTGGATAAAATTTGGTGCTTCCAAGGACTAGACGTAGCTCTTTGCTTTGCAGAGTGAACCAGGATAAATAACTGTGTCAATCTCTCTTTCCTTATAAACTTCTTAGTTGCTTTAGACAGGTCACATGTCGGTCCTGTATCTTTCCACTCGTCTGAACCAAGCTTCTGTATGCGAAAAGTTTTCAACTTTGTTTAAATTTTGATAAACACAATTCATCCCCCCCTTCTCGTGTTTATAGTTGTCTATTTTAGATGGTATCAGAGCTCAGCCTCTGGGTTGAGCATCTAACAGTGTAGAGGTAAAAGGTCCTGAAGAATAGACATGACTGTTGGAGCTAGTTCAAGTGGAAGTCACGAGACTGAAGGAGCTTCCATAACCAGACCTCCTTACTTCAATGGAGAAAACTACAACTATTGGAAAGATAGATTTCAATGGTTCATTCTATCTAAAAACTCTGATCTCTGGGTTGTCATTACAGATGGTCCATTCATTCCCAAGAATGATGATGACACTGACAAGCCAAAAGCTCAGTGGACTACTGCAGAAAAGACAAAATGGGAGTTGAATCATAAAGCTAGATATAACATCATTTGTACTCTCAGTCCTGAGGAGTTTGAGAAGGTATGTGCTTGTGACTCTACCAAAGAAATATGGGACAATTTAGCTGTCACACATGAAGGAACAACCAAAGTCAAAGAGTCAAAGATTGTCATACTTGTCAGTAAGTATGAACTATTTATCGTGGAGGAAGGAGAATCTGTTTCTCAAATGATAGGAAGATTTCAAACTATAGTCAACAGTTCAAAATCTCTTGGCAAAGTCTACACCAATGCTGAGAAGGTTGGAAAGATTCTGAGAAGTCTACCTAAACAGTGGAGACCTTTGGTCACTGCTATCTTTCAAGCCAAGGACCTCACTACCTTGACTATGAATGAACTTCTTGGAACACTCATTGTTCATGAGCAAGAACTTGGAGATGAAGTTGCACCAAAGAAGGGTAAGTCAATTGTTCTGAAAGCTGATCAAAAGTCAGCAAAAGCTTCCAAGGCTCTAAAGGCAGACGAGTCATCCAATGATGCTGACCTGTCTGAACACGAGGATTCTGAGAGTGATGAAGAATTGTCTCTCCTGACCAGGAAGATAAAGCTTCTCCTACAGAAAAAGAAGTTCAAGACGGATAAGCCATTCAGAAGGTTCAACAAGAACAAGAACTTCAAAGAATCTACTCCAACAGGTAAAAGTCCAATTGTCTGCTATGAGTGCAAGAAGCCTGGTCACATCAAGGCTGAATGACCTCAACTCAAGAAGGGCCCTTTTAATAAATTCTTCAAGAAGAAGAAGAAATGAATAATGGCTACTTGGGAGGATCTGGAGTCAACATCTTCTGATGAAGAAATAGAGGAAGAAGCCAATCTCTGTTTGATGGTCAACACTGACTTAGACTCAGACGATGAGGTACATCCTGACTATGAGGACTTACTTGATGACTATGAGGAGTTGCTGGAGGAATCCAACTACTTATCTAAGGCCTTCATATCCCTCAAGAAAGAGTATGTAAAGCTCACCAGTGAGCATAAATAGAAATCTCAAGAGTGTGAGAAGCTGGCTAAAGAGAACAGTGAGTTGAAGACTGAAAAGTCTAATGAAGCTAAGATCTCAAGTGAAACATCACCATCTGAAGAAGTTGAAAAACTTCAACAGAAAGTGGAAGAGCTCACTTCTGATCTTGCCAAATTTGTTAATGGTAGAGACAATCTGACTAAGCTACTTGGCTGTCAGAGGCACTCTCTTAACAAAGAAGGCATTGGATATGTCCATCAGACACATCATAAAGTATCAACTAAAGCTTCTATAGTATCTGTTAAGTCAACTGTAACCAAATCTACACCTATCTGTAACTTCTGTGGAAACACTGGACATGTTATGTCCAAGTGCATTCGCAGGAAGAGAAGGAAGTCTTCACAGACTCCTAGAACTAACAAAAAAAGACCCAGAAAAATATGGGTACCTAAAGATCAAATAATTTTTGTTGTAGATGTCCTCAACATGACAAAGAAAACACCACTGCTGGTACATGGACAATGGTTGCTCGCGTCATATGACAGGAAAAAGGTCTATGTTCCTAGACCTCCAACTTAAGAAAGGAGGACACGTTGCCTTTGGAGGGAATCAAAAAGGAAAAGTTATAGGAATTGGTACTAATGGTGGTCCTTCTTTCTTCTATATCTAATGTTCTTATGGTTAAAGGATTAAGACACAATTTGTTTAGCATAAGTCAATTATGTGATAGTGGATTTGATGTTTCCTTTACCAAGGATGTATGCATAGTTAAAGACTGTTGTGGCAAAACCCTTTTTTCAGCTAAAAGGCAACAAAATCTTTATAAGATTGGATTGTCTAATCTCTCAAATCAAAGTGTAACCTGTCTGATGTCTAAAGAGGATGAGAGATGGTTATGACATAAGAAACTAGGACATGCTAGTATGAAACTAATTTCTAAATTAAAAACGAACAACCTTGTGAGAGGATTGCCTGATATTAGTTTTAAGAAAGATGTCTTATGTGATGCATGTCAGAGATGTAAACAGATAAAATCAAGTTTCAAATCTAAACACCAAGTATCAACCTCTTGACCTCTTCAGTTGTTACACATGGATCTGTTTGGACCAGTTAGTGTTTGATGGGCTCCGGCAAGGGTACCGGATCGAAGCAAATAATAATAAAATGGTAAGTATACCAAGGTCGAACTCGGGGATTGGGTGACCAAGTACCACTTCACAAATTTAACAACTATTTATACCAAAATAAATTGAGGATTTGTTTATGATAAAAATTATAAAAAGAAATTAAAATAAATATTTTTGGATTTTTGAATTAATTAAAAAACAAAAATAAACAAAGAATAATCAAATAAAGAAATCTCTAGGGATCCAATTACACCAACGCTATGAATAAGCATCCATCATAGACAAGAAATACTTATCCCACTTGGTTTGATTCAATTATATCAATTCTTCCTAATTTCTATTCAACTTCTAATGTCAACCAAGAATCCTAATTTATTCCAATGTCTCTCTCGAGTACGCTAGAACACATCGCTTGATCCCTAATCAAATATATCTCTATGATGATTATTTATCAAGAAAATCATTAAGATCTATGATTCTCTATTAAGGTTGCATAAAGCTCCTACGGTATATCTCTATCCGTATTAACCCTATGGTTTTATCTCAATACCTTTGACACATAAATCTCCTATCGGTCTCATTATGATTAGCATATCATCTAATTGGTGATCAAGCAATTAGAAGCATTAATAATAGAGAATAAAACACAAAAGAAAGAGAAGAAGAGATTAAGAAAACTGAAATAAAATCATCAAACCTTCGTGGCGTGGTTACATCGTCACCCTAGAAAAAGGTGATTTAGTTCATGATCAAAGGAATCAAGAACAAAGCAAATAGAATCAAACCCATTGACGAAAAACAGTGAAACAGTCGTAGAAAGACGTCCCAAAACTCAGGGAAACACAGCCAAAAGAGTAGCAAAATATCCTAGGTCAATACAGAGAAATTCAATTTATAGGTGCTGCAGCGCACGATGCGCCGGGCCTAAATATGTTGCGCCCGACGCAACTTAAAAAATAAGCCCAATAGAAAAGGGGCGTTAGGCCGGACCTAATAAACTTGCACCGAGCCTAAGAACTAAAATAGACAAACTCTAATTCTTCATCTGCTTCTCCTTATTCTTTTGCTTCCAATGCTCCCAGGCTTCACTTTTCTCCTTTTCTAGTGCAAGTATACACCTGAAATCACTTCAAACAAGAAATTAAAGAAAATGACACAATTTCCTAATTAAAAAGAGAAAAATACACTAAAATACTCTAAACATTACTTAAGGAAAACAAAGCAAAAGTTAAGTAAGAATTGAGAATAAAATTCATCAATATGGTAAATTCCACTAGAAAATATAGAATAAAACTAGATAATCTAGCGGATTATCAGTGTTGCCAGCCTGGCTGGAAGAAAATATGAATTTGTCATAGTTGATGACTATTCTAGATTCACATGGGTACTCTTCCTAACACATAAGGATGAGTCTTTTAAGGCTTTCTCAGTATTCTGCAAAAGAGTACAAAATGAACAGGGTTTCTGTATTTCTACCCTTAGAAGTGATCATGGGGGAGAATTTGAAAATGAGCAGTTTAGAAAGTTTTGTGAGGAGAATGAAATCTCTCACAATTTCTCTGCACCTAGAACTCCACAGCAAAATGAAGTGGTTGAGAGAAAGAACATATCTCTCCAAGAGGTGGCTAGATCTATGCTTAATGAAAATAATCTCCCTAAGTACTTCTGGGTAGAAGTTGTAAACACTGCTTGTTATGTACAAAACATAATACTTATTAGGCCTTTTCTAAAGAAGACTTCTTATGAATTGTGGAAAAGAAAAAGCCCCAACATATCTTATTTTCATGCTTTTGGATGTGAATGTTTTATTCTGAATACCAAAGATAATCTTGGAAAGTTTGATTCTAAGGTAGATAAAGGTATTTTTGTAGGATATTATGAAATGTCTAAAGCTTTTAGAGTTTATAATTCAAAAACCTGTGTCATTGAAGAATCTATTCATGTTAAATTCAATGATGGACTAAATACTGATAAAGAACTATCAGATCTAGAAGATGATCTTGCAGGTCTTGATAAAAACAATCCATAAATTCAACAACCCGATCTAACCAAGATAGAATCTGTGCTTGAGGCTGACAGACAAGTGGAGCAGACAAGTCAGCAGACTAGTCAACAGACGAGTCAGCAGACAAGTTAACATCTTCATGGTGATCTAGAAAGGGATTGGAAGTTCAACACTCATCACCCTAAGGATCTTATTATTGGAAATCCTTCTGAAGGAGTAAGAACTAGATCCACGTTAAGAGAATCAAGCAATGTGGCTTTTATATCAGAATTGGAGCCAAAACGCATTGAAGAAGCTCTTGAAAATGAAAGCTGGATTCTTGCAATGCAAGAAGAACTCAACCAATTCACCAGAAATGATGTCTGGACTCTTGTCTCTAAGCCTAAAAACAAGTCCGTCATTGGAACAAAATTGGTCTTCAGAAACAAATTGGATGAAGATGGTAAAGTTGTCAGAAATAAGGCAAGGTTAGTAGCTCAAGGCTATAACCAACAAGAAGACAAGTTATGGAATTTACATTCATCAACACAAGTATACCAAGGAAATACTCAAGAAATACAAAATGGAAAATGATAAGCTCGTGAAAACCCCTATGCAACCCAATGAAAAACTAAGCAAAGATGATGAAGGTAAAAAGGTAGATCAAACTGTCTACAGAGGTATGATTGGCTCTCTACTGTACTTAACTTCAAGCAGACCCGACATTCAATTTAGTGTCTATATGTGTGCTAGATTCAAATCTGATCCTAGAGAATCTCATCTTAAGGCTGTTAAAAGAATATTTAGATATTTGCTTGGGACTATTAATCTTGGTTTGCTGTATTTAAGATCAAAAGAATACAGATTAGTGGGATATTGTGATGCTGATTTTGCTGGAGACATAATAGCAAGAAAAAGCACCAGTGGAGGATGTCACTTCATTGGAGCAAGCTTAGTCTCATGGTCAAGCAAGAGGCAGACAACTATTGCCCTGTCTACTGCTGAAGCTGAATACATCTCAGCTGCTAGTTGTTGCTCTCAACTCTTATGGGTAAAACATCAACTTGAGGATTACTCTATTTATGAACATAACATATCTGTATGGTGTGATAATTCTAGTGCTATATGCTTATCTAAAAATCCAATTCAACATTCTAAGGCTAAGCGTATTGAAATCAAACATCATTTTATTAGGGATTATGTTCAGAAAGGCATCTTTGATATTAAGTTTGTTAAAACTGAAAATCAATGGGCTGATATTTTCACTAAACCCCTAGCAGAAGAAAGGTTTTTATTTATTAGAGATAATCTAAACATGCATTGCATTATTGAATGACATGTCTGAGTGTTAACCTGTCAGTGCTTTATCACCTGTCTATGCTTACTTGTCTGACTCTACTGAGTCACTATGCTAGAACTCAACAATTTTGTTGAAATGGTTATTAATTAATCAATGTCATTCCCTTATATAAAGCTAATCATGTGCACATTAGTGTATATATCTTGAAACCATGTTTTCATTATGTCTTAAGTAGGCACTGTTGTTCCCCATACGAATCGTGCCGTTTTGATTTAAAAATTCTTTTTTCTCTCTCCTACCTTTATGTCTATAAAAGGCAAAGGTATCTTTACGCTTTCAAAATTCCAAAATCTCTTTGTATTCTCATCTTTCAAACCCTTTTATCTTTTGAACCCCTACAACCGTCTTCTCTCAAAAATGGCATCATCCAAGCGTCTCTCTACAAAGGAAATTACTGAGAAATAGAATCTCAAGGTTAGTGAGATAGAAAAGATTATTCAGGGAAAGATTGTTGATCTTCAAAAGATGAAGAAGCTAGGTATGGATGTTGATGAGTGTGATTCCACCTCATCTTTGTCCATCTCCTCTTCTCCTCTCCTCTCTTCTCTTTCAAATTAAACCACTTGCCGGATTCGCACGAGCGCGTCGACTTACGCGACATCAAGTCAAAGGTCTCCTCGTCTGCCTCTGCCTGGTCCCTTATTTATAGAATTGGGCAGTTAGAGTCCTAATCCAACTCAAATTAGATCCAATTCTGTTACTTCTGAGCCAAGTAATACGCGTCACGGCCGTGATGGCTATCACGGCCTGGCCGTGACGGATTCTGCCTTGAAAATTCTTCACTGGTTGGTCTGTCATGGCCGTGATGCTCATCACGGCCTGGCCGTGATGGCTTCTGACTTGTGGTGGTTTTGGGTCATCACGGCTAGGCCGTGACAGACTCTGACTTCAGCCTTTGTTCTTTTTCAGTTTTGCTCGATCATGGCCGTGATGGGAATCACGGCTAGGCCGTGATGGGCTCTGTTTGGCTCATTTTCTTCACTTTTAAAGCTCCATCTTCATCCAAACTTCATCATGGTTGATCTTGAGCAATTTACCCTTTATATCTGCAAAACAACACACGAAAACCGCCTTACCCGTTCCAAAGGAAAATTAACCTAAAATCTAATAAAAATATGCCTAAACTACATGAAAATGCATGCAAAATGATGGACAAAGATGAGGTGGAATCACACTCATCAAATCACCCCAAGCTTAAAACTTTGCTTGTCCTCAAGCAATTACTCAGGCCATAAGATAAATCAATCAAAGCATGGATAGTGAACCAAAAACCCTAGAAGCTAATCCAAGTAATAGGCATTTTTAATAAGCACTCAAGAGATAATCAAGTTCAAGTCCAATTAGAAGCTTAGGTTCCTCAAGTTCATATCCTCACTGATTTGGGCACTCATCTCACCTCACTCAAGTGTTTTAGGGTTTATGACAATTCACTCCATTTCCTCAAGGAAAGTATTTTACCATAGGCTTGACTATTAACCAAATCTCTACTTTATTTAAGAAAACACTTAAGAATCAAGAGGTCTTTTCCTTTGGTTGTAATGTGGCCATGGGATTTATTGTAAGGTGGGAAAATCAAGGAAAAGGGAATTTCAAGAAGGCTAGACAGATTATCAAACATTACAAAGTATGACACCTTCTAAAATACCTTTCGGGGGCTTTGATTTACTTTTTCCACCTTTCTTTTTTTCTATATTTTTTTTTTCTTTTTCATTTCTCACTTTCTTTGTCATCCCCTTCTCCATTTTTTTCTGTTCATTTCATTTTTATTTGTTTGGAGAAGGGGAGATTTATAGCTCAAGAGAAATATTTTCATCCCATTCTTTTTCCAACTACCATTTTGCCCTTTTTGTAATACTTTAAAAGGTGCCATACCAAGCATTATTCATCAAATTAATTCATGGTACCAAGAAAAGTATTTTTTTTTTCTTTAGGCTCAAAATTGGGCAACTAAGGGGTAGCAATTATCATTCAAAGCTCGGGAGGCCAGAAAAATACCTAGTGCCTCAATCATCTTCAAAAATGTTTTCAGAAATGTTTAAGTTTTGAAATGGTTTCAAGTCAAGTTCTAGAAATTACAGTCCATGAGGAATTACAACACTCTAGCACAAGAAATGGGGAAGATTTAGTGGATACCCCTTTTGGCTCAAATTCTTACATTTAGTAGTTCAAAAATCAGTGAGGTACACAAGTCTAAGGAACCACATGCTAATTATCAACTATCAAATGACTATCTCAAGAATTTTTATTTTTTAGCCATATCACAAGAATAATGAAAAATTGGGTTCAAAATTCACTATCTCAATTCATTTGGCTCCAAGTTCTCACAATCGGATGCATGTTCTAAGTGAGGGGCAATCTATAGAATGTGATCATACCAATCTATGCCTATGTGAATGCAATATGAATGCAACAATGCAACTGCAAAAATAAATACAAAAATACCCCCACCCCAAGCTTGATTACTTACATTGTCTCCAATGTAAATAATCAAGTCGAAGAGAGGAGAAAAATGGAACAACTTACCGAGGTGGTAGCGGGTGTTGGCTTGCATTCCAGTCAAAACTTGGGTGGAAATAGTATCACGGCCGTGAGGCTCATCACGGCTAGGCCGTGATCAATTATGTATTCAGGAGTTGTCCTGTCACGGCCGTGATCTACATCACGGCTAGGCCGTGATGCTCTCTGGCTTTGGCATCCTATTCATCACGCCCGTGATGGTTGTCACGGCTAGGCCGTGATCCTTTCTGTGCTCTTGTTTAGTTCATCACGGCCGTGACCACTGTCACGGCCAGGGCGTGATGGCCTCTGACTTTATCTTTTTTTTTATGCTCTTCTTCTCTTTCTCAACCTGAAAACACTAGACAAACCCTATCAATGATATTTTTGCCTCTTGATCTTCTCAAATTATTCAAGAGGTTAATTCAAAAACAAAAGGAAAAAGGGAAAGAAAACTTGGGTTGCCTCCCAAGAAGCGCTTATTTATGGTCTTAAGCTTGACCATACTTCCTTCAATCAACCGGGGTCGGCTGGGCGTAGAAGTGCAGACACACTTTTCTTCCAAGGAGCTCCTTCAAATAGCCGTTTCTGCTCATACGGCCAATAACGCTTCCACTTCGCTCTTTTTTCCCGGAGCTTCCTAGCCTTCCTTCCTCCCGGCGGAAGTTTTGTTTCAGTATGGACAAAGCAACTCCAATTCCATCATCACTGGGTGCATCATTAGCCTTGCATATCTTTGGGGTTGCTTCCATGCTAAGTTCTTTCTCTACCGCTGGAGACGTTACATCAATTCTGCACACATGGCTCTCAAAAGGAGGGTTGTTACAAGAGTTAATCAACTGAAAATTTACCCTACCTTCCTCTACATTTAGAGAGAGTTTGCCATTCCTTACGTCTATTACCGCTCCAGCGGTTGCCAAGAATGGCCTTCCTAAAATGATGGGGAATTTAGAATTCCCTTTCATGTCCAATACCAGGAAGTCGGTAGGGATGAGAATTTTCCCTACCTTTACAGCAACATTCTTTAGTATGCCTAGAGGAGTCCTAGTTGAGCCATCCGCAATTTGTAAGGGGAATTTGAATGGTCTCAACTCTTTGCTTCCCAACCTTTCCATGATAGTGAGGGACATCAAGCTCGCACTAGCCCCTAGGTCACATAAGGCTTGGTCAATTTGCACTTGTTCAATCGAGCAAGCGATGGAGAAACTACCTGGGTCTTTCAGTTTAGTAGGCATTTTAGTCTCTACATCTACTTGCTTTTTCCTGACCAACCCTCGTGGGAAAGGTATCGGGGTTGGTACGGTGGTGGAGGGACATATTTCGGTTCTGACTCTTCCTTTTCGCTCGTGTCCTCCTCCGGTTCCACGTCCATTTCAGCTACCCCCACCCCAAGCTTATCATCCCTCAAGTGTATGACATTGCAATGCTCATTGGAATTTGCTTCGGGTTGCCCCGGGAATTTACCCTTATGTCTCGAGTACGTCTTTGGCTTGTTGGGCAATCTGGTTTTCTAGCATCTCGTTATGAGTTGCTAAGTTGTCTACCTTAGATGCTAGATCCTTTATTGCCTCACTCACTCGCTCCCTTCCTTGTTGTCTAAACTCCTCATTCTGTTTTGTCTCGAGTTTCAACAAAACTTTCAAATAAAGTCTCGAGTTTAGATCTTTGTACCCGAGGATACCCGGTCTTGCTCTCTTATTACCTTGACCCTCTTGGAACTCATGATTAAGCGTGTTGCTGTAGTTGCCGTAGGAGAGGTAAGGGTTGTTCCTTCTTTGGTTGTAGGGATTTGGGGGAGCATAGTTGGGCAGCTTCGGGTTCGTATCATAGTAGTTGTTACAAGAGTTCACTCGCTCACCCGAAGCACCGGATCCATGTGGGCATCCCATCATGTCATGTCCCTGCATTCCACAAATCTCACAAACAAGGTTAGTAGCACCTAATGCACTCACATTAGCTCTTTCCAGCCGATCAAAACGTTTATTAAGTGAGTCTATCTTTGACATAATAAGATCTGTGCTATTTACCTCAAACTTACCCCCCGAAATCTTGTTCGGGTTATTACCTCTTTCGGATCCCCATTGGTGGTAGTTGGTGGCGACATTCTCGATGATGTTGAATGCCTCAGTCAGAGGCCTATTCATAAATGCTCCACCGGCTGCAGAATCAAGTGACACCTTCGAAGAGTAATCCAATCCGTTATAGAAGGTGTGCACTATTAACCACCTCTCGAGTCCGTGATGTGGGCACGACTCCAGCAGTCCCTTGTAACGATCCCAAGCTTCTGATAATGATTCTCCATCTTTCTGGAAGAAGCCGGTGATCTGGGTTCTTATGTAGGCCGTCTTGGATGGAGGGAAGAATTTCTCCAAGAACGCCTGCTCCAGTTGGTCCCAAGTGGTCAAAGTGTTAGCGGGAATTTGCTTAAGCCAGGCCTTCGCCTTTCCAGTGAGAGATGAGGGGAACAGTCTCAAACGTACAACATCGACTGAGGCTCCATGAATCCGGATTGCATCGGTGAACTCTAAAAATGTCTCTATATGATCGGTCGGGTCCTCCGAAGGCAATCCTCCGAATTGATGTTGCCTAATCATGTTGATTAACATGGGCGGTATGGTATAGTTTTCCGCCTCAATCTCTGGCCTTGCAATCCCAGTTCGCAAGCCTCTCGCATTTGGGGCTGCGTAGTCCTTCAAAGGCTTTGTATCCGGTTGATTCGCCATGAGTGGAATGGGACTCAACCTTTCTTCCTCTCTTAGTAGTCTTCTACGTCTGTGGAAGGTCCTCTCGATCTCCGGATCAATCTCACTAAGGCTCCCAAGACTTAGGGATCTTTGCATATAAGTCACAGAGAGATGGATACAATAGAAGGAAAAGAAATTTTTGATTTTTGAATTTTTTTTTTTTTTTTTTTTCAGAAATAAAAATCAAATAAAAAGAAAAGGGTCCAGAAAAATCAATTCAAAATTTGAATTGAGATTCGAAAAGGCACAGTCCCTGGCAACGGCGCCAAAAACTTGATGTCGCGTAAGTCGACGCGCTCGTGCGAATCCGGCAAGTGTACCGGACTGCCGTCAAGTAATAAAAGATATCGAACCCACAGAGACTGTGTTCTCGAATCGCAATCGGTTTTCGAATCGATTAGTTCTGGACAGTTTTAAAGAGGTTTTGAAAAATGTTTGAATTGAAATTAAGAAATAGATGAGCAGAAAACAATTGTTTATGGGGTTTTGATCTAAACGGATTCCTAGGGATTTGGGTTACCTTTGAGGTTGTTTATGTTGCTAACTGATTTACCTTTGTTGATTACCGAAATTGCCTTGAAGGCGAGTTTATCCTCTGATAGCTTAAGCTCCCTCTCGGGTTACAAAAGCCGTGCCCAATTGACCCGACCCCTACTCTCGTGGTAGTCGATCCCAGATTGGACCCTTTGCGTTCCGTGACAACTCGTTACTCCTCGAGGGACGGCTTCTAACTCTCGTGATTTCAGTCCCAAGTCTGACTTCTATAGGTCCGACACCTAGGTTCACCGCTAGGTTCCTCCCTATAATGTCTAAGTCATGCAAATAACCTAAGTTCACCGCTAGGTTCCTCCTTGGATCATTCACATCTCACAAACCAGTGGCCGCCGGGCTTTACGAGTGAAACACCCTAGAAATCCTAAGTTCACCGCTAGGTTCCTCCTTAGAACGTCTACGTCACGTAAATAAACGGTTGCCGAAATTTATGAGTGATTAACACACTAGAAATCAGATCTAAAACAATTACGAAATCAACAACGATTTTTACATCAAATCAACATCATTTACAAACCTCGGGCAGAGCCCTAGTCCCTAGAAACAAACTACTACTCCAGTCTTGCCATGGAGATGACAAGCTGGGTTGACAACATAGTGAAAATCAGAAAAGAGAAGAGAGGAGAAGAAGAGAAGAGATCTATAATCTATGCCTAGAGTAGTAGCCCCAAAGGTCTCCTCGTCTGCCTCTGCCTGGTCCCTTATTTATAGAATTGGGCAGTTAGAGTCCTAATCCAACTCAAATTAGATCCAATTCTGTTACTTCTGAGCCAAGTAATACGCGTCACGGCCGTGATGGCTATCACGGCCTGGCCGTGACGGATTCTGCCTTGAAAATTCTTCACTGGTTGGTCTGTCATGGCCGTGATGCTCATCACGGCCTGGCCGTGATGGCTTCTGACGTGTGGTGGTTTTGGGTCACGGCCGTGAACGCTATCACGGCTGGCCGTGATGCACTCGACTTCACCTTTGTTCTTTTTCAGTTTTGCTCGATCATGGCCGTGATGGGAATCACGACTAGGCCGTGATGGGCTCTGTTTGGCTCATTTTCTTCACTTTTAAAGCTCCATCTTCATCCAAACTTCATCATGGTTGATCTTGAGCAATTTACCCTTTATATCTGCAAAACAACACACGAAAACCGCCTTACCCGTTCCAAAGGAAAATTAACCTAAAATCTAATAAAAATATGCCTAAACTACATGAAAATGCATGCAAAATGATGGACAAAGATGAGGTGGAATCACACTCATCAGATGTCACTGAAGAGTTGGAGTACTCCAAGTGGACTCCTTTCTTCGACATCAAGGATCACCCCAAGCTACTTCAAACCTTCTAGAGAAATGATGTGGTTGTCACCAACATGCTCAACGGAACAAGAGCTTTAAGACTGAAATGGGGGATAGAACCTTTCTCTTCCCCATTAGCTTTATGGAGCTTGTCACAAAATTCCCGAGAATCGGAGCTGGCTTCACACCCAACTGGGAAACTGAAGTGGGAGTTGACAATGTCAACATTGCCATCTATGGTGTTCCCAAACCTGTGAACCCTAAACCCATCAACATGGTGGCCAAGTGCAGATTCCTGCACAAATTGATGTTGGAGTGCGTGATGCCAAGGAAAGGCTCACGAGACAGTGTGACCCAGATGGACATATTTGCTCTGTACCACTTGATCTACAAAATCAAGGTGGACATCAACGACCTCATATATATGTACATGGAGACTTTGATAAAGAGGACTAATGTGCAAACCTATCCTTATGGGATGTTGCTAACAAGGCTCTTTAGGAACAAGCTGTTTGTTCCCCGTGGTGTTCATTTTGTGGACATGTCACTGCCCATAGACAGGAAGATACTGTCTATGATGGATATCAAGGGAATCCCTCTTGCTGATGAGGAGTAAGACATCAAGAAGAAGAAACCTGTTGTTGAACAGAAAGAAAAGGAACCAGTGGTTTCCACTGATGAATCTGAAGTCCCTCTTTCTGAGAGACTGTTCAAGTCGTCTGGAAAGGTGACCAGACAAGACCAAATTCCAGAGCTGCAAAAATGCTCAGCATCTGAAGAAACTGCTGAGACAGTTGAACCCTTGAGGTTTAAACTGAGGAGAACCTCTCCACAGAGGAAGGTGAGTGAAGCTGAAGAACCCATTGTTGTTCCAGCTCAGCCCAACAAGAAAAGGAAGCTGGTGAAGACCTTTGCCAAGGTCAGACAAGTTGAGTCTGAGCCTAGCAAAGAGGAAGCATTTGCTCAGGGGGAGCAGACAGAACAAGTTCTGGAAAAACTAAATAAGACTTTCATTTTGGGAATCATTCCCAAAAAGAGAAGATCTGGTTACCTAGTTCCTGCAAAGATCGAAGTGCATGTAGAAGCTAACACCGGAAGACCATGTCGGAGGAGCTCAGGCAAACTGTACCAGGAGAATGACCAAGTATCTCCTTCTCACAAGAAGTTGAAGATATCTCAAGAGCAGACATCTCCTTCATTCCATTCCCCTTACATCAAGGTATCATCACCCCATATGTCTATTCTCCATCTGCCCTTCTTGTCCAACCGCTTTCGTAGCGTCTCCTTCTCTCTCACCCGTCTCCTCTTTACAAACTCAAAAAGCGTCGTCTCACTGGCCGTACTGATGAATGTCAGTACACACTTGTTCACAGGGACTCTGCTCCCAAAGAACAAACTGGCATATCACCGAGACTCTTTGTGTCTGATATGCAATCTCTTTTATTTTCAAGTATCTCACATGTCTGTCATTCCTTATCCTCCACCTCATATTCTTAACCCCTATAGAGAACTTTTCTTCTACCCGCCTATTGTTGTCTTCATTAGAACATTAGCTGGAACTCACTATCCTGCTTCTGTTTTGATGTTACCCCGTATATCTAGGTATTTCTTTATGTTAGTCACAGGATCTAATTCTTTTTTCTGCCATATTGATTCTTTATTACCTCTCCCTCCATCTGTTTTAGCTCAAACACCTCTTTCCCCACCTATCCCAATAACCATCACCAGACTGTCTTTGTCCGAGAGACTTTCCTGTGTGTTTCCTTCACCTGATACTGACTTTGTCAGAATCACTCTTATCTTCAAATTCGTCTTTCTACCTTTCTATGCCCCTCAAACTCTCAATGAACTTTTCTTCCCTTCCATCACCTCTCCCCTATCTCTACCTAAGGCACCCCCAATTTTAGCCTTACCCTGGCACTCTTCTCTGTCTATCTCTTCCTCGAGTTTGTCTACAAAAGCCTCCACTTCTCAGACAGTGACCTTACAAGACTTTCATCTGCTTCAAACACAAGTAGAAGACTTAAAAAGACAGCTAGATGAAGAGAGGCGAGCTAGGCTGCTCTTAGAGCAAAGGGTTGCTGCTTTATTTTTGTTAATTAGTCAATCTAGGTAGTTTTTGGTTTCTTTGTATATAGACTACCTTGTACTTGTAAACGTTCATGATGAATAAAATAAATTTCTCTTTTATTTCTTTAATGCTTTCAAAGTTTTTTCCTTTTTGATGTTGACAAAAAGGGGAGAAATGTGATATATGAGAATGGGAGAAATATGATATGATATTATCTTAATAAGAAAATAATATATGAACATGATATGATCAAAGTATGTTCTGATAGTTGCTGTAATTGCTCTGATAAATCGCAAGTAAGATTGCTCTAATAATTTCAAAGTAAAACAAGTCAAATATATGTGTGACTAAGTTAACTAGAACATATGATCAAGCCCGTCTGACTAAGAAAATTTCAACCTGTCTGATATATGTGACTTTCATTTGTTGATATTTTCTAAGGTTCATTAAATCATCTCAATGTTTGTCATCATCAAAAAGGGGGAGATTGTTAAGTCTCTAAAATGTCTGATGTGCATTTCCCTAAAGTTTTGATGAGAACTAAACATTGGTTAATGATTTAATTAACCGTCATATTGGTTGTCAACCTGTCTATCTAGTATGTAGATCAAAACAGTAAGAATCATCTGTCTGCTCATATAGATGACTACCTATCTGGATAAGCAAAAGTCAACTTGTCTGCTGACTAGGATTATTGACTTATTTCAAGAGACGTTTTCAACCTGTCTCTCCACGAGTTCCTACACTCGTCTGAGGTTACTCATTGAAGAACCAAGGACCTAACAAGCTTTTGTGAGCTGTCTTATCAGAAAGAGACTCGAAGCCTTATCTCCTACTTGGTCTCACTCTTATTAAGAAAAATAAGAAGTCACTCTCTCAAGCAACCTAGGTTATCAGAACCAAAGACCAGTTAAAGAATGCTTCCAACGTGCTTTATTCCCTAGTACCTCTGGTCTTTACACAAAAAGGGAATTGTACTCAACAAAGTACAAAAAGCTCTTTGCAAAACTCTGATATGGCTGATTCACGATGCATAAAGCCAACATCTGAAGGAATGTCTCTAACAAATCTTAAATGCTTGAAGACTATAAATACAGAAGTCATTTAAGATGAAAAAAAACACTCATAGCATTTAAAAGAACCATTACTCTGCGTATTAATATCGTCATTCTTTCATTCTGTATTCTTCAATCATTTGAAGTTATTACGTAGACTTTCCTAAGCTTTAAATTTAAACCACTCTGAGTGCTAGTGAAAGATCTGTCTGTCTGAAGTTGTATTTATTACAAACCAAATTTCTCAAACAAATCTGAGTGAGCCTGAAGAGGCTAGGTGTGCAAAGAATACTTATCTTGGAGCCTTAAAAGGCTAGGTGTGAAAATAAACTTGGAGTCTGTAACCTGATCAGTTATAGTGGATAAAACTTGGTGCTGCCAAGGACTGGACGTAGCTCTTTGCTTTGAAGAGTGAACCAGGATAAATAACTGTGTCAATCTCTCTTTCCTTATAAACTCTTTAGTTGCTTTAGTTTTCTTATCCGTTTATCAAGTGGTGTGTTTGCCTAAGTCATTGTTAAAATTTCATCAGACAGGTCACCTGTTTGTCCTGTATCTTTCCACTCGTCTGAACCAAGCTTCTGTATGCGAAAAGTTTTCAACTTTGTTTAAATTCTGATAAACACAATTCAACCCCCCTTCTCGTGTTTATAGTTGTCTATTTCATTATTTTGTGTTTTATTCTCTGTTCTTAATGCTTCTAATTGGTTGATCACCAATTAGATGATAGACTAATTATAATGAGACCAAGAGGAGATTTATGTGTCAGGGGTATTGAGATAAAACCATAGGGTTAATATGGATAGAGATATACTGTAGGAATCTTGTGCGACTTTCATAGAGAGACATTGATCTTAATGAATTTCTTAATAGTTGATCATCATAGAGATATAGTTGGTTAATTATTAAGAGGTGTTTTCTAGAGTTCTCGAGAGAGACTTTAGGATAGTCTAGCATTCTTGATCGACATCAGAAGTTGATCAGAGGTTAGGAAGAATTGATATGATTGAATCAAACCAAGTGGAATAAGGATTCCTTATCTATGAGGAATGCGTGTTCATAGTGCTGGTGAAATTGGATCCCTAGAGTTTTCTTTAATTGATTGTTCCTTTTTTAATTTTTCTTTTTAGTTAATTCAAAAATCCAAAAATATCAATTTTAGTTTCTTTTCATAATTTTTATCTTAATTAAAATCCTCGATTTATTTTGGTCTAAGTAGCTGTAAAATTTATGAAGTGGTACTTGGTCACCCAATCCGTGTGTTCGATACTCAGTTTCTTACAGTTTTATTATTACTTGCTTCGATCCGGTACACATACCAAAGCCCATCAAGTTTTTGGCTTCCATCTAAAGAAAAGGGTTTTATACTAAAGGTATATTTTGAAAATGCATATGATTCAGTTAGTTGGAATTTTCTGGATTACATGATGAGTATGTTCGATTTATGTGTCAAGCGGAGAGCATGGATCAAGGAATGCATTTATTCAGGAAGGTGTTAGGTGCTTGTTAATGGAAGCCCGACCAAGGAATTCTCAATGCAAAAAGGTCTTAAACAAGGAGATCCTTTAGCTCCTTTTTTGTATCTCATGGTGGCCGAGGGATTGAATGGATTAATGAAGAACGCGGTCTCAAAAGGGCTGTTTAAAGGGTGCAAGATAGACAAAGAAGGACCAGAGGTATCAATTTTTTTGTACACAGATGACGTTGTATTAGTGGGTGAAGCAACCTGGGAGAATCTGTGGGCAATGAAGGCGATTTTAAGATGCTTTGAGGTAGTCTCAGGTCTGAAAGTAAATTTCAAGAAAACAAGACTTATAGGCATTAATGTGGAGGAAGATTTAACTAGAGTGGCTGTGGAATTCTTACATTGTAATAGTGGGGTGATTTCGTTTAAATACCTGGGTCTACCGGTATCAGCTAATTTTAGGAAGGTATCAACTTGGGAGCCAATAATAGTAACTTTGGAAAGGAAATTAGCTTTGTGGAAAGGTATATATTTGTCATTTGGGGGAGGGTGACCTTAATAAACTCTGTCTTGAATAGCATTCCGATCTTCTTTATGTCCTTTTAGTGAATTCCAAAGAAGGTACTCAAAATTCTTATTAGAATTCAAAGAGATTTTTTATGGGGGGAAATAGCGAACATAGGAAGATTGCATGGGTTAGATGGGAAGTGGTTGGTAATCCACGAGATGAAGGAAGGCTTGGAATAAAAAATTTGGATTGGTTCAATTTGACCTTGTTGGTAAAATGGAGGTGGAGGATCCTTAAAGAATATTCAGATCTTGGGAGAGAGGTATTGCTAGCTAGATATGGGGTTGAGGTAGAAGGAAAGGCTTTTTTAGGAAACAACATAGGATTAACAAAAGGATCGGCTTGGTGTAAATAAGAAAGCATTAACAATGTAGGAGATTGGTTCCAAAAGGGTTTGAAAAGGAAGATAGGGCAAGGAAATAAAATAAGATTTTGGGAGGATGCGTGGTTTGGCCCATCTAGATTCAAGGACCTTTTGCCAAGATTGTACATAGTTTCTAATGATAAATATTTGGTTATAGAAACCTTAGGGGAACGGGTAGGTTAGGTGTGGGTTTGGAATTTGAATTGGATGAGACATCTTTTTGCATGGGAACAAGAAATGTGGGGTGAATTTTCGAAAACAGTTTTCCCTGCTGGCCCTTTGTCAAGCGAAGAGGACATATGGGAATGGGTTTTGGAAGGAACAAAGTCATATTCATCAAAATCGGGGTATAGAAGTTTACAAGATTTCTGCATTTCCCAGGAAGGTAGTGAGGATACTGAGTCACACATTTTTAAGCAATTCTGGAAGGTTAAAACTCCCCCAAAGGTATTGTCCCTCTCTTGGAAAGTGATCAAGGATAGGTTGCCAACAAAACTTAATCAGACAAAGCGACATGTAATTCTTGATCGCCAGGCCTTGCTTTGTGGGCTGTGTGAACAAGAGGTTGAGTCTACTGTACATCTTTTTTTTGATCTGTAATAAAGCTAACAGGGTATGGCTAAAAGTGTATGAATGGATTGGAATAGATGTAGCTTTGCCAAATAATATCAGGGATCTTTATCTTCTGCACAAAGGTCTGTTTGCCGGAAGAAAAAGATGGAAGAAGGGGTTGATTCTGTGGCATGCGGTAATTTGATCTATTTGGATGGAAAGAAATGGAATTTGCTTTAATAATAAAACTTGGGACTTGGATAGGATAATGGAAATGATAAGAGATAAAAGGAAGGTCATGGTCTTGGTTAGTGGCAAATAAGGGTTGGAACTTCAGCTGTGTAGCTTGTGCATAGATCTTTTAACATGTCTAAAGTACAAATAATTTTGAGTATTAGGATATGGGAATGGTTGATGCTTTTAGGAGACTTATACTTTTACTGTTTGATGTTTGTTCATTCTTTGGTCCGATGATATGATGGATATAACCAATGCTTGAACAAGATCTTGATGCAGCAGGTTTCTCTATTTATGTTGGGTCTGCTGGTGCTAATCTTGTTTCAGCCTGGTCTCGAAAAAAAAAGGGAAAAAAGGTGGAAAAAATAAAAAAATAAAAAAAGAGAAAAAGAAAAGAAGAATTGAAAGAAAAGAAAAAGGAAATAGTAGAGGAGATATAAGAGGAAAAGGAAGTGGTGAGTCAAAGAGATGTGAGGTTTGAAACTCTGCATTTCTGTGGAGGAAGTTTACTCAAACACAAATGGGGTGGGTCTGAAATGTGCGGGAATGAAAACGGAGGTGAGGGGAAAAGGGGTGAGAACAAGTGGAATATGTTAAATGAGAGATCTCTCTGGTGCAAGGGTCTTGTTAGCTCACAGCAAGAGGTGGCTATTTTGAGGTAGTCTATGTTATGCTGGTGATCAAACAAAGGAGGTGTTTGCTGAGGATCAAATGGGTATTAAAGGATTGGGTAGGGTGGAAGCTGCTTATTTTCAATTGGAATTTGTGAATTTAAGTTTTGTGCATAAAGTTGGTTTCAAAAGGCAGTTGTGGGTAAATTTTCAAAGGGCTGAAAATGTTATTTGGTTTCTTGGAAAGTTTTAAAAGTGGTGAATTCAGACTAGGAGGCTTAGGGTAACAATGCTGGTGGAGCATGAAGTCAAAGTAACATAAAAGTTGGGTGCTCTGTTAGGGTTTTCTTAGGTGATCACAATTGGGATATAAACATAATGATAGTCTCAAAATTCCTGGAGGGTTGAAGATTTTTTAAGGTGGTGATGATGTTGAATGGCTGATAAAAGAATTCAATAGGTGGCATTGGATTAAGGTGGAAGGTTTGCTGGGCAGGTATGAAGCATGGGAGATGACCAAAAGGAGGCTCTTTGTATTTTTTGTCTATCTATGATGTTACTATAATGGTTGAGTTTACTCTAAAAGAAATAAAGGAAAAATATACGAGGAAAAAGGAAAAAAAAGGAAAAAAAGAAAAAAGAAAAAGAAAAAACTTGTCACAGAGAGAAATCTTTACAGTTTCTTTTTTTGTAGGTGTTTGTAGGAACTCTCTGCCTAGTTTACTCTCATAGGTCTTCTTTGTATGGTTTATTCTAAAAAGGGTTACTTTTGTGGGGTTGAAATTGGATGTTTGGGGTAGTGTAAATGTTACATTGTCAGGAATTGTAGCGGTATTTTATTTACATCACTTGGTGTTTATTTTAGATCACGTTTATAATTGGGTTAGAGTATCTCTAGTACTACGGTGTATATATGCATATATATATATATATATATATATATATATATATATATATTCTAAGTTATAAAAAAATTGTTATAGTCAAACAAAATGTTCGTGCCTGTTCTCAATTAATGTCTAGCCACTAGGCATGTTATGAACAAATTTCTTTGTTGTGGTCACAATGGAGGAGAAAATGTTGTAGACAAATAATGAGATATATATCACATATCATATATATAGATATTAACTGAAATGACAAATTTAATTATACATATAATGGAATTACAACAAAGTTTATCACAACAACCACCATGCACCATCGTCTTTGTCATGAAACCATAAGACATGGTAAAGGATGGAGGAGGAGGAAGATGATTGCAATTTGGTCCTAATGTCAAAATGGTCCCAGAAACATATATGGTGGCAATTTGGTCCAATGACGTGGAGAGTGGTTGTCCCTTGACATGAGGGCCACCTAGGCAAATACGTGCCACATCAGCGTCGTTAACACTGTTAACTAATAAGGACTGACAGAAGGACCAAGATTATTAACGTTTGACGATTTCAGGGATTAACTTGGATTTTTTTATATGTGAAGAACCAAGTTGACACAGTTTTAAAATTTCAGGGATCAAATTTGGGGTTTTACTCATTGAACTTTGCATGGACTTATCAAAGAATCCTTTCCTTGTGGCATTCAACTCGAACTTATCAAGGCATTTATGTTTTCTAGAAATATATTAGAACAACAAAGGAATAAAACAAATTCAACATCTCACAACTGCAAAATAAAGGAGTTAACATATAAAGGTGAAAAAGAAAGAAAACAAGATGGCAGAGAAGAAATATGTGGCGGAGTGCCTGTTGTGCGAGAGTTGCTGCAATACTTATACTTTCTCCTTCTAGTTGGCGGATTTGGCCTTGCTGCGATGGTTGACGGAGACAGTGCTCCTCGCTCCTTTTGGTTCGATTTTGCGCCTCCAGCGGATACGTATGAAAGGATTCTTGAGATCTATGTATTTGCAATAGAAGCTACCCCTTCATTTCACCTGTATATCTAACAGCGTTGAAGTCCCCTGTTAGACACCAAGCTACATTTAGATTATTCGATCTCATAGCACTAGTGCAATAAGTGCTTTTTACGTTAGTTAAAATTGATTTTTTACGTCAGAATACTGACTGACGTAAATACAGCTGACGTTAATAGTTAATATTTTAACGTCAGTTGAGAACTGACGTTAAATATAAAACTATTAACGTCAGTTCCTTAACAAAACCGACGTTAATTGTGTAAAAATTAACGTCGGTTTTTTAAACAACTGACGTTAAACTAAAACTATTAACGTCAGTTCTTTAATACAACGGACGTTGATTTTGTTAAAACTAACGTCAGTTGTTATAAAGAACTGACGTTAAAGGTTTAATTTTAACGTCAGTTGTAATAAACAACTGACGTTAATAGTGTACTGTATATTTTATAAAATACTATTAACGTTAGTTGTTTGATACAACTGACGTTAATAGGTTTTTTTTTAAAATTTAGTTTTAAAATATCACTCCCCTCACCTATCCCCTCGCATTCATCCCAAAGAATACGTAATATTACACACATTACAGAATTGCAAAGGAAAATTGAACAATGGGGGGACTTAAAACCAAAACCCATGTATATATATAAATAAATTTTAGTTCCAATGTCTAAAAAACAAAACTATCTAAGGATATCTATATACATGTTATTAATTAGTTTCTAAAGTCTAACAAAAAAACTATTTATCTAAGTAGTGCGGAGGTATGTTGTCAATTCCTTTTTCAGCCACATACTTGAAGAAGAATTCAAATAAGCGCATCCTCAAGTCTCTTAACTCATCTTCTTCAATAGGCGATTGGTCGATAAATGCCTAGACACGTTCAAATAATAACAATAACATCAATGCAGGTCATCTTCAAAACTATAATATATAATTTAACAAGTTGTTTAAATATTACCTTCTTCCATCCATCCGTAATAGATGCGGAGACTATGTTCAGCATATGAAGCATCACATAATAGCCGCACGACCAACCAACCGTCAGTTTGAAATCGAGACTACCAACAAAATTAATTTCAACGCAGTTGAATATACACATAAATTAGTAATTATAATATTAATTATTTGATAAATAAACTACCAAACCTTGAGGATGTTCCATACAGGATTTGCTTTAGCCTTAGAAGTCCTACTTCTCCGTTGGCGCAACTTATGCTACTTGCCTTACAAGCTTATCATAAAACAAATAATCATGTCGATCAATTAACAAACTCATATATCATGTGTGTAATAAACTAAAAACAACTGATATTAAAACTTAAATTAAATTTAAGATTAGTTACTTACATATTTATAGCCTTCCACCACCTTCGTGGCGGATCTTGGTGGAGAGAGAGTAAGAATATGACACTATGCCTAGACGGGTGAAGTACGAACAACTGCCAATGGCGTTCCATACAGTAGGGAGCCAGATATAATTCTTTCGGATTGTCTCCCAACAAGTTCCCTAAGTATTTACTCAATGCATCGCCAACAAAGAACTCGGGCAGAAGGATTGACGGATCTAAGAAACCGTAAACTGATGCAACGCCCTTATAAAGCTTAAGATGATGGAGATACCTAAGATATGAAAAGGTGTGGATGTTAATTACATAATATATATATTGAAATTAAAATAAATTATTAAATGGAAAAATACCAAAAATAAATAAGTTATAAAATTAAAATTAACTTACGTGCACTGTAGACTCGATGACATTGGCTTTGTTCATCCAGACGTTATTTCGCAGCATTCCCGAGATCGCCACCAACAAAGGAAAATATCCTCTCTGTTGATATGGGCGTGCCACCCATCCATCGTGATCCAATGGACATTCAAAAATCTCAACGCATAATCCTCACCAAGTGAGAACAAACGAAGTGATAGGTGACAGCGACACCGACGCCGACTTGGCCTTCGATTTAGGAAAAATAAAATATATAAGTTTTTGATAATTAAAAAAAACACAAGTAATTATTTGACTAATTTGGACATTAATAATGAATAAATACCTTTGCTAACATTTCGAGCTCACGCCGTTTGGAGTCCAACTCAAGCTCACGCCTTTTCATTTCCAACTCATGCTCATGGCGCTGGACTTCCAACTCCCGCCTCCCTAGTCGCCAACTCATCGCCCTCCACATGTACAATACTAAAACTCTCTTTTGTGCTCACATGTGAAGCGTTGGCAAGCCCCTGCGGTGTCCTCGGGATGTACCGACGGAGGAAAGCTCTCCGGCAAGCACCGCTTGAATTCCCGGGTTGGCTATTAAGCCTTGCATCGATGTGTTGTAATATCCGGTGGACATGAGGTGCCGAGCAATGTCAGCCAAAATTGATGCTTCATTGACCACCCGTTCGCGGAAGCAGACTTGCCATAATATTGTTTGATGGTCACGTTCCCAGGAACACCGAGAACCCGACCAGGATGGTCTTTCTTGCCTAGAGCAGTCATCAAGACGTCCTGCCATCCAGAAGGGACGAATGCACCCTGGGAGGATTTTGCTTTAAGATCCATCTACAATGTAAAAAAATGAAAAAACGTTCAAGTGAAAAGTGTTGCAAATATCTATATAAATATCAATTGAAATCAAGTTAATTATTTACTTACAATATTATCTGCCACTTCGCGAGTGGCATCAACTTTAAAAGATCCCGCCTTTGTCATGCGGCCGCCTAACCAGACATCCTCGCGGTCGATGTTCGATGGAGGACTTGATGGTGTGCCCTCAAGCACCTCTCCTCTTTCAATCCTAGCAGAGTGCTCTTCCTGCTTCGCCCTCAGCCTATCCGCCATCATCTGCTGGATCCGAGTATGGTACCCACCCTGAGACATGGTGTGGCGGTGGACGTTCTTCACCTGATTCTGTCGACCCTTATTTGCCTTAGCCTATTCAAACAAAAACACATAATTAAATACAGTTAAATAATCTATAATAAGCATACAAAATTAACTTAATCAACCAACCTGAAATTCTCCATCCTGTCGACTCCTGGCAAACATATCCCAAGTATCCTGATCAATCCAGGGATAATCCGAGAACATTTTATCAAGCCGCTTCTTCCCAGATACATAGTACCTGGTAAGATCATGCTTGAACCCATTCCAACGCTTTGATGCCATTTTCATACATTTATGACGATGATCCTCGTCATTTGGCACGACCAAGCTACCTACACATTAGATACATATATAACAAATCGGATGGATTATAACTCGGATAATTATCTAATAATGTAAATCAAACGAATGTAAAGGTAAAATACCGTGATAGCCTCCCAAATCTGATCCTTAACGCTCGTGGAACGCCATTATAGTGGTTGTAGTTGATGCTTATGTGCCGCTTCGCTTGTAGAAACACCCACTTATTAAATTCTTTAGCACGGGGTCCCCGGGCATTTAGATTAGCATCGAAGGACACCTCAAGCTTCGTCCGCTTTCCGCCTCGTCCTTCTCTAGTTTCTTCAACGAGGTGGCTCCTCTACCCCGCTTCCTATGAGCCCGTGATGTCTGTATGGACAAAAAAATGATAAAATAGAGGGTTGTAACATTATAAACTTACATTAACAAGAAGGACTAAAGATAGTATATAACATGTAAACTTACACTAGAATCAAGCGTAGGCGTGATCGGGTCCTACGAAACCCCCACAAAGTTGTCCTCCTGCATGTGGGCTATCCGACTCGATCCATATGTATGCCTGTTCGTAAACAATATATATGTATTAACATAGGTTATAACTCAAAATAAATACGTAAGTATAAATAAAAATAACTAGATAGGTCCCAGTAGATATACAAAACATCTATATATCCAATATAAGGACAATACGGGAGATTGAAAACTATAGTTTTTGAAGATTGCCAAGCACTGGTCAAGGGACATCACGGCCGTAACGTGCCAACTGAACCAGACCCTCATAGGCAGAACTGATCACGACCTAGCCGTGATGAGCATCACGGCCCTGACAGATCAACCAGCAGAGCAACATGCACTCAAAACCAAAAATAGAGACATTCCAAACAACTCAAACTCACGGTTTAAAGTTACAACTACTGAGACTACAGTTTCAACATACACTCAAAACCAAAAATAGAGACATTCTAAACAACTCAAACTCACAGTTTCAAGTTTCACCTACTGAGACTACAGTTTCAAACAAGCAGAGCAACATGCATGCACTCAAAACCAAAAATAAAAAAATGTGCCCTAATTAAAGACTCACCAGAAATAGGCGCTCGCGTGGTGGTGGGGGAAACCCCGAGTGGTGGCCAATGTTCGATATGGTTACTGAGAGCAGAGGGACAAGGAGAGTTAGTGCGCGGGAAGGGGAAAGAGAGATGTCAAGTTATTGCAAAGAATGAGCGGGAAAGACAGAGTTAGGGGTTAAGAGTGTACCTCACGATGGTGGCGAAGAAGCCCTCGCGGTGGAGATGAGCTCGCGATTAGGGCAGAGTGAGAGCGAGAGTGAGGGTTGAGCGTGATGAAAAGAGAAAAGACGTACAGAGAAGTGGAGAAGGCGCGCGGGGGTAAACGTTATAATTAAAATAAAACAACATTTTACGTCAGTTTTTGGTAAAACCTAACGTTGAAGATCATATATTTAACGTCAGTTGTCTTAATAAACGGACGTTAAAAACTATCACACTTATTACGTCAGTTGTTAGTAAAAACTGACGTTAAAGGTCATATATTTAACGTAAGTTGTATTAAGAAACTGACGTTAAAAACACTCACAACTTCTTACATCAGTTGTATTACACAACGGACGTTAAAGGTTTATTAGTTTCTGCAAAAACATTCATTCCCTTGACTACTGTGCTACTTACCCATTCACCTTTGTACCTAATACTCTTAATGAGCATTAAGTTTATAGATAAGTTTTCAAGAAAATCAGAATAACTTAGTAACTTCATCCACTGCTCCTATAAATGGCTTCCTTCCATCCTTTTAATTAATTTTCTGCTTCACAATATGGCTCTGCCATGGAGATTAACTTCATCACTATTTCTTCCTATTCCTAGACTCAAAGGTCTTTGTCTTAATGGTCAAACAACTTCTGAGTTTGAGTAAATCACATTAGATGGATATTAAGGTTGGGTGAATCACGTAATGTGATTCTCTCACTTTATTTCATCCCTGTCATCCCTTTCACTTTGCTTTGGAAGCAAGTGATTGTGGATTCAAGATGATGCATCAAGGAACTCCACTGAAGAAGAAAGATGCAAAGATCCATTTCACTTTGCTTTCGCTGCTAGTGATTGAGGATTTACTTTGCATCATGGAATTCAAGTGAGGGAGGTGATGCATCCATTGGAGTTTCTGATGACAGGACTGAGAAGAAAATGATGTTGATGCAGAAACTTTTTTATATTTTAGGGCTATGTTGCAGAAATTTTTTATCTTTTAATCATGTAATTTTAACTTATGAATCGCTTCAATGTCATACGATTTGATTATACATATAACTTGTTTTATGTTAAGTGTTTATTTATTTTAATTTGTACAATAATTTGTTTACTAATTCAAGCTAATTAATAAAAATTAAAAATAAACTTGTATAAAAAAAAGGTTTAGAAATAAACTGCAGTACTATATGGAGTGATCTGCGTTAAGAGGGACAACGGGACATGACAACCAATGAAATGAGTTTCATAATTATTTACGCCGGTTATTTATAGAACTCGACGCAAATAGTTTACACACCACCTCATTTTTAACGCCAACTTAATTTATGACCGCCAAGTTCCCGTGATATTAATTACATTATTTCCAATATTCATTCTCGCACGCTTATAATATATAGGATTATTTACGCCAACTATTTATTTAATCAAGTAAAAATCAAACTTTTAACGCCGTTGTATAAAAAAATGACGTTAACAATTAATATTTTTTATTTGAAAAACACTTTTAACGCCGCTTTTTTAAAACTGACGTTAAAAGTGTATAGATATCTGCAAAAACATTCATTCATTTGACTGTACTGTGCTACTTACCCATGCACCTTCTAACTCAATCCTCTTAATGAGCATTAAGTTTATAGGTAAGTTTTCAAGAAAATCAGAATAACTTAGTAACTTCATCCCCTGCTCTTATAAATAGCTTCCTTCCCTCCTTTTAATTTCTGCTTCACAATATGGCTCTACCGTGGAGATTAACTTCATCACTCTTTCTTCCTATTCCTAGACTCAAAGGTCTTTGTCTTAATGGTCAAACAACTTCTGAGTTTGAGTAAATTACATTACATGGGTGATAAGTCTGAGTAAATTACATTATGTGAGTTGCTCACCTTATCACCTTCCGGAGAATCACCGGAGGGCTAATCGTGTGCTCTGGGGTCACAGCTCCAAAACCTCAGCTTTGGCAAGCAAGTGACCGTCTTGGAAGTCTCTGGAATCATCGCCTTTGCTTGAAACAGATCTAGTGCACCTGTTTTTGCCTCTCTCTTGAGCTCTCTCATACCCCCAGTTTTTCGAGGTCTTGAGTATAGTTTTCCCTTTGGCATATTTCATAAAACTCTCACGATGGGATGTAGATTTAATGTTTAGGATTTTAAACCCTTTCAATATAACTTTTTATAGGATTTTAAACCCTTTCAATGTAACTTTTATAGGATTTTAAACCCTTTCAATCTTCTCAGATCGTCAGTATTACACTTCATGAATGAGATCCGGTTTGGGTTATTGATTCAACTTATAGTTTTCAAAACAAAACACAAAACATCAAAGCAATTCATGTGAAACTGAAACTTTGAGGAAGGCAATGCGGAAGGGATCGTATACTAGATATAAAAAATTATTAAAATAACCTTTAACGCCTGGTTGATGTAAGGATCGACGTTAAAAGTGAAGTGACTTACTTTTAACGCCAGTTCTTTATAGAACCGACGTTAAAATCTTCGATGTTAACGCGCTTTTTATTGAACTCGACGTTAAAAGTGAGTCACTTCACTTTTAACGTCATTCATTAAAACAACTGACGTTAAAATTGAATTAATGAACTCTGATATTTACAAAACTGCCACCGCCTCCTTTTTAACGTCTAGCTTTTGGTTAACTGACGTAAACCTTTACCGTGTAATGTATATTTTCCACTAGTGTAGCTTTTAATTCTGCCCATAGAACTATCTTCCCTGGTGCACTACATGGAGCATATATATTGAGAATAATGTAGGGGAATCTATCTGAACCCCAGCAACCCTTAACACCCGGGTAGCCCTCATTAAAGATAATTTCATTCATGATAAAGGTCTTCGAGTCCCACATACAAAGCAACCTACCTAAATTTCCCATTGATGCCTTAAAGCACCACTCCATATCAGACACACCCCATAATGACTGACAAATAAAGCATTTTATTGATTCCATCTTAGTTTCTTAAACACTACAAAAAATACTCGAAATGGCGACCGAAAATAGCGACCGAATTTATTAGTTGCCATTTGCGATCGAAATTGTGACCGATATTCGAATCTACTAGAACAATAGTTATTATTTGCTCATGAATCGAAATGGCGACCAAAATAGCGATCGAACATACATTAGATAAAATTTAGTCGCTAGTTCGGTCGCAAAAAAGAAGATAAATATAATCAACTTTTGTTGACCTATTAGCGACCGAAATTGCGATCAAAGTTACGATCGAATATAGTCTGACGGTTAAATTTCTTAGTACATTACTTGCCGATTAAATTTCGGTAGCTAATGCGTTCCAAAAAAAATTAAAATTGCGCCATTTAGCAACCGAATTCATTTCGGTCGCTAAGTTATGATGGATAAAATTCAAATAGTATCCTTTAGCAACCGACTTTGTGATCGGTTTTAAAAATTAACCATTGCGACCAAAATAGAGACCGATTAATTCGATCGCTAAAAACTAAAATCCCTAAAAACTTAGAATTCCCTCTTCTTCTTCATTTTCGCGATCTCTCTTCCTCTCTCTCACTCTATCTCTCTCTTTCTCCGTCCTCCTCCTCCTCCTCCCGGTATGTTTTCCGCCTCCTCGGCTCTCTCTCTCTCCGTCCTCCTCCTCCTCTTACTTTGGCAATTTTTTTCTGGCCATTTTTCTTTTGTTAGTTCCTGAGTTATATTTGTAGATTAAGAGATTAATCCGTGTTATTGTTCTTAATCAATTGGAAAGGCCTCTATTCGGTAATATTCATCTATTTGCTATCATCATTGTAAAGCAAATGCTTAGATGAGTGAAACTATTTTGCGTTCATAAAAAAATGTCTCTTCTAATCTATTATAAGTTACTGGTTGTCCAAGCAAAGATGATTTTGATGATCTAATGTGTATCCCGCTATTGCATATTATCTGTTTGATGAAAAGCCTAATTGAACATGAAGTTTAATAGTTGCTTATTTTTTTTAAGCAAGTTTAATACTTGTTAAGGTTTATAATATGTTTAAATGATTCTATATTGGTGTATGTTATTGGAATAATTTTCTAAATGCTTGTGGTGATTTAATACTCATGTTGTTACTATGCTGTAAATTGGTAAACCTCTTTATTCATTTTTATTCCTCCCCTGCGATTTGTGTAGTTTTGGATGAGGAGGCAATTATGGTAAAGTTTTGGTTATTTTCATGATTAATGATATGCTTTATATTTAGTCTAGTTTTTGAAAATTTGAAACACTGATGATCCACAAACAATTTTCCATTGTCACATAAATGTATATTTTATGTCAAATACTAATGGTTGAATTTCATGATAATGATTCTTTAATTGCCATTAAGTGCTTGATTGCCTTGGGAGCTTATGCATTATGCACAAGTTTGCTATCTTCATTCACATTAGAAAGCAGCTCTGTACACAATATTATGAAAGCATCTCTAGCTTTCTACTCATTTGTTTCACTAGGCAATGGAGTTGGAGTGTGTCACTTGTAATGAAATACTTGTTGATGAACGATTCAGCATTGTCTGGATACTTCTCCATCAATAGGTTATCGAGGCACTTTCGGTAGGAAAAGTCCTCTCAATGACCATCCTTCAAAACCACGTAAAAACATTTGTTTTCCTGAAAACTATTATGTTCGCTAACTCACAAAACAAGTCCCGACATTAAATTAAATACACGAAATGCATGTGTGTGTGGATAGATTAAAGGTATTAGTTTTCTTGCATTGAAGTTGCATGTGAAGTTGCATGCTAGTATGTGATGAGCCTCTCGGTTGACTGGTTTTATAACTAATAAAAACCTTGGCTTTGTGCTAATTTTATATCATTTTCACCCAAATTAGACTTGATTGTCCTTAAGCAAAGTATTTTGAGTCCTGTAAAGTATTTTTAGGTTAATTTAGTTGATTTAGAGTTAAATAAAGTACTTATGCTATTTTATGTTTTCAAGGTTAATAAAAAGGAAAAAATCTGGTTCGCCCCACAAAAGATCTCGCCTCTGAGTCACCCAAACAAAGTCGAGACTATCACGGCTTACCCGTGTGAAGGTCACTACTGTGGCAGTTTTGAAGTTGAAGAGTTTCGCCTCGCGAGCCCCGGAAGTCGAAAGCATCACGTTGACTTGCCCCGATGTTCATAACGGTGTAATAAGAAGACTCTTCGATTCTCGCCTCAGCGGGTGTTCGCCGCGCGAGAATACCAAAGGTTGCAGACTGTTCACAAGATTCGCGCCACGATCCGTGCTTCGCCTCGCGAGCCAGCGAAATCCAGAAATTGTATTTAAGCGTTTTAGATGTAACCGATGGAGAGGGGCGAGTGAGGCTAGTCGCTTTTGGCTAGTTTCGAGCTGGTTTTTATTCTTTTGTTTTTATTTTAGTTTAGATAGTTGTTTTACTTTTGTAATGGAGAGCTAGTCTCCTAGATTAATCTCATGGGATTGGTTTCCATTTACATTTGAGGTTCCAGTAATTCCTGCTTTCACTTACTTTTCTCTTTTCAATACGATGCTATATGTTTCTGTTTGCTTAATTCAGGAATGTATAGTGTTGTGTTGTTTTGTTTCGGTGATGTTATGTTCCTATATATAATCGCGTTTGCTTAATTCGCGTGTGTTCATTCATGTTCGCTTAGTTCATGAGGGCTTAACCCCGTTTGCTTAATTCGGGAATAGGAACATATATCTGTAGTAGTGGTTTCGCTTGTAAATTGTTGCTACAACCGGGAGGGGATTAGAATCTGCTTAGGGCTTGGAGTTATATGAACCAATGATAGTGGGAAACCAAGAATAGTAGGTTAATCGTTCTTTAGTTTATTTGATAATATTTTAACTGCTTTGTTTTCTTACTCTGTTTTTATTTTGTTTTCTTTATTTTATTTCAATCCAACCAACCCCCAAAACTAACTTTTGATTTTCTGTTAATAATAACAACACCAAAGAGTCCTTGAGAGACGATACCCGAGTTGTCGCTTCCCTATCTACATTATTTTGTAAACGCTCGTTCTTTTTGGCGCGTGGCGACAGCGCGACCAGTATGCTACATGGATCTTTCCATCTTTGCTTATTATCAGTTGATGAAGTTTAGACATATGATTTGTGTGAAGTTATGCCATTGTGCTTACTTCCTAATCATGTTTGTTTGTTTTCCTTATCGTTTTATCATAAAATGGATCCAACTAAATGTTTTGAGATAGCCATCCATTTAGACCCGTGCAAAGTATCTCATCAAGTGAAGAATAACGATCGAAGAAAAAATTAAGATGATTAAGGCATAAACTAAGCATTAATTAATTGTTCGTGTGTATTTGCAGGATTTGATTTCAATTTTGTGATCATTCTACCGTCGTTGGGGACAAGGAATATCGTGTGTTGTGACTATTGAAGACAAATGCGAAAATCTGTTCAATAGGAATATAGTAATCCAAGAGGATCGCCCATATTTTGTAACAAACACAAAGGGTATCAGGGAGTTGTTTTTGTTGTCCACTGGTGCATTGGCAAAGTTTAAGTACCTTGGGGGTTCTTGCTTCTACATGTTCATCCATTTGGAAGATTGATGAGTTTTGATTAATACTTATTGACTGTGGTGTGTTTTTATGTTTTGATCGTTAATTATTACATTATTAAACATTTTTTTGTTTTGATAAACAATTATTAAACTTACGTTAATTAATGTATGTGTTTTCTTGGCCATATTGACTTTGGTGTTTTGGATCGTTAGTACTTTATATTTATGTTTTATATTTATCCAAAAAAATATATATATTGATGTACTTTGTTTATATCAGAAATTAAAAATCAATGGTGGTATTTTTGAAAAACAAAATTCGCCTGTGAGAATTAAGTTACAGGAAAAAATTTAAAAAAATTTATTTTCATGAATAGCGACCGAATATCAGCCACCAAATTCAAGTTATCCGAGCATGCGACCAACTATAGGGTGATCGAAATATATAATTTAGTGACCAAGATATTGGTCGCCATTTTGTGACTTAAATATAAATTGGTCGCTAAACATTTAGCAACCAGGGTTTCGCTACCCATTTGATTCGGTCGCTAATTTGATCGCTAAAACAGATAGCGACTTAATTAGCATGTTTAGCGACTGAATTATTCCGGCCGCTACACTAGTTCAATAAGTGGTTTTTACGCCGTTAAAATTTATTTTATATGTCGAATATTGTCTCGACGTAAATACAAAATCGACGTTAATAGTTAATATTTTAACTTCAGCTTGTTTAAACAATCGACGCTAAAAAGAAAACTATTAACGCCGTTCTTTAACATAATTGACGTTAATTTTGGTAAAACTAACGCCGCTTGTGTTAAAGAACTGTGTTAAAGGTTATTTCAACCAACGTTAATAGTTTATCGTATATTTTATAAAATGCTATTAACGCCGCTTGTTTGATACAATCGGCGTTAATTTATTTATTTTTTAAATTCAAGTAAATATCCCCAAGAATACGTAATATCACACACATTACGTAATTGCAAACACTACCCTTAAATTTCAATATTAACAAACATAAAAGAAATATACAAAGGAACAATGGGGGACTTAAAACCAAAACCCATGTATAGGAAAAACATAACTCTCTACAAGATATATATATATATATATATATATATATATATATATATATATATATATATATATATATATATATAAATTTTAATCTCTAATGTCTAAAAACAAAACTACCAATCTAAGGATATATATACATGTTATTAATTAGTTTCTAAAGTCTAACAAAAAAACTATTCATCTAAGTAATGCGAAGGTATCTTGTCAATTCCTTTTTCAGCCGCATACTTGAAGAAGAATTCAGCTAAGCGCATCCTCAAGTCTTTAAACTCATCTTCTTGAAAAGGCGATTGGTCGTTAAATGCCTACACACGTTCAAATAATAACAATAACATTAACGCAAGTCATCTTCAAAACTATAGTATATAATCTAACAAGTTGTTTAAATATTACCTTAGTCCATCCATCCTTAATAGATGCGGAGACTATGTTCAGCATATGAAGCATCACATAATAGCCGCACGACCACCCGTCAATTTGAAATCGAGACTACAAACAAAATTAATTTCAATGTCAGTTGAATATACATATAAATTAGTAATTATAATATTAATTATTTGATAAATAAATTACCAAACCTTGAGGAAGGTCCATTCAGGATTTGCTTTAGCCTTAGAAGTCCTACTTCTCCCGTTGGCGCAACTTATGCTACCCGCCTTCAGCGCGCTATCATAAACAAATAATCATGTCAGTTAACAAATTCATATATCATGTGTGTAATAAACTAAAAACAACTGATATTAAAACTTAAATTAAATTTAGGTTAGTTACTTACATATTTACAGCTTCCACCACTTCGTGTGGCGGGTTTTGGTGGAGAGAGCAGAAGAATATGACAGTATGCCTAGACGAGTGAAGTACGAGCAATCGCCAATGGTTTTTCATACAGTAGGGAGCCGATATAATTCTTTTCGATTGTCTCCCAACAAGCTCCCTCTGTATTTACTAAATGCATGGCCAACAAAGAATTGGGGCAGAAGGACTGATGGCTCTAAGAAGCCATAAACTGATGCAACGCCCTTATCAAGCTGAAGACGATGGAGATACCTAAGATATGAAAAGGTGTGGATGTTAATTACATAATATATATATTGAAATTAAAATAAATTATTAAATGGAAAAATACAAAAATAAATAAGTTATAAAATTAAAATTAACCTACGTGCACCGGAGACTCAAAACCGTGGCCGCCATCCAGACGTTATTTTCGCAGCGCTCCCGAGATCTTCACCATCAAGGAAAATATCCTCTCTGTTGTTCGGCGTGCCACCCATCCATCGTGATCCAATGGACATTCAAAATCTCAAACGCATAATCCTCACCAAGTGAGAACAAACGAGTGACAGGTGACAGCAACACCGACGTCGACTTGGCCTTCAATTTAGGAAAAATAAAATAGATAAGTTGTTGATAATTAAAAAAATACACAAGTAATTATTTGACTAATTTGGACATTAATAATGAATACATACCTTTGTTAACATTTCGAGCTCACGCCGCTTGAAGTCCAACTCAAGCTCGCGACTTTTCATTTCCAACTCATGCTCATGGCGTTGGACTTCCAACTCCCGCTCCCTAGCTGCCAACTCATCGTCCTCCACATGTTCCCTACTATAACTCTCTTTGTGCTCACATGTGAAGGGTTGGCATGCCATGCGGTGTCCTGGGATGAACCGACGGAGGAAAGCTCTCCGGCAAGCTACCGCTTGAAATCTGGGTTGATATTAAGCTTTGCGCCGAGATGTGTTGTAATAAACAGGGTTGGACATGAGGCGTTGAGTAATGTCATTCAAAATTGATGCTTCATCGACCACCCGCTTCGTGAAGCAGACTTGCCCTAATATTCTTTGATGGTCACGCCCCCAGGAACACCGATAACCCGACCAGGATGGTCTTTCTTGCCTAGAGCAGTCATCAAGACGTCCAGCCATCCAGAAGGGACGAATGAGCCCTGGGAGGATTGTGCTTTAAGATCCATCTACAATTAAAAAATGAAATAACGTGAAAGTGAAAAGTGTTAAAAATATCTATAGAAATATCAATTGAAATCAAGTTAATTATTTACTTACAATCTTATCTGCCACTTCGCGAGTGGCATCAACTTTAAAAGATCCCGTCTTTGTCATGCGACCGGCTAACCAGACATCCTCATGGGTCGATGTCCGACGGAGGACTTAATGGTGTGCCCTCAAGCACCTCTCCTCTTTCAATCCTAGCAGAGTGCTCTTCCGCTTCGCCCTCACCTATCCGCCATCATCCGCTCGATCCGAGTCCGGTACCCACCCGGGACATGGTGTGGCGGTGGACGTTCTTCGCCTGATTCCTGCGACCTTATCCCGCCTTAGCCTATTCAAACAAAAACACATAATTAAATACAGTTAAATGATCTATAAGAAGCATACAAAATTAACTTAATCAACCAACCTCGAAATTCTCCATCCCGTCGACTCCTAGCAAACATATCCCAAGTATCCCGATCAATCCAGGGATAATCCGATAACATTTTATCAAGCCGCTTCTTCCCAGATACATAGTACCTGGTAAGATCATGCTTGAACCCATTCCAATGCTTTGATGCCATTTTCATACATTTTTGACGATGATCCTCGTCATTTGGCACAGTCCAAGCTACCTACACATTAGATACATATATAACAACCGGATGGATTATAACTCTGATAATTATCTAATAATGTAAATCAAACGAATGTAAAGGTAAAATACCGCTGATAGCCTCCCAAATCTGATCCTTAACGCTCGCGGAACGCCATTCCAGTGATTGTAGTTGATGCTTACGTACGCCTTCTTCGCAGTAGAAACACCCACTTAGTAAATTCTTTAGCACGGGGTCCCCCGGGCATTTAGATTAGCATCGAAGGACACCTCAAGCTTCTGTCCGCTTTGGCCTGCCCTTCTCTAGTTTCTTCAACGACATAGCTCCTCTACCTCGCTTCCTATGAGCCTCGTGATGTCTCGTATGGACAAAAAAATGATAAAATAGAGGGTTGTAACATTATAAACTTACATTAAAAAGAAGGACTAAAGATAGTATATAACATGTAAACTTACACTAGAATCAAAGCGAGGTGCGATCGGTTCTTGTGTAGGCCCCACAGTTGTCCTCCTCCCGTGCATGTGGGCTATCCGACCGATCCATATGTATGCCTGTTCAAAAACAATATATATTTATTAACATAGGTTATTAGGAACATTCCTTTGAGAAAATTCTATAAATTCTCCCACCCCCTTCAAATACTCAAAGACTAGTGCGCTTACAAACCATCCAACTACGATCCATAACTAGATAGGTTATGTAGATATACAAAACATATATCCAATATAAGGACAATACGAGATTGAAAACTAGTTTTTGAAGATTGCCAAGAACTGGTCATGGCCTGGCAGTTGATGTCCATCACTACCGTGAACGTACAACCGAACTGCACCTCACACGTGCACTGATCACGCCAAGCCGTGATGAGCATCACGACGTGACAGACCAACCAACAGAGCTACATACACTCAAAACCAAAAATAGAGACATTCCAAACAACTCAAACTCACAGTTTCAAGTTTCAACTATCGAGACTACAGTTTCAACATACACCGAAAAACCAAAATAAAAAAATGTGCCCTAAAGACTCACCAGTAAATAGGTGCTCGCGTGGTGGTGAGGAGGGAGCTCGAGTGGTGGCCAACGTTCGATGTGGTTACCGAGAGCATATGGACAAGGAGAGTTAGTGTGCGGGAAGGGGCAAAAGGGGAGATGTCAAGTTATTGCAAAGAATGAGCGGGAAAGACAGAGTTAGGGGTTAAGAGTGTACCTCACGGTGGTGGCGAAGAAGCCCTCGCGGTGGTTGGGTGGAGATGAGCTCGCGATTAGGGTGAGTGAGAGAGTGAGAGTGAGCGTGATGAGAATTAAGTTTATAGATCATTGCCAAGAAAATCAGCTAGTCTCTCTTCTCTATATAAAGTACCATTCTTTCGTATCGGTCCTGTAATACAGCCTCTTCTTTTCCTCTATATATATTTCGTTGCGTTTTCTATTCCTTCACAAAATGGCTCGAGACTTTTGTTATTTCTTCCTATTCCTAGACTTAAAGGTCTCCTGTCCTAATGGTCAAAAACTTCCGAGGTTGAGTAAATCACATAACATGGATGGTAAGGTTGTGTAAATCACGTAATATGATTTACTCACTTTATTTCATCCTAGCCATCCCTTTCACTCTTCTTTGGCCCCAAGTGATCGTGGATTCAAGACGATGCATCAAGGAATTCCAGTGGAAGGAGGTGATGCAAAGATCCATTTCACTTTGCTTCCAAGCTAGGTGACCGGTGGATTCACAATGCATCATGGAATTCAAGTGAGAGAGGAGATGCATCGATCCATCCATTGGAGTTTCGAGGACAGGACCGAGAAGAAAATGATGTTGAAGCGTAAAACTTTTTTATATTTTAGGCTATGTTGCAGTAAATTTTTTATCTTTTAATCATGTAATTGGAATCTTATGAATCGCTTCAATGAGATGCGATTTGATTATACATATATAAATTGTTTTATGTTAAGTGTTTATTTATTTTAATTTGCACAAGAATTTGTTTACTAATTCATGCTAATTAATTAAGATTAAAAATAAACTTGTTTAAAAAAAATTTAGAAATAAATTGGACTATATATATGAATTGACCTGTGTTAAGAGTGACAACAGGCATTTCGTATAGGGATATAGGATTATTTACGCGCCTATTTATTTAATCAAGTAAAAATACACTTTTAACGCCGTTGTATATAAAAATGACGTTAAAAATAAATATTTTTATTTTAAGAACACTTTTAACGCCGCTTGTATTAAACAACTGACGTTAAAAGTTCTGCAAAAACATTCATTCCTTTGACTACTGTGCTACTTACCCATGACTGCTGTGTTACTTACCCATGCACATTGTAACCTATAATCCTCTTAATGAGCATTAAGTTTATAGATCAGTTTTCTAGAAAATCAGCTAGTCTCTCTTCTCTAGATAAAGTATCATTCTTCTCGTATCATCAGAATATGACCTTCTTTCTTTCCTCTATATTTCGTGGTGTTTTCTATTCCTTCACAAAATGGCTCGAGACTTTTGTTATTTCTTCCTATACCTAGACTTAAAGGTCTCTGTCTTAATGGTCAAAAACTTCCGAGGTTGAGTAAATCACGTAACATGGATGCTAAGGTTGGGTGAATCACGAATGTGATTCCCTCACCTTATTTCATCCCATCCCTTCACTCGCTTTGGCTCCAAAGTGACAAAGGGTTTCGGATGGAGTATCAAGTCGGAATTGAAGTGAGGAGGAGACGATCCATTGGAGTTTCGAGACAGGATCGAGAAGAAAATGATGTTGAAGCGTAAACTTTTTTATATTTTAGTGCTATGTTGCGAGAAATTTTTTATCTTTTAATCATGTAGTTGTAACTTATGAATCGCTTCAATGAGATACGATTTGATTATACATATATAACTTGTTTTATGTTAAGTGTTTATTTATTTTAATTTGCACAAGAATTTGTTTACTAATTCAAGCTAATTAATTAACATTAAAAATAAACTTGTTTAAAAAAAAAGGTTTAGAAATAAACTGCACTATATCGAGTGATCTCAAGTAAGAGTGACAATGGGAGATGACAACGAAAGAAATGAGTTTCATAATTATTTACGCCGATTGTTTATTTAACCGCCATAAAAATCACACATTCAACGCCGATTGTATAAACAATCGACGTTAAAAGTGTTAAAATCATTTTTAACGCCGCTTTACACAACCGACGCAAATAGTGATTTAATATTTACAAAACTGCCACCGCTCATTTTAACGCCAAACATATGGTCAATCGACGAAACTTTCCCGTATATTACATTATTACCACTAGTACTAAAACAAGTTTTTTTGGTAATGAAATACATATAAATTCCAGCTTTTCATTTTTTACCAAGCTCCTCATCCGAGTCCTCTTTATTCTTCCCCCAACCCTCTTATGTTATAGGTTGCAATCCTCATTAGGAAACTATTTCTTCCCCTACCACCCGATCCTTGTTGCACTTTGCCCTATCCGTCATCCCATCGCTACTAGACTCTCAATTATTTCCTCGCCATCTGTCAGGTTCTATTCATATTTTTTAGTTGGCTATCTGAAATGAAATTACTAACCCGAGTGTAACCCCAAACCTTTCGACAAAACCAGAGGTCTTTTCCGACCGCAATTGATGCTCTCTCTCCACCTCCGAATCTGAAAATGTTTCTCCAAACTCGCAAACCTCGCCATTACTCATGTTGTCCCCCACCGCTGGGATATTATCACCCAGTATCATTTGGTAGATGAATTAGGATGTCATCCTTCAGTGACTTTACCCTTCGTCTTGGTATCATATTTTTCGATAGAGTTTCTTTCAGTTTTTCCTCTTCTCTTTTAGAAAATTCCTTTGTTACTCTCCACGCACCCTCCCTCCTTCGCTTTTAGGTCAAACCCATCTAGTGGAGTTAGGTTACCCGACTTTTGGGGCCGAAATGACATTTGCCCCACCGTACTCCCCACTTGTTAAACTGATATCCTCTATCCCCCACCAGCTTGGCCCACTTGTATTTTGAATATTTTTGCCAAGATAAGCATTTAAATCTGTTCCCCCTCTCGAGACAATTCTCGAGCTTGTGTTTTCAAAAGTCGTACAAATTGGGATGCAATGTTAGCCCAAAACCTTTCGATCCGTCATACCTCCCTACTTCTTCCTCCCTTCCCGATTGACTTTTTTGAAAATCCCCATCCCCCTGTATCGTCGTCCCGGAGAAGCTTTGACTAGCCTCCTTACTTTTGTCAATTGTCACATTTTATTGTCGCTGATTGGACTCAAAGTCGACACAAAGTTTTCTTGAGCCCCTTTTCCTCTCCCGCCGCCCCGCTACCACTCCTACCCCCGACCTCATCGACTTGACCTTCCCAAAATCCAGATTTGTAAGTTCCTGTTAAGGCGACGTGATGTCCTCCTCCTCCACCTCCGTCGTAAATTCCGTTCCAAAGCACCATAAGGAGGTTGTTTTCTATCAAGTCCTCTTCTTCCCTCTCAAGAGTTGGATTTCCAATCGCTAAAGGACCCATCCATAAAGGCGACATCAGTGTCTTCTAACAATCTAACAAAATAAATTGTGGCATTAATCTTCAATTCCAAAACTTTTTAATAAGATCAGGCACAAAGGTTGTGATAAGGACCCTTCCAACATCCAATCTTTCCTTTGTTCCTTGTCCGATCATCAACCTTGATAAACTTTCCATCATATTCGGATATTTGCTTGAAGAAGTCCTCCCCCAAATAATTGTCAAAATTCCCCATCACTTTTATCCAAACAGCCCTCTCGTTGACCAATGTTTTCCGACCATTGTCTAATATCATAGAACCAGTGGTTGAACACCCTTTCATTTTTCGCCGATTTGTTTCAAAATTTTCTCCATCCAATGGCAGAACCAGAGTGTAACTGCCTCCCATTGGGGTCAATGATACCGATAAGCTCCCCTCCATATGTAGTTTCTTCTCTAGGCAAGGGATGCCTTCGTGGGTCATGGGTCCTACCCACGAAACAACCTTTTATCCATTTAGTTTGATCCTCTGATACATTAAATTTTGGGCCCATTCCAACGTTGTTCTTGAATGGTACCTTTCTGCTGAGGTTATTTAAATTGCCATGTCCTTTGTCATCACTCATTCCTTCCACTACAAACCCTTGACATAACTCCTCCCACCTACCAACGAGATGTTTTTCCCCGCTTCTTTAGGTAAAGCATTTTGTTTTGACATGGTCCCCGCAACAACACCTCTGTTAATTATGTTGACACGCAGCTTATACGACCCAATCCAAAGTGAGTCTAGTTTCTCCTCTAGAGCTTTCTGTGTCGTGTACCTGTATGCATCTCACAAACCCGAATTTTTACCCAAACTTGTCTCTTTTGGCAATATGAATACGTCGATGACTCTTCCCATTGCATAAAAAGTTTCCTATGTCTTCGTAGCTTAGATTTTCCGAAAAATTTGTGATGTAAAACAATATGGAACCTCTATGATGGTCGGGTGTTTCAATGTACGTGTCATTGATCTTGCCCAGCCCCTCCGCCACCCAAGAAATGGGAGCTTTGGGCACTCTAGCTCTCTCGATCTAACTCTCTCGCTCTCTCTCTCTCTCTCATATCTCTCATTAGTATTTATAATTATATAAAAATGACATTGATGAACGAATCTTTTGTGTTGGTCATAATGAAAGATGTTTTTTTTTACAATTGAGACATCATTGAGGTGAGTGTAGACAATTAATGAGATATCACATATCATTCATATATATATATATATATATATATGGAGCGTATCAGGTGAGAACTAGTTCTTATTGTGAGAAACGAGAACTACTAATAAGACTCGTTAGATTATACTTAACCATCCAGATTAAACTTTGTAATTAAAAAGTCACGTGATACATTCATCTTTCTCAATATACGAGAACCAGTTTTAGAGGTTCAAACTTCAGATCATTAAAAAAAATGTCAAATGGGTCAAACAAACTAACAAAGGTTGAACATACAAAATAACAAAACAAACCCAATATGTGAGGGCTTTTCTGCGTGGATTTTGACGCACAGAGGAGTAGCAGGTAGCTCACGGGGTTCGCTCTGAGAGAAGGTTCTGGTCATACTCCGACTGAATGGCGGTGATGGAGTTCTGTGGCGGACATTGACGACGTGGGAGGCGGCAGTTCTGATGCAGATCCGGACCGCGTGACTCAAAAGCTCTGAATGGTGGACACCGCGGGAGGACGCTGAGCGAGGTGTTTGTGGATCATACTGTTGTTGCGGCGGCGACTGAGCTTGAGGCAGCTGGAGTTCGTGGGTCATAAACGACGATGATGGTGGCGCACGTTCCGATGCGTATCTCGATGGCATGTCTTGAAAGCTCCTACACAATGGCGATGTTAATGGTGACGCGTGTTGCCGTGGCTTGAGCACGGTGGTAGGACAACAAGGAAAACAACGGCATGGCAGAACGAATGATTTCTAAAGGGGATGTCGTGCATAAATGGTTGACGACGTGACGCTACTTTGCACGCCACAGAGGATACGTGACCGGAGAAGAGGTGACCGTGATGGTGATGCGACATCACGGGTTCTGGTTTGTGCAGCGGTCCTGGGCGTGAAGGCGACACTGTTCTTACATTTAGGGACTCGCTGTACAGTGGAGGCTGAGTTCTGATTCGCTGGCATTGGTTCGTATCAGGTGGTAAGTGACTTTTTAATGTTGTTAAAAATCTTATTCGTGAATTTATTTTAATTACAATCTAATGGCTCCAATTAGTAGTTCTGTTTCTCAACAAGAACTAGTTCTCACCCGATACTACTCCATAGATATATATATATATATATATATATATTATATATATTTTTTTTTTTATATATATATATATATATATATATATATATATATATATATATTATATATAAAATGAAATGACAAATTCAATTATTCAAATAATGAAATAAATACATATACAAAGTGTTTGTCATACAAAATATTAGTAAATCTTGGAGTTTTGCTAAATAATAATCTACCCGAACTTCAAAAATATAGTACTCCATCCTAATAGACAATTGACTGTTAACTAAGTTAACAAATTCTAACTGAAATTTAACCTTATTGATTTCAAAATAACTAGATTTTTCTATGTAGTATAAAAATTGTAATCTTCAACAAAAATTATCCAAATTTCTAATAGTAGCTGTTTATTTATTGTAGTTTCACCAACTCATGAGTAGACAATTTATACAAAGGATTAAAAAATTATTATTATTATTACCTAAAATGTCAAACTTAATCATTTTTTAAAAAAATACAATGAAATGAAATTTATAAAAATTTAAAAATAATAATAACTACAATTGCCTGGAGACTTATAATAATTAATTAATGTATTTTTTAAATAAATAAATAATTTTAAACTTCACATAATAATAATGTTTTTAATTCATTTATATAAATTATTTCACAAGCGACGAGGAGCCACCACTCTAGCTAACCTAATTTAATATTAAAAATTACATAGTTTTATTATATTTTAATTTTGTTAAAGTCTTATCTAGTTATTTCCAGACTCAATGAGGTTAAATGGAATACTGCTTAAAATATAATAATTTAGTTAGTTAATAATAAACATGTCAACTGAGATGGTGTGTATTTTTGAAATAAGTTTGGGGGCAGAATATCTTTATAAAACTCAACAAGAGAAGTGTAATTATTTTAAAAAGATTTAGCATAAGAGACACATCTTAAAGAAACAAAAATTTAACCGATATATAAAATTTATACTAAATTATTCTACTATTATTTTTCTTCTTTGACATAGTGACATTCCCAAATTCTACCCACACATTTTATTTGACGGAATAGAATTCCCTAGACTCATCTCGAGACTAAAGTTTCCATAATTATTCCATTATTTAATATATTCTTACAATTTCCTAGCCAAAGTCTCAGAATTAACAATGACGTGATCTTTATTCTATAGATAAGTCAAACTCTGCTCTATCAATCTCCTTGTTGGTGCAATTTTTCTAAGTTGACGATGGGAGTTTTTATAAAGAGAAAGCACTCTAGCCAACTTTTGATCATCCATCTTCTAATTGTGGAAATAAGTTGTTTGTTGTAATCCATTGTCATCTTCATAGGCGCTTTCCACCTCAACATTCAAACCAACCCTTTTATTATTTGTCATTTTTATTGACACATTGTAAGTCGATTCAGCATCAAGACAAAGGCACGTGTGACCTTAATTAACCTTCTCCACGCTCCCATGTCGTCCTTCTTCTTTTGCTTAGAGGAACCAACTTCAACCACCTCACGCACAAACATAACATATCAATTCTGCGTCCGCAAAAGGTGGCAAATAATATCCTCCTTAATAGAACCATGAACCTGCAAGTTCACTATTTAGGTTAGATAAAACACCTGATACATGTCATCTTTTATAAACCGCACGCCCAAGTTGGCATAAGAACCCCTTACCGCCTTCTTCAAAGAAGTTTCGAGCAATACAATGCTAACACGACCAAAGACAACCCATCTCAATTATAATGATTGAGAGTAACTCTCTTACCAACTGTGAATGCAATGCACCTTGCACCGGAGAACACGCCTGCTTGACCATATGTGGTTCTCCGTATGGTATTGCTGACTTCCCAAAGGAGGACCACCCGTGAGTGCAGATTGTAACACCCTTACCCGTGCATTATATTAATTAACCATTTTTGCTAATATTAACATTATTAGTAGACATGTCGATTTATTTTGGAATGTTTATATCTAATTAGTAATTCATTATTAAATAAAACTGGCAACTTAAGACAATGGAATTAAAAGATCAACTTACATTCATAAAACATACATGATATTCACATTGATAACAAACACCTTCCTTAGTGACAGTATTGACAGAAGTTTTCTAAACGAAACACTACATTGTACTAAAGTTTAAAGAGACAAAATAAAACACGCGACTCGACAAGACCCATCCAACATCACTCGCCCAAAATAAAACTAGACTTCCTAAGCAGTCAAGACAAACTAGTGATACCCATTTGGGAGACTACTGTAAGTCTCCTCCATATTAAGAATTATCGTAATAGATACTTCCACTCCCGCAACCTCGCTTGCATCATCATCGCTATCATCACCGCTCAGGATGATAACGAGGGTCTTCCTCCACTAATTCCTCGTCGCCCTTACGGGTGAAGCCGGCGTCACATTCAGAGGTGGTGGATCCAACACTAGCCGTCCCTCGGCCGCCTAAATGCTGTACACAAAACTGGGGATCGAGGAAGTTGTTGTTTTGGCTTCAAACGAATCACTGAGGGGGGGGTGGAATTCGAGCTTTTCAAAAATATTTCCTCTTAAAAACTTACTTTCAAATCGTGAAAATCACAGCTTGTGATATTTTCCAAAATCACGAAGGGTTTATATAAAATCTTGAATTGGAGAGATGATAAAGTTAAGAAGATTGATTCGCGTAATTACTAGATCACGCATCAGGTTCAGTTCAAAACTCAATAATAAACAAAATATAGAAACTCATTAGCCTTTTAAATATTAAGCAAACACGTTAGTTAAAGTTCGTAGACATAAGTATTGGGTCAATCAGAACAAACTTGCATGTTTCAGTTTCAAGTTGATTAGTTGCAAAGTAATCAAGAATGTTTCACATCAACCTCGCCTTTTGAACACAGCAAACAGACTTGATAACAATCGACTAAGTATCACTAATACCTTATACATCAAGAACATAAACTATATTGAACTTTAAACATCAAAATCACAGGTTCTGATCATAAACAGAAAGTAAAGGAGTTAGAGCTTTGAGATACCACACAAACCCAGTATTTATCCTGGTTCAGTCTACCACCACCACGACTGCATCCACATCCCCCCCACTCCACCTGTGGGTTTTCACACACCAACACACAAGCTTTAGCCCGTAGCTTGAAACAAATTGACACCACGTAGCCACCCTTCACCTCGAGATACCAACATTCTCAGAAGAGCTCCTCAACGTTCTTCCTAGGGATACTACCCTAATCACTCCGAGACGACCTCTCTTTACAATCAAATAAAACAAAAAATGATTCCTAACTCTCAATAGTCATATAAACAAATTGAAGAACTTATGAGCAATTGAAACTTCTTTCACAATAAGCTCAAGAAAGATGATGAATGATATGTGTATTTTTTCTATATGATATGATATTGCTTATATCGCCTAAAGTTGCTCATTTGATCCTCTACATATAGAAAACAAGTTATAGTCGTTGGATCAATCAAAACAGATTTCGACCTGATAACAAAATATGTTTTCTTGACTTGGTTCTGAAATAAGATTCTATATAAAGCCTATCTTCAACTTTAGTTTCTTCGGAGTTGATAGTAGATCGAAGTCCCATATGTTACTTTAGTGAGATAATGCACTTCTCACTTTTAGTAGATTTTGGGACGTTTTCTGTATCACTTTGTTGACACACTTCCATTTGGAGACCGAGCTTCTTATCACTAAAGGACGAGAGCTCGTTACTTTAGAGGATGAGCGCTCAGCTACTTTGTGTGGATCGAGCTTTCTATCACTTGAGCTGACTTGTTTTAACTTAGAATCTTCTTATTTCCAAAAATCACTTCATTAACAAAAACTTATTCCTTTTAATGTAGGTTATGAAAATTGATTTTGTTCATGCATCTTTTCAAATTAGCTAATTGTGAACAAGAGATTTCATCTTCTACAAATCATCCAAGACCTCAACTCAATTTCTCCTTGCATCCCTTTTCTTGCTGATTCCTAGATCTTGGTCTTGGCTCTTTAATCCTCCATGTAGCTCTTATATTCTTCAAGTTCTTTCTTAATAGTCTCCTTTAATTACCAATCAACTTGTTGATCACCACTTGAGACCTGACTTTGCAACTAGATACAAAACACTTGCACACATAAATTATTTTTGTCATACATCAAAATCTCTAAGTCATCGAAGTTCAACAGAAGTGATATCTGATGTCTTCACTGTGATGAATCCTCCTCTCTGGACACCTCCTCTTTGTTGTTTCTTTTCACAGTACAAACCCCCAGAGCAAACGCAGCTTAGATACTGCCTGATTCCCCCTGATGACCACCCAGCTCCAGGTCACGGGATCCTCAAACACAGATCGCCCCACCTGGAGGGAGCACGAGAGGCGAGCTGGGTCCATCTAGTCTCACCATAAAGGATGCATACATATATAGGCATGAAGGAAATGCAAAGGTAAGATACCAATATATGGATAATTATGACAACTAATATGGACCCAAAACATACAAAACAAATAACAAGATACCACTTTAAGCAATACATAGAAAGAGATAATCATCGCTTGAAAACCATGGCACTTTCTATAACTCAACTTATATCCTAATCTCCAGAGACCCCAACTTTACTTTGTTTAAATGAGCCTGATCAAAGTTCGAAATTTTTTTGCCATAAAAGGCACCACGTGTTAGTCCTCCACTCACAATGCACTAAAACCTCCTAGCACAGGGTGCAACGCGGTGTGGATGTCCATAACATACCATCCAACCCTGCTACATAGTAATCAAGGCATATGGATTTCACTGGCTCCGTCAAGGCACAATGATACAACTGAGAATGATATACCATGCCCTTCAAGGTATTCACACAAAACAATTCTTTGGGCACGCTTCCAAATGCATGAAAAACATTTTTATTATCCGCAGCTTTTCTTGTATAATTTTTTTCCTTATCGAAGATCAAAGGCTCACGATTTCCTTTAATTTTTCAATGTATAAAGTTTGTAAACACATGACATTTGGAGTCCAATGTTCAATCACAAGAGTCTAAACCGATGCACCT
>CM061062.1:127536573-127553239 GCA_030762895.1 Sophora flavescens | reverse complement strand
GTCGATTGTACCTCGGATACAAAGAACAAACAGAGTAGAACAGAAAAAGAATAGGAAAAAGAAACAACAGTAGAAAAACAATAAAAAAAATGACTAAATTAGGAGTCCCCTTTGGTACTCGTGATATTGGTACACCGATCCCCGGCAACGGCGCCAAAAACTTGACACGCACTCGGCAAGTGTACCGGGTCGTTGCAAGTAATAATTCGGTAAGAACCGGTTATCGTCCTCAGGGATCGTGGACAAGTACCACTTCGTAAATTGAACTACTATCTAGGCGATCGTGTTTGGATGGAAGGTAGCTCTAACATGTAACAAAAAAAACAAGAATAAAATGTTTTTGTTCTTTTAGGTATTTTATCAAACACTTAATATGCAAACAGAAATGTGATCAACAAATGGATAGAATTGTTAGGGTTAGACTAGGCTAATCCTCCCTTGGTTGCTATGAAATGGTAAATAACACAATTCCTAATTCAATTAAGACAATCAAATCTTCTCAAATACTCAAACCCTAATGTATTAGGTGGAATGAGCCTAAAATCCCAAATTAAACCCTAATGTCTTAGGTGGATTAACATGAGAAATTGCATTAAGAGTCAAGATTCATAAGATTACAAGCACCCCAAGACCTATGTCTAGGTTCATGAACTACTTGGCATTTGATTCATGAGCATGCCTTAACATCAACCTTTCAATTGTCTATTAAAGAAACATATCATTCCTAGGATGATCAAACCAAGGAAAGCATTAAGAAGGGAATCAAACACTCATAAAGAAATAGGAAATTGTATTACAACCACATCATGTTATAACCAAGTTCAGAAAAACCATCATCTAACCCCAACAAATGGGGGTTTAGCTACACATAATCAAAGAGAAAAGCAAAGGAAAAGGTACAGACATGAATGAAGGAAGGAACTCCATGGAATGTTGCACAGCAGCCACAGCAGCAGAAATTGCGTTTTTAGGTTTTCTGGCCTCCTTTTCTCTGCAACTCACGAATCTGCCCTAAAACAGCTTATAAACAGAGGTTCTGGGTTACGCGCGCTCGCGAGGCGAGAGCATATTCGCGAGGCGAATATTAAAGAGTCAGATCTTCAGAGATTAGTTTTCTCGCGAGGTGAGGTGGTAATTCGCGAGGCGAAACAGAAAGAATGACATTTCTGGCACAGTCAGTCCTTCAGGCTCGCGAGGCGAAATGGTGATTCGTGGGGCGAGATAGAAAGGGCGACTGTTGTTGTTCAGGCTGGTCTTCGGGCTCGCGAGGCGAGATCCAGTCTCGCGAGACGAAGCTTCCAGAATTCTGCTTGGCTCAATTTCTTCTCTTTTCAGGCTCTATCTTCATCCAAGCTTCATCATGGCCAAATCTTGGGCAATTAATCATAAATTCCTGCAAAACAACACACAAAACCACCTTATCCGTTCCAAAGGAAAAACTAACCAAAATCAAACTAAAATGGCCTAACTATATGCAAATGCATGCAGAAATGTACATGGAAAATGAGGTGAAATTACACTCATCAGACCCTCTGCAGAAGTTGAAGTTCTTTGCTACAGCTCGCTGTGACACATGTCAGTGGGACTCCAACAGTTGTTCACCCTGAAGTTGACACTATGTCTCCTTCCAAGAAGAAGCCGAAGCTATCTGAGGATCAGATAATTCTTTCTTCTATTCCCTCTATACCATCTTCTCCCTCTCACCAAGGTATCCACAACTCTTCTGTTTCTTCTCCATCCACTCTGTTTGTTCAACCTTTATCAGTTCCCTCTCCCTTTCCCTCGCCTGTATCCTCTTATCAAACCTAAACATCATCATATGATGTTGTGTCTGATATATGTCAGAACACAGGGACTAAACTTCCAAAGAACAAACTGGCATATCATCGAGTCTGTTTGTGTGTAATCTGCAATCTCTGATGATTGCAAGTTTTTCTCCTCTAACGGTCATCCCTTCCCCTCCACCTCATATCCTTAACCCTTGTAGGGAGATTTTCTTTTATCCCCCTATTGTTTTGTTCATTAGAACATTGACTGGAACTCACTATCCTACCTCTGTTGTAATGTTACCACGTAGGTCTAGATATTTCTTTCTTTTAGTAACAGGATCAAACTCCTTTTTCTGTCATATAGATTCCTTGTTGCCTATACCTCCATCAGTCTTAGCCCAACAACCTCTTCCCCCTCTTTTACAAATAACTATCACCCGTCTGTCTAAGAGACTTTCCTGTATCTTTTCTTCTCCTGATACTGACTTTGACAGAATCAGTCCCCTATTTAAGTTAGCTTTTCTTCAATTCTTTTATTATCAAACCCTTCATCAACTCATCTTCCCTCGCATTATCTCACCCTTCTCTGTACCCAAGGCAGCCCCAATTTTAGCTTTGCCCTGGTACTCAAACATGTATGTTTCCTCAACCAGTTTGCTTCAAGCTCAGCTGACAGCACTTAGAAGACAACTAGATGAAGAAAGGCATGCGAGACTACTGCTACATCAAAAAGTTGACTCTCTATTTTTATTGATTAGTTAGTCTAGGTAGTCTATGTTGTAAAAATCTGCCTTTTACCTGAAAAAGCTTATGATGAATAAAAATCAATGTTCCTTTATCATGTATCTTCTCTGTTCCTTTTCTTTATCTGTGTATTCCTTCTTTTTTTTGTTGACAAAAGGGGGAGAAAGTAATGAAGATGATTATGTACGTTATGTAGATAATTATGTTTTGATTTGATGGAACTGGAAGTAAGTAAGATAATACAAGTAAGACATGACTAAGTTAAAATAAAACTTGTCTTTAAAATTAAATCTCTGATCATATATCTTACTCTATCTTTGTTAAGTGAACTTAAGTGCACCTGTCTGCACATCCTGTCTGGTTAAGAAAATTTCAACTTGTCTGACTTCTTCTGTTGATATTTTCAGAGGTTCATTAAATCATCTTAATGTTTGTCATCATCAAAAAGGGGGAGATTGTTAAGTCTCTAAAATGTCTGTCGTGCATTTCCCTGAGTTTTGATGAAAACTAAACATTGAATAATGATTTAATTAACCTGCTTATTGGTTGCTAACCTGTCTACTTAGTGTACAGATCAAAATAGTAAGACTCACCTGTCTGCCCACATAAATAACAACCTGTCTGGATAAGCAACAAGTCAACCTGTCTGCAGACTAGGATTAGTGACTTTCTTCAAGAGAAGTCTCAACCTTTCTTTTGATAAGTCCCTACACTTATCTAAGGTTTCTCGATGAAGAACCAAAGACCAAACAAGATTTTGGAAGCTGTCCCCTCATATGTAAGACTTTGAAGGTCTCTCTCACTTAGTCTCACACTTATCAAGAAAAGTCAGAAGTCATTCTCACAAGCAACCTACGAAATCATAAGTGAAGTTCAGTTAAAGAATGTTTCCAACATGTTTTAATCCCTAGTACTCCTGGTTATTACACGAAAAGAGAAATGTACTCAGCGAAGTACAAAAAGCACTCTTCATGTTAGAGTACAACCAACGTTCTTATTGCATTAATGGCTGCCCAAAACGACTCTATTGCATTTAATGAAGTTTTACTTGAAGCCCAGAATTAAAGGAATGTCTCTAACAGATCTTAAATGCTTGAAGGCTATAAATACAGAAGTCATTGAAGATGAAGATACACAGAGAACTCACAGCATTAAAAGAGCCATTACTCTACTCATTTATTTCTTCATTCTTTCAATCTGTATTCTTCAATCATTTGAAGTTATTATGCAATCTTTACTAAGCTTACATTTTAAACCACTCTGAGTGTTAGTTAAAGAACTGTCTGTCTGATTGTACTTATTACAAACAAACTTCTCAACCAAACTTGAGTGAGCCTGAAGAGGCTAGGTGTGCAAAGAATACTTGTCTTGAGCCTGAAGAGGCTAGGTGTGCAAAGAATACTTGTCTTTGAGCCTGAAGAGGCTAGGTGTACAAACAATACTTGGAGTCTGTAACCTGATCAGTTATAGTGGATAAAACTTGGTGCTTCCAAGGACTGGATGTAGCTCTTTGTGTTGAAGAGTGAACCAGGATAAATAGCTGTGTTAATCTCTCTTCCCTTAAACTCTTTAGTTGCTTTGATTATTATATCTGCTTTCTAACTAAGGGGTTAAAGTGTGATCTTTTAAATCAGTTTTCAAGTTGTGTGCTTTCTTGCTTCTTTGTTGAAATCTCATCAGACAGGTCACCTGCCTGTACTGAGTTTTTGTCACTCGTCTGAACTTAGCTTCTGTATGCGAAAAGTTTTCAACTTTGTTTTAAATTCTGATAAACACAATTCAACCCCCCTTCTCGTGTTTATAGTTGTCTATTTCAGTAATTAGTAATTATAATATTAATTACTATTTAACAAACTAGCAACCTTGAGGATAATCCATTCAGGATTTCCTTTAGACTTAGTAGTCATACTCCTCCCGTTGGCACAGCTTAAACTACAAGCCTTCAGCGCACTATCATAAACAGAAAATTCATGTCAATTAACCAATTCATCATGTGTGTAATAAAATAGAAGCAAATGTTAAAACTTCAATTAAGTAGAAGATTAATTACTCACCTATTGATAGGTTCCACCACCTCCCGTGGCGGGTCCCGATGGAGAGAGCATAGGAAGATGACATTATGCCTGGCAGGTTGAATTATGAGCAACTGCCAGTGTCCATTCAATATGTTCGGTGCCAGATATAGCTCTTTTCGATCATCACCTCCCTGTAATCTCGTTAAGTATGCAGTGACTTCTTTGTGATTGGCAAAGAAAGAGCCGTATAGGTTGAAGCCCCTCTCAAGTTGAAGCCGATGGAGATACTTACAATATAAAATAAGTGGATGTTAATTGCATAATATAATGGGGTATCAATAAATCATAAAATTGAAATAAAATATATAAATTGAATTTATTGTAAAATTAAAGCATACTTACGTGGGCCAAAGACTCACAACCGTGGTGTATAATTGCTTGCCATCTTTGTAAAAAAACCCAATATCATCACCACCGAATACAAAACCAAGCTCATACTGGTCAATTGGGCATGCCAACCATCCATCGTGCTCCAACGGGCATTCAAAAAGCACGGACGCAAAATCCTCACCAATCGAGAACAAACGAGTGATGAGAGACAGCGAACTTGCCTTTGCCTTCAATATTAAATAAAGAAAGTATATAAGGAGTTGAGAATAAAGAAAACATAAGTAATTAATGGAGAAATTTGATCATTAATTATGAATATACCTTCCGGGCCAACTCTAGCTCCTGCTGCGCCAACTCAAACTCCCGCTGTTTCACCTCCAACTCAAGATCACGGCGTTTGACCTCCAACTCTCTCTCCCTCTCTGCCAAGTCAACCACCTCCACATGTGTCATATGATAGCTCTCTTTTGTGCTCACATGTGAAGGTTCGACAGCTTTCGCGGTGTCCTGGGAACCCACGGAGGAAAGTTCCTTAACAACCATCTGCTTGAAGGATGGGTTGGATAAGAAGCGTCTCATCAGCTGGTATGTAATGCTCGGGTCGGAAATGAGATGTTGTGTAATGGATTCTCTAAGTGCATCCTCATTGACCCGCCTGCATGAATCACATTTGCCATAAAATTCTTTGATGCCCACCGTCCCTGGAACATTGATCACCCGACTAGGGTGGTTGTGTTTGCCTAGAGCAGTGATCAATATATCCCGACGCCCAGAAGGGATGAATGAGCCCTGGGAGCATTTTTCCTTACGCTCCACCTACAATGATGACATGAAAAAATGTGTAAGAGAAGGGTGTTAAAAATATCAATTTATACAAATATCAACTAGAAATGCAGTTAGTTACTTACTTACAATCTTATCTGCCACATCGCGAGTGGCTTCATCTTTAAAATCGCCTTTTTTAGTCATACGGCCGGTTAACCAAACATCCTCGCGGGGGATAGGAAACAGAGGATCAACAGGTGTGCCCTCAGGCACCTCTCCAGCTGCTATCCTCGCATTTAGCTCCTCCTGCTTCTCCCTCAGCTTCTCGACCATCATATCGTTAATCCTAGTGGCGTACCCACCCTGAGACAAGGTGTGGGTGTGGACGTTCTTAGCCTGATTCTGGTTACCCATTTCCCTCTTAGCCTGTTTAAACAAAAACACATAATAAATTGAGTTAAATACATTTAATTTCTTTACTTAAATGATCTCTAAAATGCATAAATAAATTAACTTCATCAACTAACCTGAAATGATTCCTTATGTCGGCTCCTAACAAAAGAATCCCACATATCCCTATCAATATACAGGTAATTTATGAACATCTTTTCACGATCCTTATCCCCATATACATAGAACCTAGTAAAGTCATGCTTGAACCCACTCCAGCGCCTTGCCGCCAATGAGAGCCATTTCGCCCGATGATGCTCCGTATTCGGTACTGTCCAAGCCATCTACACATTAAATACATAACAAACAGGATGAATTAGAACTCGAATAATTATTTAATTATGTACATCAAAAGAATGTAAAAGTAAAATACCGTGATAGCCTCCCATATCTGATCTTTAACGTTTTGTGGAACGTCTTCCCAATCCTTATATAGGATGCTAGCGTGCTGCTTGGTTTCCTTAGACACCCAAGTAGTAAATTGTTTAGCACGGGGTCCCTGGGGCTTTAGTCGAGCATCAAAGGACACCTCAATCTTCTGGCCACTGAGCCTAGCCTGTTCTAACTTCTTCAGCATAGTGGCTGCTCTACCCCGTTTTTTCCTAGACTGTGGTGCCTGTTTGGACAAAAAAATATTAAATTAGAGGGTAATGTATAAGAAGGATAAATAAAGAATATATAAAGAACGTAAACTTACATTAAAAATAAAGAATATAGATATTATATAACATGTAAAATTACACTATCAACAAGCGTAGGCCCCACCGTGTCCTGCGTAGGCCTCACAGTGTCCTCCCGTGCATCTGGGTCATCCGACTGATCCATGTGTATGCCTGTTCAGAAACAATAATTATTAAAATAAGTTCTTTTAACATGGATAACTAAAGATAAAGATAAATACAGATGGATAAATAAAAATAAATCTAAACTAAGATGGATAAATAAGACATTAACCTTAAAAGAACAAAACTCACGCTATAATCAAGTTTAAATTACCTATATCAATATCCCTTCGTGGTGATCATCACGAGTGACATATACATCATCCACTTGTGTTTCCTCAATGATAGTAGGCATATTTGTTGAAAAAGAAAGAGTCTCAGGAATATCAAGAGCTGAATCTTGATTTTTATCACTACCATTATGCTTGCTTTTTCCTTGGAGAACCATGGACAACCTTTTGTTAGAAGGATCAGTGATGTAAAACACTTGTTTTGCTTGGGAAGCCATTATGAAAGGCTCATTTTTATGACCTAACTTGCAAAGGTCTACCAATGTAAACCCCTATTCGTCGGTTTGTACACCACCTTTACTATTAACCCATTTACATTTAAGAACCAGCATCGTAAGCTTAGTGTAATCGAGCACCCAAATATCTTCAATGACTCCAAAGTAAGGTATCCGTGCTTTAACGGGTTTTATGTCAACTAGAGAAGTGCATTGATTCGGCCACGATCGTAACCCCACTATTTTTCATGGTACTCTTGTTATCTTATTCCTTTGTATAAAAGGAAAAGTTATTGATGTCATATCAGCTCCAACATATGACATTGAAGCTAGGCCCACGTGCTAGCCATCTTACTTCGTCAGAATCAGTACTACCATCCTTAAGCATTTCTTCCTTGAACCAGTGTAAGAAAAGTTTTGTTATGCTTGTTCAACAACAACCTTTCATTCATTCGAGGGTTTTCTTCCTTGACTTTTCTTTCATGTTCACAAAAGTAAGGTTGAACAAAATCGATGTTGTTCAATACATACAAATGTGGTTGAAGGACTTCCTCCCGACCTTTGCAATTAATCGTTACACCATGTGTACCCTTACCTTGACATTTTCTCTCATCATGACGAGGCTTAGGAACCCCTATAGGATCCGTGTTAGGAAGGTAGTCTGAACAAAACTCAATAGCTTCTTCTGCAACATACCTTTGAACAATAGATGGTTTAGGACGATGTGGATTCTTTACATACCCTTTCAAGATCTTCATGTGTCGCTCAACTAGGTACATCCATCTCAGAAAAATAGGGTCACAAAATCTAATCTCCCTCACCAAATGAACAATTAAGTGAACCATGATGTCGAAAAAGGAAGGAGGAAAATACATCTCCAATTGGCACAAGATTGTAGCAGCCTCAACTTCCAACTCATCCAACTTATGGGGGTCAACGAATTTGCTACATATAGCATTGAAGAATGAGCACAACCGAGTAATGGCATGTCTCACATTTTTTGGAGCAATACCACGAATAGCCACGGGCAGAAGTTGTTGCATCAAGATGTGGCAATCAAGAGACTTTAAGACAACCAATTTGAGATCACCAGAGACAAGCCTCTTGATATTTGAAGAGTAACCATGTGGAACTTTGATGCCCTGAAGACACTCACAAAAACTTTGTCTCTCTTTTTTTTTGACAAAGAATGACGTACCGGAGGCAAATAAGTCCGCTTACCATCCTCAACAACTGGAGCTAACTGTTCTCATATACCCATAGCAACGAGATCGAGACGAGCGTTTACACCATCCTTTGTCTTGCCCTGAATGTTGAGAAGTGTCCCGATCACACTATCACACACATTTTTCTCCACATGCATCACATTAATGCATTGTCTAACATCAAGCTTGCGCCAGTACAAAAGATCAAAGAATCTCGACCTCTTCTTCCATATGTTTTTCTCACTATCCTTACCCTTCTTTTTGGACTTGCCAAAGATAAGATTGATGTTTTGTACTTTTTGATAAACCTGCTCACCATTTAAGGTCGTCGGAGCATCTTCAGTCTCTTGGCATCCATTAAAAGCTTTTTTCATCTTACGATATGGGTGATCACGTCGAAGAAATCTCTGATGCCTAAGTTAAACCGTCTTCCTTCCATGATGCAACTGAGTGTAGCATGTGCCTTCCACAGATATAGGGCATGCTTTATGCCCCTTAACACTATACCCGGACAAGTTCCCGTATGCTGGAAAGTCATTGATGGTGCAAAATAACACGGCACGAAGCTTGAAAGTCTTGTGATAATGCCCATCAACTACATCAACACCTTCGACCTACATCTTCTTCAAGTCTTCAATCAAGGGAACAGGCCATGGAGGTAGATAACATCATGTATTTGCGCTTCATACACAACCAAGGAGGTAGGATGTAAATTATCAAGAGAACGGGCCATGAAATATGAATACTACTTAAGTTACCATATGGATTCATTCCATCTGTAGCAAGTACAAGCCTTAGGTTTCTTGGCTCATCAGCGAAATCCGGAAACAAAGTATCAATATTCTTCCATTGCACAGAATCATCCGGATGACGAACCTTTCTATCACGTTTCCTCTCATCATGATGCCATCTAAGATTCTTTGCATCTTTCACATTAGCAAACAATCGCTTGAACCTTAGAATTATTGGAAGATACCACAACACCTTGGCAGGAGGACCCTTTTTTCTCACATCACAAATCGAATCATCAAGATCATCACCATCGTCACCATCCTTCACTTTGTAGCATGATAACCCATACTTGGGGAAATCATGATTGTCTTCATAAACACCCGTGTACAATATGCAATCATTTGGGCATGCGTGTATCTTCTTATACTCCATACCCATCAGACACAATACCTTCTTGGCCTCATAGTTACGGTCAGGAAATGTGTTGCCCTCTGGAAGCAAGTCTTTCAACAATTCAAGCAATTCGTTGAAGCTTTTATCGCTCCAACCATTTCTCGCCTTCACACAAACCAATTTTAACACCGCCAACAACCGTGTATGTTCAGTACACCCGGGATACAAAGGCTTACCCGCATCACTGGACAACCTTTCATACACATGTGCTCGCTGGAAAGATTCTTGTCCAATATCACGGATCATGTCCTCCACTCGATCATCCTCCAAATCTACGTCAACATCCTCACTTTGAGAGACACTTGGCGTAGTATTTAACAACACATCACCATGCCATATCCATCTTGTATAATTCAAGCAAATCCCAGTACAAATAAGATGAGTACGTATATCCTTGACCGTACATTTCCTAGTATTCAAACATTTGACACAAGGACAACAGAACATTCATTTACTATTAGGAACATTCCTTTGACTAAATTCTATAAAATCATCCACTCCCTTCAAATACTCATCACTTGTGCGTTTACAAACCATCCAACTACGATCCATAGCTAGATAGGTTTTGTAGATATAAACACATATATCCAATATAAGCACAATATAGGGGAGATTGGAAAAGTGCACTAGTATTTGAAAACTTAACAACCATATATATACAGCCACTACACTCTATCCCTCTTTTTCAAGGTCAAGGAACCAAAACCACACACAATTTGAAGCTTAAACCACAAAACACCACCAAATGCTAAAATATCCACAACTACACTTTCTATACTAGAGAATGGCAACAAGCTACCTAAGACATAAAAACTAAAATCACAACATGGGAAGTTTTCAATCTAGTTATATTTTAGGTCAAATATTGACTTTTTTAAGAGTATAAAAGGTAACAAATGGTTTACATGGAAAAAAAATTTGGGAACTTATATATAAATCCCACAACTATCAAACTCATAGAAGCAAACTTATCAAATGTATCTCATTCCCTTCAACCAAATAAACATCAAATTTAGACTCATCAATGGCATTTATTTCAAACCTATTAAAATAAATAGAAGCCAACAAAACCACTAATGTTATTTGAACAACTTTTGGCAACACCAACACCATATAAGCATGATAAGGATTTGTTTCTTTTTTATTATTTAGCTTCACAGTATACATTTCAACTAAAAAATAAGAGGACCACTACCCTCTAACAAAACAGTTCCAAAGCTACACACTACACACACAAAAAAAGCTCCACCATTGAAAACATCATCAATCTCAATATCATTCCATAAAAATAGTATCATCAACCCATTGCAACCAAAACTTGGAACACCATAGACCATCATTTACAACAAATGCACAGCAACCCCAACTCATTTCATCTTCAACTATCATAAAATAACCCACACCAAAAACAAAAATAAAAATGAAACTTTGAGGGTTTAGGGAGTTACCTGAGTTCAGAGAGAGGACAAGGAGAGTGGCTCAGTGGTGATGCTATCACAGGCGGCCGCCGTTCGATGTGGCTGAGAGTGAGGGAAAGAAAGAGTTAGGACGCGCACGAAGTGAGAGAAATACAGTGTGTGAGAGAAAGAAGAGAGAAAGAGTGTACCTCGATGTGGTGAGGAGAGGAGCTCGCGTGAGGGAGAGGAGCTCGCATGAGGGAGAGGCCGCCATTCGATGTGGTTACTGAGAGTGAGGGAGACAGAGGGAGTTAGGGCTTGTAAGAAAGAGTGTGAAGTTGAGAGAGAGAGAGAGAGAGAGAGAGAGAAAGGTACCTCGTGGTGGTGCGGAGAGGAGCTCGTGGTGGTGAGGAGAGGAGAGAAAGGTTTAGGGCAGAGAAGGGCACGGATATATGTTATGAACAGAGCAGAGTATGAAAGTGATGAAGAAACGCGAGTGAAGCTTTGTGCTCACTCAAAATTTTTTATTTAAATCACCTTTAACATCAGTTGTTAAAAGAACTGACGTTCAATGTGAATCTCATTACTTTTTATGTCAGCTCTTTAAACAACCGACGTTAAAAGGATATCTTTTTACGCCAGTTGTTAAAAGAACTGACGTTAAAAGTGACTCCCATCACTTTTAACGTCAGTTCTTTTAACAACTGATGTAAAAGGTGATTTAAATGACCCTAATATTTACGGTTCTGCCACCGCCTCCTTTTTAACAACTACTTTTTATTTAAATGATGTTACCCTTACTCATTTTTTTACATATTTTGCACTAGTGGTCTCACTGATAGCTCGTCTGGCTGTGTGGGCGGCGACATACCAACACGACGACTTTTCCATTCCTTTGGAACATGACGGCTCCTTCACTGAGTTGTTGCCTTATTTTATTGTCCCCTGGGGGAGTAGGAGACTTACTCCGTGATGGAATATGGTTAGCCAACACGGTTGTCAGTATCTGGTTCACGTACGTACTTATATATATATATATATATATATTTCAATATACTTTATTCCTTTCAATATATATTACGTAATTAACATTGACTAATTATTCCATTTCTTAAGTATATACATCGCCTTGCTAGGACAAGGGGTAGGTTGTCTACTTATGGATTCTTGGACCCCTCCGTCATTGGGGGTGATTTCTGCATTACTGGTGATTGTTTGACTCGATACATGCAATCCGTGGTATCTAATAGCCACGCTGAGGTATATATGGCACCACTTCTCAGAAATAGCCAATGGCAGTTGTTCCTACTTTGTCCAGCACGGCATACAGTCGTATTTCTTTGCTCGTTGCACTATCAGGTGGACCCTAATGTGAAACAGTCGATTGATAGGTATGTAAAATCTTATAATTTGAAACTTTTTTTTTAATTTGTAAATTTTGACAATTTTCATATTTTTTATCATATAGTGCAATGATTGCTTGTAGCATTACTTGTGCAAATGGTAAAAGTAGGAGAGTAAAGGCAAAAAATAAGCCTACATGGATAATCCCAAAGGTAAGTAATTTAATAAAAAGTCATTATTATTATTATTATTATACTCAAACATGATTTTTACTTGTAATTAATTGATCAATTTCAAATTGATTTGTAGTCTTGTAAACAACCCAACAATTGGGAGTGTGGATACTATGTCATGAATCATATGTTAGACATTGTCTCCAATGATATTAAAGATAAATGGATGCAGGTAATAAATATATATATATATATATATATATATATATATATTCTGTTTTTTTACTATAGTAATTAATTATATTCTGTTTTTTTTTTATTTACTTAGTTTAATTAATGTTGCAAATGTTGCATTAATTTGAACTTGCAGGCTTTCGATGATGAATCAAGCTTAACTAAACAGGAATTCACAAGCTTGAGGGAGAAGATTGCAGAGTTCTTTTTTGATTATGCTAAGGAGAAACAAGTAGAGTTAGATCCTAGGAATGTATTAATGTTTTAGTTATATACTTAGAACATTATTAGATTATGTATATGAGATCATGACTTAATTAATTAGTTAGCTTAGTAAATTTTGTCCTAGTGTATATATGATGTATAAGATATATATATATATATATATATATATATATATATATATATATATATATATATAATTAAAGCATTAATATAGCTTGATTCTGCCATTTGAATGAATTTCTGGTTTCTGTGTGTATATCTGAAAGCAGGTGCTATGTTTGTGAAGTTAACTGAAAGCAAACCAAATTAAAAAAAATAATTTGTAACAGCGGTTAGGACTATAACCGACGTTAAAAGTTGAAGTTGACATGGGCAAACACAAGAAGGGGGGTTCAATTGTGTTTATTAATAATTTTCTAAAACAACCTTTTTTCAAAACTTATTTTCTAACACAGAATAAAAGACAAGAGCACACACAAAATGATCTTTTAAAAGATTAACAAAATCATGTCCAAATCCCCACAATCAGTAAAACAAATAAAACTGTAAGAGTTAAGGGATTAGAAGATTCACGCAAGTGTTTTATCCTGTTTCACTCTCTTCCAACCAAGAGCTACGTCCAGTCCCTTCGACTTGAAGGTTTTACTCCACTATTTTTCCAAATAGATTACAACAAGTATTCAACACCTCTTTAGGCTACAAGTATTCCTTTCTTACCAAGCCTCTTCAGGCTCTAACTCTAACAAAGAGATTGTTTGCTTTTGATCTTCTAACTCACTATGTGTGAGGATGTGAAAGTTTAAGATCAGTTGAATATTACAACAATATTCAAACTAAAGAATACAGACTTTTGCTCTTGAAAGAATGAAAGAATGAGAGATTGTAGATTGGCAAAAATTCAGCTCGTAAAAGGTATTCTTCAGTGATTTAGGTCTTCTGTTTATAGTGACCTTCTTCTTCACTTGAAAATCTTCAACGGTTGTTTTGAATATACCCGTTTAGAGATAGAATTAAATGCATAATATCCGTTGTGTCTGATAGCTTGATCGTGACCATTATGAACTGTACTCTTGGTTATCACTTTAACACGAAATGGAGGGTCACAGCTCTGAACAATTGCAACTTGAAAAATGTCTTTCCTCCTTTGTGAAAATTCCATCTATTCCAGCAGTAAAGGTGACAAGGTACAGAGCGTTTTGCATTTCCTTGATGGTACTATGTTTCTCTCACAAAGAAACAAAGCATTAAAACAGATAGAACAAATAGGAGGGACCAACATTCGTTTGAAATAAGTATCAAACATTTTAAATGAATATTTCTTTGTGGTCGGGGTAGCATTTACTTAGCTGGACGGAGCATATGAAAACTTATAACAAAACAAATGAGCTCGTCTACTTAGAATCTGTGTCTAGATGCTCATGGGTAAAACCAAGTCTATGGACTTGCAGTTTTCTTTTTGCTCGTCTACTGACGTGGCATATCCTCTCGTCTATCATCCAGCCTTTGGACTTGCTATATTTCAGTGAGTTATTTTTTATCTCCGTCTACTGACGTGGCATTTAATCTTGTCTTCTCATTGAAACTAACGTTTCCGTCTACTGAGAATATTTTATTATCTCGTCTACTCAAATATATAAATAAATAAATGTACCATACGTTTTGAGCAGCTAGTCTACATGAATGGACGCGGATTCACAAACTAAGTCCAAGCAGATATAAGGAAACTTATTCAAGGTTTCCATAACTTATATATTTTTAACATTCCTGCAATACTAGATAAAGCTTGTTAGATCTCAGCTAAAACTTTGCCATGCGAATTTAATCCTTTTTGTTAACATCAAAACTCCAATTTTTTATCCAAATCACTTTGGTTCCAGTGTCTATAACAGGCAGGCACATTTTGTTTGACTATAACAGAAGGTGTATGCTAAGGGCAGAGACTATGTCATGCTTCTCACCATGAGCACGTACAACAACAACAACCAAGCCTTATCCCACTAGGTGGGGTCGGCTACATGGATCATACGGCGCCATAATGTTCTATCATGAATCATGTTAACAGTTAAATCATTGGCCTCCAAATCTTTCTTAATAGTTTCTCCTATAGTTTTTCTTGGCCTACCTATGCCTCTAGCTATTGGATTGCCCTCCACTTGATCCACTCTCCTTACTACAGAATCTAAAGGTCTCCTCCATACATGCCCAAACCACCTAAGTCGAGATTCAACCATCTTTTCTACAATAGGTGCTACCCCAACTCTCTCTCTAATGCTATCATTCCTAATCCTATCACGTCTAGTTTTTCCGCTCATCCAGCGCAACATTCTCATCTCTGCTACATTGATTTTACTCTCGTGTTGATTTTTTACCGCCCAACACTCCGTCCCATACAACATCGCCGGTCTAATAGCTGTACAGTAAAATTTTCCCTTTAGCTTAAGAGGTACCTTTTTATCACACAAAAAACCCGAAGCCTTCCTCCATTTCGACCACCCTGATTGAATCCGATGGTTTACATCTCCCTCAATTTCTCCGTCATTTTGTATAATAGACCCAAGATATTTAAACCTTGTGACTTGTGGTATGTTGTGGTCTCCAACTTTCACCTCTAAGCTAGAGGTGTTTCGCCTTTTGCTAAACTTACATTCCATATACTCCGTCTTGCTTCTACTCAAGCGGAAGCCATGTGCTTCTAAAGCTTGTCTCCAAGTCTCCAACCTTCCATTTATATCATCTCTCGACTCTCCAACTAGGACTATATCGTCTGCGAAAAGCATGCATCGCGGTGCTGGCTCTTGAATGTGCTCCGTAAGTACATCCAAGACCAAGGTAAAAAGATAGGGGCTTAAAGCTGACCCCTGGTGCAGACCTATGGTTATTGGGAAATCTTCTGTGGCTCCACCCTGTGTTCTCACACTAGTCGTGGCCCCCTCATACATATCCTTGATAGCTCGAATATAGGCAATCCGAACACCTTTCTTTTCTAGGGCTTTCCACAAAACCTCTCTTGGCACCCTATCATACGCTTTCTCCAAATCAATGAAGGCCATGTGTAAATCTTTTTGATCCCTTCGATATTGTTCCATCACTCGTCGTAGCAAGTAAATTGCTTCCATGGTCGACCTCCCGGGCATAAAACCAAATTGGTTGTCGGTGATTTTGGTTTCTTTTCTTAGTCTCCGTTCAAGCACCCTTTCCCATAGCTTCATAGTATGACTCATAAGTTTAATCCCCCTATAATTTGCGCAGTTTTGTATATCTCCCTTGTTCTTGTAAATCGGAACTAAAGTGCTTCTCCTCCATTCGTCCGGCATTTTCTTTGACCTCATAATCTCGTTAAAAAACTTCGTGAGCCAACTAATGCCTCTATTTCCTAGACTCTTCCATACCTCCACAGGTATATTGTCCGGTCCAACTGCCTTGCCATTATTCATCCTTCTCAAAGCTTCTTTTACCTCATGCTCTTGGATTCTACGATAAAAAGTGTAATTTTGGTCCTCCTCTCTGATGTCAAGCACCTGTGAGCATGATAAAATTTCAAAT